>CM076070.1:24269487-24644487 GCA_038088235.1 Zacco platypus
GTTTGACTATTTTAATGATATCTTTTGCTACCTTTCTGGACCTTGAATGTGTTAATTTCTATGGGAGGGACAAAACCTCTCGGACTTCATCAAAAATATCTTCATTTGTGTTCCGAAGATGAACGAAGGTCTTACGGGTGTAGAACGACATGAGAGTGAGGAATTAATGACAGAATTGACATTTTTGGGTGAATTAACCCTTTAACAACTTCACCACAGGAAATACTGTTTTAATGTGATGTAGTTTCCCCTGTTCACTGCTCTGTTTCTCTGCCACACACTGCTTGCGTACAGCACAGGGAACGCCTGGACACATTTGATGATGTAACTCGCTGTGCACTGGAGGTACAGTAACAGAGTGTGTGAGACTGTAACGTGTGATAGTGTCGGTGAAGTCCACGGAAGACCCCAGAGCCCTGTGTTTCTGCCTTGAATCTCAAAGTTCTGCATGTGTTGGCTAGGGAGAGGCATTTATTTTGTGATGATAGATCTATGTCTTTCTCTCAGACTGTCTGTCTGTCTCTGTCTGTCTGTCTCTATCTGTCTTTCTGTCATCTGTCTGTCTGTCATTTTTTCCCCTGATATTGTCTATAGCATCTGACTGTTGTAATCCACATCGCAATACTTGCGAGACATCGTCGATATCATCCTATTGCAGATGGAAAGTTTCCATGTCAAAGAAGGCGGAGCCTCAGAGCAAACCTACCTATTACGTAATCGCCATGGACCAATGGTAGTTTGAAGGTGTTTACAAGCTGGGCCGAACTTTTCCGGAAAGTTTGCTTTGCCAAGCTGTTTCAAACGCACAACGATCTTCATTTTGGCCTGATTTTGTTCGAAACGACGTCACACCAGATCGTTCTTTGAAGTGTATCAGGGCTTTTAAGCAACATTTCTACCGAGTTCACTCTTAAAATGTTGCTTTAGTGTCACTTATGTTTATGTGTGTCTGTGGTTTTTGTTTCTGTGAATTTTATGCACTGCATCCAGTCCCGTTTCATTTCTGTCATTACGTTTTCTCAATTAAACGATCTCGTTTTTTTCCCCCAGTGTTTTGCTTTAGTCTGTTATACACTCCGAGTTGAAACCCATCTCTGTGTTTTCCTGCAGGATGATGACTTTGTGGCCAGAGATGACTTTGAGGATGCTGACCAGCTGCGGATAGGCAACGACGGCATTTTCATGTTGACATTTTTTAGTAAGTGTTTTAAGGGATGGTGGAGGATTCAGAAACACTTTTTCTCTTTGTTCCTTTATCTCCTTCTGATCAAGCGGGACTTTCCAGACATGAGTTAAGACATGGATGTTGAATAAAGCAACAAAAAGGAAATGATGGTGATGAGGGTCATTGTTATTTTTGTGAATGGGTTGATGGTACAGGAAAGATGGCTAGAATAAACCATTCCACGTAATCATCTGATTATAATTACAATGTTTCCCCCTCAGTGGCATTCCTCTTCAACTGGATTGGCTTCTTTCTATCATTCTGCCTTACAACCTCAGCAGCCGGGCGTTATGGCGCCATTTCTGGGTTTGGTCTGTCACTCATCAAATGGATCCTCATCGTACGGGTATGTTACCACCTAGACAACTGCAGCTAATTTTGCACATTTTGTTTTATTTATTACAGCATGTATTGGTTAACCATTTTGGCTTGTCTGGGAACATTACAGAAGCACATTACACCGCATTAGTAATCACTACAACAGCTCAAATCTGAGTTAAACAGGCTGTGGTGTATTGTACTGTTACGATACAAGCCCGAACATGAATTCATGCTTCTCGTTCTCACTCTTCCTCTCTCTTTGCATTTTCAGTTTTCCACTTATTTCCCTGGTTACTTTGATGGACAGTACTGGTTATGGTGGGTGTTTCTGCTGCTTGGTAAGTATGAGGGCACTAAACACAACTTTTTTTTGTTTGTTTTTCCTGCTTTCCAGTCAAAAGAAATGATTGATTTTTCGTTGTGTGAAAAGTTTTGGTTGTAAAATAGGCTTAAGTTGTGTTTCAATAAATCCGAAAAAGTGCAGTTTAAGCATCCAAGACGTTGTACACTGTTGAAAGGCGCAAGAGGCACAAGCGCTGATATGAGTTTCCATGACCTACAGGCTTCCTGCTCTTCCTCAGAGGCTTTATCAACTACGCAAAGATCCGAAAAATGGCAGACTCTTTTTCTACTCTTCCACGGACCAGAGTTCTCTTCATCTAGGTTAATTTTTTTTAGACTCTTTTATAAATGCAACTAGTCTTGAGATTTGCCTTCAATTGTTAGTCCTGATTATTGTTATTATTATTATTATTTTGTAATTTCATTGTAAAGACATGAAATCAAAATTGATCCCTTATAGGTTGTTTCCATATAATTGCGACTTTTTATCTCACAATTCTGACTCTTTTTTTTCTCAATTGCAAATTATAAAGTCAGAATCGCATGATATAAACTCGCAATTCTTTTGAAGTCAGAATTGTGTGAAGTCGCAATTACCAATTTTTATTTCATGGCGGAAACGAGCTTCACACACACACGTACATTATATACACAACCGTTCGAAAGTTTGGCATCGGTAAGATTTTTAATGTTTTTAAAAGAAGTTTCGTCTGCTCACCAAGGCTGCATTTATTTGATTTAAAAAATACAGTAATATTGTGAAATATTATTACAATTTACAAACACTCAATTTGAAAATATTTTCAAATGTAATTTATTCTTGTTTTGAATTTTCAACATCATTACTCCAGTCTTCAGAAATCATTCTAATGTGCTGATTTGCTGCTCAAGAAACATTCAATGTGTACAATTTTTTTTTTTTCAGGATTCTTTGATGACAAGAAAGTTCAAAAGAACAGCGTTTATTTGAAATATAATCTTTTGTAACACTATTAATGTCTGTACTGTCACTTTTGATCGATTTAATGCATCCTTGCTGAATAAAAGTATCAATTTCTTTCATTTCTTTAATAAAAAAAATCAATAAAAATTGAACGGCAGTGTATAATGTTACAAAAGCTTTATATTTCAGATAAATGCTGTTCTTTTGAACTTTATATTCATCAAGGAATCTTAAAAAAAGCAACTGTTTTCAACATTGGTAATAATAAGAAATATTAGAATGATTTCTGAAGGATCATGTGGCACTGAAGACTGGACTAATGGTGGCATCAGATTTGCCATCGCCGGAATAAATTACTTTGTAAAATATATTCAAATAGAAAAGTTTTTAAATAGTAATAATATTTCACAATATTCCTGTTTTTACTGTATTTTTACTGTATTTATTTACTGTAAATTAAATAAATGCAGCCTTGGTGAGCAGACAAATCTGCTTTTCAAAAGTCTTACTGAGTTTAAACTTTTGAATGGTTGTGTGTATGTATGTGTATATATATATATATATATATATATATATATATATATATATATATATATATATATATATATATATATATATATTCTGTTATAAACACCCTTTTCAGGATCAAATAAATTCCCCCAATAATAATTATATATGTTAACATGGGTTGAGAATAATGACTGGCCAGTCAAGTAAAGTAAACAAATAACGATTTTTTTTGTTTGTTTTTTTTAAATCTACTCTAGTCACTTGCTGGAAATGAAGCCACATTTATGGGCCTGTGTTGAGCCACTGATCCAGCTGGGAAAATGTATTTAAAAAAAAACAAAAAAATATCCATCTGTAATCTACTCATCTGAACAGAAGACAGCAGAATTCCAGAGCGCTGGAGGAAGAACTTTTATTTTCCACCCTCTGCTTTTGAAAATGCTGTTTGGGCGTCAGATAGCAGGATACTCTTTTTACGTTTCTAGATGTAAAGTAGTGGATGCTAACATCTCTGTACCTGTTCTGAAATCATTCGTGGTTTGATGTCGAGTGCTTTTTTCTATATTTTTCAATGTATTTAAGAAAAAGCCTTATGTATGAGATCTTGTTTGTAGTAAAAGCATGTGCTATGCTCCCTGTTAACCAGTAGGGGGAAGTCTTGCTTTTTTAATTTCAGTCCCCCCCCCATCCCCACATTCAGTCACGTTTGACAAGAAGGCAACCAGTCACTGCTGGTCACCATTCATGAAGAGCTTTTCTCTTTGTGAATGGCAGTGTGAAATGAATTGAATCTAAAACAGTCAATGCTTTTCTTTTCGTCTGTTCTCTTCTACTGTTTCTCTTTCTCTCTCTCCCTCCCCACATGACATGAAATTAAAGTTACTGTTTTTAAGTTGTCACTTTTGATGTGGCTTAGACATGTTTTATTGGCCATGTAGTTATTTGAAATGGCTTATTAAGACCAAAGTTAAGATCCAGAAAGCACATGAATAGCATCGTGCATCAGCAAAACTGAACGTTCGTTCGGCGTCCACAGAAGGGCTCTTAGAGCACCGTGTTTGAGTACTGAAGAAATAAAAACCGATATTGTCCGCGTTGCAATTCAAGCCGTCGAACCTTTCTTCTTTTATACTGTGAGGCTGATGGCACTGCACATTTTTCCTTTGAATATACATTTAGCCGGATGCCTCTCCCCCACCTTGTGCAGTGGCCATGATAGGGGCCCGTTTGATCTCTCTCTGTCTAATCATGCATGATTTTGCTTTGGCTTGTCTGCTCTTGTCACCTTGGGTCTCGTCCATGACACAGGAAGTTACTCTTTTGTGCTGTGTTTTCCATGCAAGCTTTGCGGTCACCCTTCGAATTCCAGTGGATGTGCACATGTATTTGCTTGTAAATAAGATACTGCTATTAAATGTCTCTCGTGTCCAACATTTAGTCGTAGTGTTTTTTCATAGGGCTGAAGTAATTATGTCGAACATTTAGGGTCGGCTTTGAATTAAACGCACAACTTATATCATATTAAAAATTGTAAACTGTTGTACAAAACATGGCATGTGTGAATCAGTAATTATTTATAAAAAAATAAAGGTAACACTTTATTTTGGAGTCTTTTAATCGGTTGCTTATTAGCATGCATATTGGCTGTTAATTAGTACTTGGTGCATATTAATGCCTTATTCTACATTCTTAATACCTAAACTAAACAACTATCAATCGTAGGAGTTTATTGATTGAAAAGTCTTAGTTAATAGTGAATGTGTTCCCTATACTAAAGGGTTACTAAAATAAATCAATACTTGTTGGAAAGTAGTATTTAAAGTGGTATTTAATGTATTACTTTTTTTTTTTTAATCAAATGTAGTTTATCTTGCACAATCTTATTTGTCATTGTCCATTTTCTAACAGAAAAAGCCTCTAACTTTGGAAAGAATGATCTGTTACCGAAGGTTTGTTTTCATCTGTTAGCCCGAGTTGCTGAACCAATAAAACTAGTTCGACCTGATTTCCTCGGTCGGATGTAGAGGAAAAATACTCATGTCAACAAGGGCAAATTTCTGTTGTGGTTGCAGCTGGAGACTATTGACAGGCAATATATCATGTCAGCGAAATGAAAGTAATGAATCATGTGGAATGCAGAATATAAACAGCTGGTTTTGAGTACAATGCTATTTTTTTGTGGTGATATTTGCCGACGTCCATCTGATAGCTGGTGTAGTTGAGTGTGGGTTTGAGGAGCAGGCACAGGCTGTCTCCTGTTATTGCCTGTTTGTGCCGTCCATTTGAGGTGTGAAGCCAACAGCTCTCATTCCTCCTTCTGGTGTGACTTCCTGGGGGAAGCGCACAGCATTTAATAACCTAACACTCTCCTACCACTGACAATCATCTCCGCAAACACAAACACGCTCAAGCTCTGGGGTCCTAAATATATCTCAGGATGGCTTTCCAAGAAGGTGACCAGAGTCCCATTTGAATTTGGAGGGAGGTGTTTGGAAGGACTGTGACAACTGAGTGTGTGTTTGCCAAAAAATAAAATCGTCACGGCAATTCCTTTTTTGGGTTGTGACGTAACGAAGCCTCGTTTACTGAAATCACGTGACTTCGGCGCTCCAAACCTCTGACTCGAAACAAAAGATTCATGAAGCTTCATGAAGCAGTGTTTTAAAATCGCCAATCTCTAGATATTGTTGAAAAATCACTGTTTTGGCGCACAAAAAGTATTCTCGTCTCTTGATAATATTAAGGTTGAACCACTGTACTCGCATGAACGGTTTTAAATCTGTTTTAGTATCTTTCTGGGAATCTGAAAGTGTTGATTGCCTTCATGGCAATAGAGACTCACTGAGCCAGAAATAAAAATATCTTAATTTGGCGTTCCGGTGTAGAACAACATGAGGGTCATAAATGACAGAATTTTCATTTTTGCGTGAACTAACTTTTTTTTTTTTTTTTAGCATGAACAACATTTTGCGATCACTATTATGCTATTTTAAAGTTTCCTAATTGTGTTGTCTCCTGTAACAGGTTTACACGCAAATATTGTCTTAAATATACATTTCTGAATCTCACACTGTTCGATAAAGGATTCTGTTTCTCGAAACCCGTGTTTACTGAGAGTCCGTTCTGATTGGTCAGATGGCTGGGTCTGTTTTGATTGGTCCACATTGTAAACACCCATTACATTATTTGAATTCAAGCCGGTGTTGCCAAGTCTGCGGTTTTACCGCAGAATTGGAATACTTTTACGTTGTTGCCGCGGGTAAAAATGTTCACAGCGTGTTGATGTCCACGCCGTCCATTCGATTTCGGCATACAAATTCAGTGGAAAATTCAGCCGCACAATAGCTCCATTTTATTTTTTGGGCTATTTTTGACTACCAATTGGGTCATTTTTGTTGCACAGACCTGGCAACCCTGATTTCAGCTCTGGAGACTTGTATACAACTCTGGTTCTGGTTTATCGTGTCAATTTGAGTCCGAGTCCGATAATGAAATATTGTAAGAAGAAGCTGATCACCAATGCAGAAAACATATCGACAACACAAACCAAACTCTTCCAGTCTCAGCTACAGCTACAGTGTTTGTGGGCGGGTCAAAGTAGATGTTGTTCGTGGGCAGCCAATAAAGACCATAGGCTGGCATTATGCAAATTCGTTACAAACCTACATGGGTTTGAGCAGGAAGTGAGAATGGAATTACTGACGACTCTTCTCAGGCAGTTCAGAATCACTTGGTTCTCCATTTATTGTGTAGTTTGTGCTATTTCAGCGTCATTGATATACTTTTATTATTTTTGTTAATATTTTGAATAGAAAAACCGTCGTACTGCAATCTCCACTTACATATTTGGTGATATAAGCCATATTTTTTGACTCATAACAATGCCATAAAAACGTGCAATGGCAGTACTATGTTATTTTTTGGATGTGTATCATGGTAATACCATGTTTTAACACCAATTCTTTGAATACTGTTTTAAATACCACGATATATTAATTATTTAGTACCATGCCATCACGTACTGCGGTAATACCGTGATTTTGAGAACATCTGTCATTGAAATACCATGGCAGTGCTTATTTTGGACGTGCATTGTTATAATACCTTTTTGCACACATATTCATATTACATATGTATGCAATCATTGTTATTAAATGACATGTGAATACAATGATATATTATGGTAATCATCCAGTATCATGATATAAAACTTAAAGAAGCATGCTATTACCATCTGATACAATCACTGTACCATGGTACCGCCTCAGCACTTATTAAAGGTGGGGGTGGGGAGGATTTAGTCACTTATGACTCATACAGCCCCCATATCCCCCCCCCACCCCATACACACACACACTTGGCATAGATGTTTTGTCAGTGTGTGCGTGTGTCTCTGTCTCTGTGCTGATAAAGTCAATCGAACGGCGCAAGGACTCTCGCTGACTGGTTACCGTGGCGAGGGCGTACCAGTTACCGGGAGTGACGGCCAAGTGATTGGTGACTCATCGGCGGCGGCTGCTGCTGCTGGCGGTGATGAGTCCAATGTATTCCTCTCACACTTGCTTTCCGCACCCCTCTCCATCATCGCTCTGTTTATGGATGCCGTTCATTCACAATCCCTGTATTTTTGCTAATCTCATATCACCCGAATTCCACTTAAACGATCTGTAACCGTCGTATAAACTGCTGCCAAGATCAGCGTTTCCTTACTTTTTTTGGTTTTATGATGCCCCACTGCCCTATAAATAAAGCCAAAAACCTCTTAATCGACACTGAACCAGAAATTTGCAACTTCTGGGTCATATTCAACGGGATATCGATATAACATCATCCTTTTTATTATTAAAATGACAATAGTTTTGTCCCAAATACACTATGCACTATATGCTCCATCTAGTGCAGGGGTTCTCAAACTGTCCTGGAGCCCCGCACCACTGCACATTTTGGGGTCTATTCTAATGAGCTGATGAGAGAGACACACTAATGCCAGGTCTTATTATTGAGAGATGCGACAGTGGCTTTAATATGGGAAAAGTATAACGGCTAAATACCTATGGCGTAGTCTTCTTGTACCTCTCCAAAAATGTAACAATGTGTCAATTCTATGCGGACCGCTAGTGCTGTGATTGGTCAGCTAGAACCCCCTCCCTCAGGTCCAATAAAACTGATAATATCACACTTTGACGTACTCATTTCCGCTTGCGACATAACTACCCTTCAATGTTTAACAACTCGAGCTGCAACAAAAGACGCTGTCTATTTGCTGGCCAGGGTTGCCAGGTCTGCGTAACAAAAATACATTTTACATTTACATTTTAGTCATTTAGCTGATGCTTTTATCCAAAGCGACTTACAAGGGGAGCAATTAGGTGTTGGTGTCTTGCTCAAGGGCACTTTTGTCATGCTATCGAAGGTGGAGAGAGTGCTGTTCATTCACAATCCCCACCTTCAATTCCTGCCGGCGTGGGAATCGAACCAGCAACCTTCAGGATAAAAGCCAGACTCCCTCACCATTAGGCCACGACTACCCGCAAAAAAATAGCCCAATGCGATTTTCTCCATCAAGTGGCTCCCTTTGCAAAGACCCGCCCCCTTTAGTTACTGTTGCTATGTCCGACAAGCCATGCGCTCTCATGCCACACATCATGTTCTCATGCAGTGAAAAATACATCCTGGAGCAAAGAGGACACTGACAACACGTCGACAGTTTCATATATCGTAAAAAAGAAGTTTAATCAATAAATAGCGTCTAGTGTGTGTTTAATGTGTGGTGACAGATCGCTGTAGCTCCTCGTGAACCGATCATCTCTTCATACTAGTTCATTTATAGCATCAAATAAACATGAATGAACATCAGAAGGAATGTTGTTTCAGACGTGAGGACACACAATTTTTCAAGTTCAAGTTCACCAACGTTAATCTACTAACTCCCCTGACTGCTTTGTCAGACAAAATGGCGGATTCAGGGTTATGATTGGTCAGATCGCCTGTCAATCAAACTGTTTGTAAAGGGTCAATTATCCACTGAATTTTTACGTCTGGGGCGCAGAAATCATACATACCGGGGTGGAAATCAAAAATACTTAAAAGTAGTCAAATTCCACTGGAAAACTGTGGACTTGGCAACAGTGTTGCCGCTTCTCCGACAACGTTCGTACACGCAAGCCGCTTCTTCTTCGGCTTTCGCCTTGATACTGTGGGTTACACCATCAACATACCAGTGGACACTGCCTACCTACACGTTGATGCGAACAACGATGCAGAATTAAAAATGAAAACCGACGCGTAGGTCCAACGCAGAAGTAGAAATTAGCCTGAACTTGGCATGCCTTGATAACCAATCACATTACAGCCGTCATTGAATTTCACTCTGAGGTCAATCACTGGTTGCGGATACGAGAAGTACCGTAAACTGAACTATACCTGTTGTGCAATTGTCCTTGACTTCTCTTATAAAATCTTTTTTTTTTCGGTGTAAACTCTTAAAATGGATCAATCCGAAACAAATATTTAAGAGCAAGTAGAGGGCTGTGGATTCATTAATACGCCATTTCCTCACAAAAGCGGTTTATTCATCCGTGTAGTGAAGCCTCTCATACATTGACATCCATTAAAAAAAATGGCTTTGCTAATACTGCGTTCACTCCATGTTGTAATTACCGTAAATAAAGCTCCGTATGCTTTCGAATCGCTCTCGCGGTACTTTGACAGCATTGGGGTATGATAGCCCAATATGTAATTAAAGCTGCGACAGATGAATGCATGGAGTGAACATTCCACACTTTTTTTTGGTTAAAAAAGTCCATACAGGCTTGCAATGACATAAGGGTGAGTAAATGATCGATTTACTATCATGGTAACTATCCCTTTAACAAACATTGTAAAAAAATATATATATATACTCCTAGATGGGAATCACTTCTCTGGGGCATTGAATCATGCAGTGATGCAAGTGTCCTACAGAGTCTTTGAGATGCTGAAATGCTGGCCAGCCTTATTATCCAGCGATCTACATCCACATTTCATATTTTTATGAATGAGGAGAGATACTGAATGCTGGGATGCTGCGATTGGCTGCAGAGGACCCATTCAACCACCCGCCCCCCAAACACACACACACACACACACAGAGAGAAAGAAAGAGCGAGGAGACGTCATGCTACGCTTCCGCAGTGCATCAAGGGAATCAGACTGCCTCTGACTCATGCTGGAGAAATTGAGAGAAAGAGCGAGCGGGGAGGGCTCGCTCTTCATTCTGATTTTCTCGCTCGCTGCTCCTGGAGCCCAGTGATGTAATACAGGTGACCTATTCGTCACAGACCACCCCCGCTTCCTCCTGGCAGCCGATTGGCTGAGTGGTCGTATGAATGAGCCGCTCTGTTCCCTGTGGGGAGGGGGTTTGGGTGGAGTGAAGCAGAAGCACGTCACTTGTTCATTGAGAGAAAAAAAGGGAAGTGGAGAAAAAACTCTGCTGGCTTCCTTGGCAGCAGCTCTGAATAGAGCTTAAATGAGTTTGCATGCTGATCTCACTCTTTGTCACACATGTAGGCAGTGTGTGCATAAAGGTGACAGTGAGTGTTCGCTTTGCACTGCGTGTGTGTGCTGCTGGTTATACATGATCATCTACTACTTCATGATCGTTCATTACAGACAGTGAGACTGTAATAGTTATTGTTTCATAATAATTGTGTTGTAACGACACAACGCAATATTAAGGGGACTGTACACGGAAGCGTAACTGAACCGTGTCTCCAGCGTAATGAGAAACAAACCTTGTCAATTTGTGATGTCAGACGCAATTTTAAAAGCTTTCCACCTCAGTTCGCTGCTGAAGTCCTTTTCGGTTTTATTCTATTCAGTTTGGTTCCTCTATGTTCTGTACTGTACTTTACTCAGCTCTATTCTCTACTCTTTTTATTCCATTCTACTCTGTTCCTATACAATTCTATCCATTTCTATTGTGTTCAGTTCTGCTCCTGTTGAATTCAGTTTCTATTCTATTCTGCTCATGCATGTTCTGTTATGCTCCCATCCTATTCTGTTCTATTCTATTCTACTCAGCTCTATTCTCTACTGGTTTTATTCCATTCTACTCTGTTCATATCCAATTCTATCATGTTCTATTATTCTTCTGTTCTATTTCTATTGTGTTCAGTTCTGCTCCTGTTGAATTCAGTTTCTATTCTATTCTGCTCATACATGTTCTGTTATGCTCCCATCCTATTCTGTTCTATTCTGCTCCTATTCTACTCAGCTCTATTCTCTACTGGTTTTATTCCATTCTACTCTGTTCCTATCCAATTATATCCTGTTCTATTCTTCTTTTGTTTAATTTCTGTTGTGTTCAGTTCTGCTCCTGTTGTATTTAGTTTCTATTCTATTCTGCTCATGCATATTCTGTTATGTTCCCATCCTATTCCGTTTCTGTTCTATTCTATTGTGCTCTGCTGCTATTCTTTTCTACTCAGCTCTATTCTCTGCTGGTTTATTCCATTCTACTCTGTTCCTATCCAATTCTATCCTGTTCTATTCTTCTGTTCTATTTCTATTGTGTTCAGTTCTGCTCCTATTCTATTCTGCTCATGCTTTTCCTGTTATGCTCCCATTCAATTCTATTCTATTCTGGTCATACGTGTTCTGTTATGATCCCATCCCATTCTATTCTACTCAGCTCTATTCTCCACTCTTTTTATTCCAACTCTGTTCCTATCCAATTCTATTCTTCTTTTGTTCAATTTCTATTGTGTTCAGTTCTGCTCCTGTTGTATCCGGTTTCTATTCTATTCTGCTCATACATGTTCTGTTATGCTCCTGTGCTATTCTACTCAGCTCTATTCTCTACTCTTTTTATTCTAACTCTGTTTCTATTTTGTTCTGCTCATACTCTAAGTTCTTATTCTATTAGGTTCCACACAGATTGATTCTATTCCATTCATGCTCTATTTTGCTCTGTTCCCATCTTATCTTGCTTTCATTCTATTCTGCTGCTGTTCTGTTATATTAGTTATCTGTTCTATTCTGCTCATATTCTCTATTATGTTCAATTCAGATTTATTATAGTCTGCTCATTTCATTGTTTTGTTTTACTCTATTCAGTCGGTTCCTCTTTGTCTTTTTTTTTTTTTTTACTGTACTTTCTACTCGGTTCTATTCTGCTTGGTTATATTCTACTCAGCTCTATTCTGTACTCGTTTTATTCCATTCTACTCTGTTCCCATCCAACTCCATCCTGCTCTATTGTTCTGTTCCATTTCTATTGTGTTCAGTTCTGCTCCTGTTGTATTTAGTTTCTATTCTATTCTGCTCATACATGTTCTGTTATGCTTTTTTCTTGCACCTACTCAATTCCACTCACACAGATTTTATTTATTTTACACGGCTTCCATTCTATTCTGCTACTGTTCTGTTATATTACTGCTCATATTCTCTGTTATGTTCAACTAAGATTTATTATATTCTGCTCCTGCTCCATTTCAGTTCTATTCTGCTTTGTTTGGCTTGCCTCTATTCTGATCTGTTCTGTTTTACTCTCCTCTACTGTTCCTATTCTATTCTATTCTATTCTATTCTCAGTGTTTATATCTTATTATTTGCCTAGAAGGATCTAGTTATACGTTTTGCTAACATAAGGATATGTATTATTGACCTTTTGTCAGTATTTTTGTGAATGACTTCATACTGTGTGTATTTGAGTAGATAGTGGAGAGCTGAAGCTGTGTGTATGTGAGTGTGTTGTGTGTGCTGGGCTGGAGAAATGCGTTTGCGTGTGCAGACCCTGGCCGTCTCTGCCTTGATCCTGAATGAGTCACTGCTGCAGTACTCTGTGGGAGGGGCTAAGGTTGGATCCCCTGCTGCAAACCCAGTTAAACATATTCGCATGCATGATTTCTTTCTTTCTTTCTCTCTCTCACACACACACACACACACACACACACACTGCATGCTGTCACATCCGGCCCTCAGGTCTACAGTGTGGCCTATAATTAGCCGCCTGCACAACTTATGGCCTCAGAATGATCTAACCAAATGCTTCAGAATACCATTCCACTGAGGTGAAGAAATATAAAGGTGGTTGAAAGAAAAAGAAGGAAGAATATGTGCTGAGCTGGACTCTCTGATGAGTAAACCTAGAATTCCACTGCTGCCTCTTGTGCAGTCTCGAAGCACTCTGGTGTGTGTTTTCTGACTGTCCTCCCAAACAAAATGTGTTTTTGTCATTAGGGTGAGTTCATGGTGGGAGAAGAGGCCCCTTTCTGCTTTTCCGAAGCTATTGCATGTTCAAAAACAGCAGAGCAGCCCAGCAAACAAAGCAATTGCAAGGAAACTCCCCGGATCCAACCAGGTGTGAATTTATCACAAATTTTTGTAATAATTATGAATAGATTATCATGTCCTACGACTTCTTTATTAGCATTTAAAAAGCTTGTTTAGTGGTTAAGGAGTCTGTTTTTCTAGCTAGGAAGTTTTCATTGTATTTAGTGCCGATTTGGTGCTCGACATACGGCGGTGTTCTGCTCTTGAGTGGGCTTTTAAGGTCACATTGATATCCCTCAACTCATCATGTGCGCGTCACTGTTTGCTGTTGTGTGGAATCTCTTCTCGGGATGGACAGTGAGTCATACACTCCCCCGTTGCTTTTCCTCTCTGCCAGGAGTGGGATCTCCATGGAATCACTTATTCTTGCCTGACTAACCCATCACTGGTCGGGTCTTCCTGCCTCCACACCGGCCAGGCAGGAGTCTTCAGTGCATCCTCCAGAATATATTACACCTATCAAATTCAGTCAATTTCCTCACAAGACATGATGCAAGATATATTTATGATGGCTAGATGGATAAATCTATCTATCACAGAGTCTTATAGTTACATTAAACTGGGACAAATGTCTGCATAAAAAATGACACGCATTCTTCTGTTTCATAATATAGTAATCAAGGCTCGCGTCCACAGCAAATTAATTAATAATACATGCATTGACGGTAATGATGACGCGTGTTTGCACAAAATTAAAATGATTTCTCTGCCCTCTACTCGATCCGTAAACATGTAAGATGAATTGAGCAACTTTATATCAGAACACATGTAAATATCAGTATATCAACTCCGGCACAGGGAAAATAGAGGGCTGTTTACTTAGCATTAGCATTCTCTCTCTCTTCTGCGGCAAACTGTCCTCCAGCTGCAATCGCATATGGAACCTATAGATCTTGTTTTTTGGTCTCGCAGAATGCATTCCTTTGTAATGACATCCCGACCGGAGACTGTATCATCCTCTCAGGGACCGACCGTGAGAATCTTTCGGTCGTTTTGCATTCCTCTAGCAGTGGCAAAGTTTGTAAGTCTTTTATAAAAGAGTTGAAGGTAGGACTTGGTAGTTAACTTAATCTGACGAGACAGCTCAAGGCAAAGGGCACCGTATTCTCAGTAGGGGACATAACCCTGTTATATGAACCATTACACAAGGATCCTGATAACTGCCTAATGGGTTAAATCTGTAAATGGATGTGGTAACTCTGTTAGGTTAAACTGTCAAAACGCATTGTAGGAAGTAGTCATTCATGCTTGTTATTATGACAGCAGCACATTTAACTAAGGTGATAGTGGAGTGTGCCGCCTCAGTGAAAAAGCTATTACAGCCTGACCCTGTAGTCATGGAGTCTTATATTCTAAACTTTTATCAGAATTATTACTGTTTAAAAACAAAATTTTACTCCATATCCTTTAGAGTTCATAAATACTAGTACGCTCTTATAAAGCTAACAAAGTAAACATTTTAAATGAACGTTATCTCACTAGAGAAAATGTTAACACATGGAAGACATTTGTATTCGTCATGCTGCTTGTTGACTCCATAGGAAGTTATGGCTGCATCTTAGTACACCTGGTGTGCTAAATACAGGAGTTTAAGACCGTTTGGACCGGACCAAAAAACAAAAACAAAACATATAGTCCTGGTCTGCTTAGCGTTCACACTGGCATTTTTAACAGCGAACCTAAAGTTACCGAACCAAATGCATAAGGATACGGTCATGACCTGATTGGTCGGGTTTTATGACGTATATTTCGTGACGGAGCTCGCTTACCGAACATTCAAAACAATACTGTGTTCTGGATTAAACGGCATCATTTTATGCGTGTACATATGCTTTATTTTTACCAGCTGAGAACTCACGAAGAGCTCATAAAATGTTCAAAACAGCAGCAGGATTTCCTCCGTCGTACGCAGAAACAGAAACTTCCCCTCCTCGTTGCTCCACGTTTGGTCTCGACTCATTTTGGATACACCGATCTTCCCACGTCGTCAAATCAGCTGACTTGTAGCGTCGCATCTCGTGACATCACGTCCTGTTTTTGGTTGGTTTACATGTCTTTGGTCCGTGTTGCATTCATATATCAATGGAACCGCACCAGAGTTCGTTTGGAAGCGGACCGAGACCCATCTTTTAGCGCTTGTTTGGTGCGCACCAGGGTTCTGATGGCAGCGTTCACATATGTTCAAACGAACCGCACTAACTGAGCAATCGCACCAGGGTTCGTTTTAATCGAACCAAACATGACAAGTGTGAACGCACCCTTAAACGTTTCGAGCTTGTCCACTTTCGACCACTTCCAGAGGTAGTCGAAAACGCATTTGGTCGGATTGCTTTCATGGTGTAGACGCTCATGTGGTCGAAAGTGTTCGGACAGACACTAAAGACAGCGCATTAATCGGACGGGATTTAAACTTTGCCGGCTGTCAGAGCAGAAAGGAAAGCGAATGCTCACTGTATGTTTTCCCGTCGTCTTCATATGCAAATTGAATGTGGTTGTTTTGCCTATTAGATTAAAACTTCTGAAAAAGCCAGATCCTATCCTTGAATAAATCAGGACAGAAGTGATCGAAAGTGGACTCTCTCGTCCCGACCAAAATGCGTCTTATTACCAGATGGAGCCTTGTAAGTAACTCTTTTAGAGTTTGGCTGCATAATTACTGTACTGTAAATAAGTTTTCCTCAGCTTTAGAGGTACATCCATGATGATAAAAGTGATTGAAAGGCGTTACTAACGCTCAGCACTTGACCTGGTGGCCCAAACACATTCCCTTCTTCACTAGAAGGGTAAATTGCTGGGCAGACATGGCTCTTTTCCTCACTGTTAGGTGTGACGGCTGGGGGTGGAGGAGGTGGTGTGGGGGTGCACTGAGAAACAGAAGGGGTGGGCGGAGAGAGCAGTGAAGATGGGGTTGGGAATGAAGGTGTAATTTGGGAACCATCTGTAAGACGCCTGCAGGGCTTCCTCTCCAAAACCTCCCCCTCTGGAGGGACGCAGGTGCTAGAGGCGGAGTAGAAGAACAGGGGAGTGGAGGAGGAGAGGAAGGGGGAAGCAAGAAAAAGAGACGGTGGTAATTGTAGATAGCTAGTTTACTAAAACGTCATCAACTCTGGAAGAGTTTTGGGACTGGGAGTCTGTGTTACGTGGATGGCCTTTGTTCCTTTGACCTTCTTAAAGGTCTTAAAGTCAAGCAGTGTGCCCTGAAGGCTTATGGATGCACAAAATTCAAAGTGACCCCGGCATAAATGAAGGATGATTACACAGTTCACACCCACAGGCCTTTCTTCCTATGCTTAATTTGGGAAGAGGGTTTGTAAATGGGAGAGGTAATGCTCTTAAGCTTTTAAGCTCAAGATAAAATGGATGGTAATGATTGGAAAAAAACCCAGTGACAAGGTAACATCCAGAAAACATGAAAGGGGGACTTTGTGTGCAGCTATGTTTAGCGAGCACGTTTAGTGGGCTCCTGAGATCCTAGCATGGAGATTGGTGCGTTCAACACTTTTGGAGTGTGTGGGCATTTACATTTATTCATTTGGCAAGGGGAGCAATTAGGGGTTAGGCACCAAGGGCACCTTAGTCATGGTCAGGGTTGGGGAGTAACGAAAAACTTAGTTATGTATTTAAAATACAAAATTTGAGTAACTGTATTTCATTAGTTACATTTTAAATGGGTGGTAATCAGATTACAGTTACATCTGAAAAGTATTTTAGATTACCAAAGTGATCTTTGAATTTTAATGTCATTTAAACAGCAATTGGTGATTCTCTGACTCTGACCATCTGAAAAAGAGGAGTTAAGTTTCATCAACATTTTAATACTTTTAAGAGAGATCATAAAAATGTTGTTATTTTTATTTAGTACTGTCCTGAACAAGACAAAATGACTGAATTTATAAAAAAAAATGTCAACTGTGAATTTAACTGTCCTGTCATGACCTGATGATCCACGACTGTTTTCATGTTTTGTGATAGTTGTTTGTGAGTCATTTTATAATTCACTCGTCACTGCAACTTTTTCTCACAATTTGTTTTTTTCCCTCACAATTGTGAGTTTGCATTTCATAATTCTGACTTCTTTTTCTCAGAATTGCGAGATTTAAACTCACAATTGCAAGTTATAAAGTCAGAATTGGGAGATATAAACTTGCAATACTAACTTTTTTTCTTGCAATTGTGAATTTAGTATGAGTTTATATCTCATAATTCTGACTTTTCTCAATATTGTGAGTTTATATCTCATAATTCTGACTTTTCTCAATATTGTCAGTTTATATCTAATATTTTTGACTTTTCTCAATATTGTCAGTTTATATCTCATAATTCTGACTTTTCTCAATATTGTCAGTTTATATCTAATATTTTTGACGTTTCTCAATATTGTCAGTTTATATCTCATATTTTTGACTTTTCTCAATATTGGGAGTTTATATCTAATATTTTTGACTTTTCTCAATATTGTCAGTTTATATCTCATAATTCTGACTTTTCTCAATATTGTGAGTTTATATCTCATAATTCTGACTTTATAACTCACAATTGCAACTTTATATCACACAATTCGGAGGGAAAAAGTCAGAATTGTGAGATAAAAACTTGCAATTATCTTTTTTGTGTTTGTTCCACACTTATTAGCATCCCAAAGTATTCTAAAGTATTTAGATTGAAATACTCATCACACTGAGCCTCATTATTCATGAAATGTATTCTGACGCTATGATTTTTAGTTGAGATATATGATTACCCCAGCATGTTGGATGTGCACGTTGTCTCCTGAACTTGACAGTGTTAACAGGGTGTAACAGCTGTAGTAATAGACTGAAAAATGCATGAGTTGGATTCCTTCCAATTCCATTCACAGTTGCAGTGCTCATTCTAGCATTCTGTGCTTTTATCCTTCCATTTTAACCACTTGCACTCGGTCTCTTTCTTTCCTTCTCTTTCTCCCTTCCACCTACTCACCTGCTTAGAGTCTATTAAGAAAAATGCAAGTCTCAATGTTTGTACCATCCCTGAAAGGACACCTTTGTTGGGGCATGAGCATTGATTGAATTCCCTGCAGATGCTCCAGCGAGATTTCCAGTTTGAATAAAAAAAAAGGAGGTTGGTGAACTGGCGAGAGATGACCGTCACTTAATTTGAGTGCGTTTCGCAAACAGACAGTTAACATACGGTATCTTGTTTTGTCACCACATTATTAATTTACAGTTATTTAAAAATCTCTAGACAAACATGACCATTACGAGATTGGCCGAATGGTGTTTTTGTACAATCTGAGCATGTTTGGTGGAACGCGGTCTCGGTGGAGTCAGGTGTAAGGAAGTCTGCTGCTGGTGGTTACACTCGTTCTTTAATCAGTTCAGCCCTCTCTAACAGTCTCTCCCTCTCTTTCTTTGGAGTGAGTGGGCATGGCTGAGGCTCCTTCCTGCTTTGAAATCCTCTAGTCGAGCGTGCTGGCTCTCGCCACCGTAATGGGTTTAAGAGGCTCTCCTGAGCCGCCGTGGCTTCCTGCAGAAATGGCTCCTTCCGCTGGCTCGATTCTTGTCGGGGAATGTGGCAGGTGGCTGGGCTGTGCCTGCTTCTTTGTCTTTTTTTCCCTCCCCTCCACCCCTCCTTTTCTTCTCTCTCTTTTTCCCTTGAGCAAGAATGAATGAGGCATTTAACCCCTTCAGCCTCATCTGTATTGTTGGCACTTCCTGGTGACTTTGTGTTGCTTGTGTGGAGTGGCCTTACATGTGCAGTGTGCCATGCTAGAGTCGAGTCTGTATACAGCATGAAGACGGAATAGTGATGATTAATTCTCTGAGGTGGACTTTAACGGCGATACTACACAAAAGAAGGGCTTTTGAAGTTTGTTGAGCACTAAGGACAACAGCACAGGCATTCAAACAACATAAAGAGCAGTAATCTCACTTTAGATGCTAGTAACCTACACACCAGTTTAGTAGGGGCACGATTTGTGTGTTACCCACTTCAAAATACATTTCCGAGCATTTCGAAAGTTGCTCATGCAGTGTTCCTTGTTTCGGTCCAAGCAGAGCTCTAACAGTGCTCATCAGAACGACCAGCAGATTTCCTCTAATCTGGCATACCGCACATTCCCAATTTCCCACACTGATCCGCCACCCTTCCATTCGGCTCAGCTGTGCTTCCAGCAGGACCTCAAGGCTCTATCGTGAACACACTGCTGTTAGTACAGAAACAAGAAAAGAAGAAAGCCTTTACATGTGGTCGTTGACTAAATGAGCTCAGTAAAAAGAACGGTTACACTTTATTTTAAGGTGTCTGTGTTACAATGGGTGTTTATACGTTTAAGTATTGAGTTTTAATAACTAACTACATGTACTTACTATAGGGTTATGGTTATGATGAGGGTTTGGCTTAGGGTTAATTGCATGTAATTATGCACAATTTATAGTTTTTAATACAGTAACTACATGTAACATGTGTAACGACGACACTGTAAAAGTGTTATCAAAAGAACTAGTTAATATTAGGGGAACAAACAATGATAAACCGGTTTTCCACACTGTAAAAAAAAAAAAAAGTGCAGTCATTACCTTCAGGAGCAGGTATTCCTGATCTGACTCTTCTCTCTTGTTGGTGTAATATAATGTAGTCGGGTAAAACTGGGGATAGAACTGTTCCATTAATAGGTTACCAGAGGAAGCATTTGGTTTTTTTTTTTTTTTTTTACAATAAAACACTGCCGTTTGCAAACAATTTAGCTGTTTGTATTATTATTTTTAATGCACTTTTACTAAATACATCCTCCAAGACATATCTAAAATCTTCAAAATCTTTGCACTTGCTCTCCAAAGGTAAACAAGTCTTTGAGAACTCCTCAGGGCTGTGGGACACAAAGGCGTCCTCTCTTGTTTCTCGACTCTTGTTGTTTTGAACTCCATCTTCACGCCTTGACTGTCACACTCCACTGAGGCTGGATAGGATGAAGAGAACTGGAGAACCTTGGTGATGGAGGTGCTGGTAGCTCTAAGGGCCAAAGTAAACCCTAGCCCCCTTTACCTGAAAGTGATGCCAGCAATATGCAAAACCAGTTCTTTAAAAGTAACTGGCAAAAAATTTCCAACAAAAGTTCAAACTTAACTTTAAAGGGTTAATTCGCGCAAAAATTAAAACGGTCCCATAATGTACTTGCCCTCAAGCCATCCTAGGTGTATATGACTTTCTTCTTTCAGTCAAACACAACCAGAGTTATATTAAAAAATATTCTCTTATAAGCTTTACAATGGGAGTGAATGGTGCCCGAGATATTCAAGCCCAAAAAAGTGCATCCATCCATCATAAAAGTAATCCATACGTCTCTAAGGGGTTAATAAAGGCCTTTTGAAGCAAGGTGATGCATTTTTGTAAGAAAAATATCCATATTTTTGTCATGCACATTCGTCAATATGTCATGCGTCAGGTCAAAGTTCATTCGACTTGCATATATAAGCCAGTTATTCTAGTTTATAAAGTTAAAAATATATAATATTATTTATATATATATATATATATAATATGTATATATGTGTATAATTTTCTTACAAAAACACATTGCTTTGCTGTAAAAGGCCTTTATTAACCCACTGGAGTCGTGTGGATTACTTTTATAATGGATGGATGTGCTTTTTTGGGCTTCAAAATCTTGGTTACTATTCACTCCCATTATAAAACTTGGAAGAGCCAGAATACTTGTCAATATAATTCCAATTGTGTTTGTCTAGAGAAGATAGTCATTTACACCTAGGGTGGCATGAGAGTGGGTAAATTATGGGATAATTAAAATTTTGGGGTTAACTAACCCTTTCATGCACATTTATTAAAATCTGACGTTATTATACATTACAATAGTGCATGCGATTTCAAGTATTTATGCACTGCCATGAGAACTGCAACCGTACTGAATATACTATACCGAATATGTGAACTGGTATACATAAATTTCAATAATAAATAGTAGTAAACATGAGTACTTTGATGTCACATTACATGACCTCATTACATTATGCATGTTATTTAGCAGTTATCATCCCCCAAATAGAAGCATCTTAAATAAAAGCATCTTTTAGTTTGATTATGTAATGAGTCAAGGAAGAAATATGAAAAATGTTATATTGGAACGATGTGTCAGTTTGAGTGTACTGTAGTATGATATACAGTATATGTGGCAGGTCTTTGTATTGCATGCATATAGAAAATTTTGATGCGTACTGTCATACTACAGAAACTGTATTAGACCCTGTCCCAAATGGAACCCTAAACCCTCGCGATCTTCCTCCATTTCCACACTTTTATGACATAATGCCTCTTTGACTTTCAGGTAGAAGTCTGCTGCAGAGCTCACAGGCTCAGCAAAAGAGCGCATCGAGGACTTGAGAGCTCGCTTCTGAAGTCTAAAATGACCAATAGGAGACCCTGTGGTTTTGTGGACTCAACGGATATGCGTACACAGCAGCCATTTTAAGAAGGCCGCATGAACTTGCTTTGAAGCATGTTAAAATGCTCCTCCCAACATTGTTTGCAGTTATCTTCTTATTTTTGTCCTGCTTAAGGTTTAAGGGGATGTACTGATGGCAAGACTTTGGCCTTTGTATTTGAATACGGCCACTATTTGCGGGCAAACCTCTCCCTTGTTCTTTCTCACCATCGTGGTATCTTCCCCTCATCCATGCCCTGGAGGCCCACATCCGATTGCTGTCATGTTTATTGCTGCTTATTTAGGTGGAGTGTCAGGATCGTAGTCCACAGTTTAACCCGAGGCACATAATTACAGCTTTGATGGTGAAATAGCAGATCTGAGATCAGTTTGCACTGTTGCTCTCAGTGTGATTGATGACCCAGCTAGATGTGGAAACATTGCTGTCCAGAACACGCATTAAGGAGTAGAGGGAAGAGAATGTCACACTGATACTCGTGGTGCATTCTTTGGTGTGCATCTGACAGGGATGAGCAAAATTCAGGATTTAGAAACTGGCACTCGGTCAAATCACAAGTCGCAATATAAATTGAATCGGAAAAACCGAAAGAGGAATTTGCTGAATTCAGGAACTGGATTGGTATTTTCTCAGCTCAGATCTATGGCTCACAACCCTGGAATCTGACAGTGTTTGTGCTGTGCTTTATCAGGTAAGTAGCCTTGCACAGATGGACACAAGTCTGCTGGTCTTCTTTCCCCACACTCCCACACACTCACACAACTCATTGCCCACTTGATCAGATGGCAAATATGCAGCACCGGAAGTACAGGAACACTCTATCAGCGTGTTATCTTAGCTTCTGTTTACCCTGCCTGCCCTTATCTGTCACATGAGGGCCGTTCGGTTCATATTCCTGGAGTAGTCAATCCTGGGCTAGATGTGAGCACCACGTGAAACCACCGTTCCAGCTTGCATCATACATATGCACACAATGAAAAAAAAGTGGTATATATATATATATATATATATATATATATATATACACACACACACAACAACTACCTTACTAACTATTAATAAGCAGTAATTAGTAGTTTATTAATGTTAATAGTTAGTTAATAGTGAGAATTGGACCCTGAACTAAATTGACATATAATATATATATATTTGCATGTGTGTGTGTGTGTGTGTGGGCGGTATTCCCTACATTATGGGGACTAAATGGTCCCCATGAGGAAACAAGCGTATAAATCATACAGAATTATCTTTTTTGAAAATCTAAAATAGCAGAACATTTTCTGTGATAGGTAGGTTTAGGGGTGGGGGTAGTGTAGGGGGGCAGAATATACAGTTTGTACAGTATAAAAACCATTACGACTATGGAATGTCCCTATAAAACATGAAAACACAACGTGTGTGTGTGTGTGTGAAAGTTTGGAAAAAAGTCTCATTTTCACCAAGGCTGGAATTATTTCTTCAATAGTAATATTGTGAAATGTTACATTTTAAAATATCTGTTTTCTTTTTGAATATATTTTAAAATGTAAATCATTGCTTTAATGGCAAAGCTGAATTTTCAGCATCATTATTCAGGGTCACATGATCCTTTCGAAATCATTCATACGTACTGTTTTGGTGCTCAATAATTGTATTGATCGAAAAAATACAGCTTTGGTAAGCTTAAGAAACTTCTTTCAGAAACATTAAAAAATTGTATTTATTGTATATATTATTAAAAAGACCAATTTTATTACTAAAGTCAACCAAGAACTGCCTCTTTCTGACAGATCCATTTAGTAAAGAGCTGTCAGTGTCGATATGTAATATAAGAGCTACCTTTGTTCATATATAATTTAACGGCGGCTGTCACAAAAAAAAAAATGGCTCTAAAGCTTCTAAAAAATGAAGTGAAAAATATAAAGAATTTGACTGATAGGGCGAAAAGAAGTGTTTCAAGGAAATAAGTTGGATCCTAAACACTAGCTATTTTGACAAATTTTAAATGTTACCATTAGACCAATTATCTAAATCATCACTCAGCTTCCGGAAGCTTCATTAAAAACGTTGGACGCGAAACATCTGGAGAATAGTCTTCACTGTGTCTGTCAGCGGCAGTTAATAAGGACACTTCTCTGTTCAGCCTCGGAGTCGCTTCCTCCCATCTACAGGGCGATGGGTTGTGGTTAGCTGAACCTCCAATGAAAAACAGACCTGGTGGCAAATCAAAACATCCTCCACAGAATTAAACATATTACGACAGGAATAAACAATCCGCTCCGATGACCAGGGATAACGGCCTGGCCTCGGCACACTGATTGAAGGCGACGATATCGCTGCATTGGCACCGTGAACCGCTCTTTTTATTCAGAGGAAGAGGATTTGCGGCGGTACAGGAAGGACAGAGGGAATGGAGTGGTTGGGGGTGTCAGTTGTAAGCTCGAACTCTGCATGTTTCCTTATGAATGACAAGGGCCTGAGTGTAACTATCAGTAAATAAAAAGTGGCTGTAAAATTAACTACAAGACAGGTCCAACAGGAATCCCTGGCGGCACTTCCTGCCTCTCAGAGGCCATAAACAAGCCTTATACAAGCCAAGCTGGCTCCAGCTCATATCCCGCGGCAACAGGCTGGGGTCATGGTGGCCCCTGTTGCCTGCCTTCTCTGTTGGGGGCCAGGACACTGGAACAACATGGAAGAGACCACCGGAACCAAAGCAAAGCTGTTTATGCCCTAATGTTAATGTTGACATTTTAGTGAATAACACAGTGGTGGCTGGCATGAAAGTTTACTTTTTTTTTTAAGTAAGAACCCTGCGCACATGAATATGTATTAAATATTAGTAGTTGTTATGAAAACATCCTTTGATATTTGTCCCCTGCTAATCTCAGAAGCTGGGAATATCATCATGTTAAGTGCTGAGTGGTTATTGTAAAACAATTTCTGTTAAGTCATAAAAGCCATTTTGTGTGTCCTAAACCTCGGTTAAGTTTTATGGCATTGGCGTCAGTAGAAAATGGCACTTGACAGAGCAGTAGGGGGGGAGTGTTGATTGGGGCTTGACCCCGAGTTTCTCCCACCTATCCAACACTAACTACCCTGTCTGCTGCCTCTACATAATTGACTGGAGTGCCCCAGCAACGTTCGCTTGAGTTATGGTCAACTGACAAGACTGTAGACTGAGCTACATCAAATAACAAACAAACCCGCCGAAAAAAAGAGCTCCTTTCAACAGCCACTCCTGCACTCCTGCTGTCAGAACAAAGCAGGCCGACATTGCGTGGCCTCGAAGACAAAATTCCCCAAAGCCTATCAAAACATTTTGTTTTTCCCAAAACATTTACTCAGATATTTGGTTGGGAATGCCGAACAGCCGACAAGGAGAAACTGAAGAGCCTGAATGATATCATTGTTATGTTTTACGCAACTGTTCCCATATGTACTGTTTAAACGAGATATACGACATATATTCGTGTAAGCGGTGGCGGTCATAACTAGTCTTCTAAACAATTTCCTGACATTTTTGAGAGATTTGTTCAAACAGATTAAGTGAAAATTTACCACATATATAATAACAATTATAAATTGATGCATATATATGGATAATATATGCATATATTAACTATTATTGTTAGTGCGTAATGTTGCTGTTTGAGCATAAACAACATCTGGAAAGTTACGACGCACAAACTTCAAAGCAAAGGGAGATATTTTCTTTTTCAGAAATCGCTGCAACAAACGGCTGGTATAGACTATATCGAGCTGGTTGGTGACATCACAAACCCCCACATTTACATAAACCCGCGCCTGGGAACACGCAACAAAGGGGGCGGGGCCATGTTGGGGTGCTTTAGAAAAGAGGAAGAGTTGTTTTAGTCGAGTGTTGTTGATGCCGTCATTTTACGCCGGACTGCTTCACAAACAAGGGTCAATTCAACGAAAAAAAGATGAACATGACGACACGTGCTAGTGATGAGTTGATCAACTCCACAGCAACTACATCAATTTAACCGTTCAGAAACGTCTAAAAGTTGTAACATCTTCCTGAGTCTCTCCATCAGTGTCGACTCCGGTTTGAACAATGTAAGGGTGAACACTTTCCTCATTTTGGCTGCGTGAGATTCTCCAGTTTTGTTGTTGTTGAGCGAACAAAGCGCTAACTGTTAAAGCTCCCTCCACTTCCGGAAAGCTGCCGGGAACAGAAGCTCATATGCATTTAAAGTTATGTGTTTTTGTTAGGGCTTGAGGGAGAGTAAATTATGGGGTAATTTTCTTTTTTGGGTGAACTATAGCTTTAAGATTAGAGTAATATTAATTAACAACATGCACTTCTATAGGGTTAGAATGAGTGTTTGGTTTAGCATTGTAATAATGCATAATTTACTAGTATTACTACAGTAAGTATTTGCAATGTAGTAAGGACGCTAAATTAAAGTTGCTAAATGTTTATTGCATTCCATTAGAAAATGGCATAATGTGAAAGCTAAGACTTTGTTTTATCAAAAATAGCATAACATATTACAGTCAAAATTCAAGCATGTCACATATATCAGAACTCTTGGAACGCCACTTGTCCAATCAGATTAGAGGCCCAGAAGTATATAAACATTAAACATACTCTCATTGGATGGCATTTTGTGACAGTTTCATGTTCACTGTGAACAGATTCCTGTTGCTGCTTTGGATACTGTGTTCATGTATGTTGGAAAGTATTTCTCTGACAGTATTTATGCCGTGACCGTATCGGTTTTCCAAAATTTCCTTTGCAATCAGCTGTGACAATGACTACAGGGTTTTGGGCGGTCTGTAAGCTGTGCTCAGACACAAGAGTCTTCCTTCAAATCTCCTGCTTCAAAAATGTTCCACCTCCATCTTTTTTTCCTTTTTTCCCCCTGCAGTTGTTTTCCTAAACACCGGATTTTCATTTGGAGTTTGGGAGGGAGCGGTGCTGACAGTATTTATAGCCTGGTGTTCTAACCAAAATTATCAGTGTACCACAAAATAACTTCCTCAGTCCTGGCCACAAAATAACAGGATGCCTTCAATTGTGCGTATTTATTAATTTTAGCAAAGCATTGCTAGTTTTATAAATAGCTACGCTCCTGCGGCCCTACGAAGTCGGCTGTGTAAACTTCCTCTCTTGTCCTCCTCCTCTTCATTGGGCCTCTTCAGTGGGTGCTTGAAATCGAAAGGCACTCGTCCTTCCCATGAGCCACACCGTCGCCCTCCACTGGCGTCTGGGCTCCATTAAGACTCCATTTTATCAGGTCAGAGGTGGGAGGTCAGAGGTCACAGTATGTTAATAGCTGAACTGGGGGGTCTTTTCTGCTTGACTGGTCATCAGCACCTTGTACATGGAACCCCAGTAACCTAAACCTCAGTTCTCCGAATATGTTAGGGGCGTTCACACTGAAAGCGATTTGCCACGACAAATAGAACAGAAGTCTTTCCGTATTTAGTGAGATTTCCCGCTTGCAGTCGAGGGAGGAGTTCGAAAATGGAAGTCGGACATTTTCTGCTTCCCAGTGTTCGCGTAATATATAACCGATGAAGTGGATTAGGTGCGATAATTGTCAAATACACAGACATGTCATTGTATAAACAGAAACACTTTTCATTTATGCACTGTTTAAAGGCACAGTATGTAAGTTCCACCACTAGAGGTCGCTTATTCAATAACAATAACAAAGGCGTTGCTTGATAACGCCTGGAATTATGGGAGTTGTCGTTTTTACCTCCACAGCGGATGGAAAGCTATCTGACGGGACAGAAATGGGGGCTGAGAGCGTGGGACATTTTACCCTACTGTTTTTATTATGCTTATATGCCGGAGTCGGCCGCTGATGCTCCTCGCATTTTGTCGTTTATGCATATCTTACAATTAGCGTGACTATTAAAGTTACATCTAACATCTGCCTCCTTCTTCCTTGAGCTTTATTGCAAATGTTTAATCACTTAAATTCACATTATTTTATACTATTCTAATGAAACCTCCACAAGTGCTGAATTACTACTCATAAGGCATCTTAAAACAGGTACCCGCTCAATATTCTGTATAAAGATACAATGCAGCATAAAAGCCAGACTAAACTATGCCTGCTCTGACCCGCCTCAGCTCTGAGCAGCATTAAATAGTACCTGTAAAGACATCTAATTGCAGCTTCAGATGTGCCACCTTTGCAGTATAAATTTGCCAATACAGGTCGAATTTTTATTTGACGAATTAAAATTGTGGGGTAACGCAGCGCTCTTTTACTTTCATTTCTAAAATGCATTTGAGTAGGTTGAAAGTTATTGTGACGAGCAGGGTGGGCGAGAGCCGTGAGGGAATGGCGCGAGTGATAATGAGCGTCAGCTGCGTGCTGCACCGGTCTCGTATCTCTCACGGAGGAGCTCCGGAAGCATATAAGAGAAGCGACTACAGTGAAGGACGAGAGAGATACGAGACCGGTGCAGCACGCAGCTGACGCTCATTATCACTCGCGTCACTGGCCTCGCGCCGTTCCCTCACGGCTCTCGCCCGCCCTGCTCGTCACAGTTATGATATAATGTT
Source organism: Zacco platypus (assembly GCA_038088235.1). Lineage (NCBI taxonomy): Eukaryota > Metazoa > Chordata > Actinopteri > Cypriniformes > Xenocyprididae > Zacco > Zacco platypus. The sequence goes on from CM076070.1 coordinate 24,298,110, forward strand.
GTGCGTTCACTCTGTTACTGCACATTGCAGTAAGCTATTAGAATATCGTATTAATAAAAGCTGGATGATTTGATGGCATGTAATTAATTTTAAAATATATGGTGGAGTATTACTGTTACTACAAATAAAGCTCTTTCTGATAAAGCTGTTAGCCACCTGTAAAACAGTGTTGTGAACATGTTACTCGTGGAAAATCAAGAAAATGAGATTTAAACTATCAGACTAACCGTGTTGAGATATATAACAATGATGTCTGTCGATAAAGGTATCCAAAGAGTTGCTCACCTGTCTAATAAAACAAGCGTCTTTAGTGTTTCCATGGTTTCTATGGAATTAAAACCTGAAATCGAGGGTAACGCTAATATGACGTCATTGACGGGTGACGCAATGACACGGGCCGTTACACTGGCAAAAATTTCTGATTTCTCTGGATTTAAACATTGATGGAAACATTTGGGATAAGTACACAAATCAACAAAATATACATGATATTATAATCATTCATGATATTCATGATATTTTAATCCAAAAATCTTACATCTTGTGCCTTTCATAGTGTGTCTCTGTGTACAAGAATGAAGTTCTTACAAGAATAAACATAAGCCTATACTATATAAATACCAATAATGTTGGGGTCTATATCAGTTTTATTTTAATAAACATAACACAATATTTTATTAAAATTACATGAAAAGAGTTATTACTGTTCTAATTTTTTTGTTGTTGTTTGTTTTTTTTGAGCGTTAGCCAAACTGAAGGTCGCACGTCAACATTGTCATTTTCTAACCTGCATGCTGGGCGTCAAACCAGATGCTAATCAGTCTGTTCAGTGCCGAATGAAGTTCAACACGCATATTTTCTGGTAACATGAGCAACAATGTGGCCGTGTCCATCAACAGGTGTGAAAACTGATTTCTTGTTAAAAGAAAATGGTGTCTTGTTTTATCGACAATACATTTCATATGTGAAAAAAACAATTACATTTCTGACACAGTTGTCAAATATTGAATGTTTAGCTACCACAACTTACCTCAGAATCTTTCACTGTTAAAACTGAAGCATCGTGCTGCAATTCCTGCTTGGTTTTGCGAACGTTTTGATGGACATCTCTGTCAATTTGGCATTGACGAGTGCTGCTATACCCTGAAGCAAACCGTCCTTGGTTATCTTAACAACACACAGCAATCCATAATGGAGTACAACAGAGCAGCATCAAAAATTTCAAATATCATCTAGCTGAAGTTACACCTGTATACACGAGTGTGAACAAGGCATTACACTTAGATAATAGTGACCAAACCGTTAATTTTGGTGACTTTTTTAAAAAAAAGTGTCAGTGAATCGTTGGATTTTGTCCAGAGGTTTTCAGGCAGATCTGTGCTTTGTTTACAACTAAACAGTGGCAGCTACTTAGCTACTCACTAACATGTATCTTTAACCTTCTGGCTGTGGCTCTCCATTATGAGCTGTTACTCATACTTTCAGCGTGAAGTGATGCATGGTAATATTTCATCCTAATGGATGAGCCTGCTTGATAAAAATGAGACATATTAGGAAATTCTTTACTCATGAGCAGGACCAGCTGTGTTCCTCGTGCTCTTCATCGCACTGTAAGTGTCCACCTCCTCCTTTGGCTTGCCTACCGGGTTTCTCTAGTGCTGAACAGGGCCTCTGGGTCAATAAATCTCTGGGAGGACATTTCAGCACAGGGCTGAGTGTGTCTGCTCAGTGCAAATAATACAGCAGAACTTACACCTGGTGAAGATATTAGCATATGTGCTGCAGGCTGTAAGCTATTGCGACATTTGATCAGATGTTCCAGTGCGATCAGATACAAATGCATGCAAATTATTTACTGTACAAAATAAGCGGCATTTTCAAATCAATATCATCCAATATCATCCATCGTTGCTTTACTGTGCGCTTTCCTCTTTCCAGACGTTTTAACTTCCCCTGTATAATAAATGTAAAAGAGGTGTTCAAATCTGGAACGAGAATGTGAAATGAGATATCATATCTCTTCCATACATAACAATGAGAATTTCTTTTACATTTTATCTTACATATTACATTTTATTTGATCTGAGTCTGGCTTGCAATAAATACATACACTTTAGCATACTGTTACAGCTGGTGTGGTAACCAGTACGCACTAACAGGAAAATCCTTAAATAAAAGCCTTCAATATAGATCACTGGAGATACAAGCTCAGAAACGCAAGAGAATACATATACCACATCAACATAAATGCAAACAACACAGAACAAATCACTGTGTGAACTCAAGGCTTAAATTTAACAGAACATGGAACAGGTGTGTGCTAAATTAATAACTATGGAGACTAACTAGGAACACAGATGGGCAGGCGGACAGGGAAACCCAAAACTGGGGGTGCTTCTCAATATTCAAATTGATGCTTCTTCATTTCCCTGCTCCTCCATCCTCCAGACCGTGACCCAGAAATCAATCAAATTCAGCCATCTTGAAGGATGTCTCAGTTCTCTAATTGCACCGTGAGGAAGCAAGGAAGCTGAGTGAGGATACAAAGGTGTATCCTTCCTTTGCATCCCAAGGGTGAGGAGCTAAGTTGCAAAGAAGAGAAGCAGGAAAGGAAACGAGAATGAACAAATATGTGAAATGAAAAGAACCCTAAAACACAAAAGGGCTGAACATACACCTGACAGTACCTGGAGGGCGTGTCCTAGTGTCATAACTAGAGGTGGAGACGGCAAGACTGGACAACATCAGTCTGAGATCCTGGAGGCCAAAGAGGAGCCGCGGTGATTAGTGGCCAAAGTTGAGCCAGGGTAGTGGAGGACTGAGGCGCAGTCGATGGGACAGAGGACCAAGGTGGAGCCGGAGCTTGGCAGAGACAAGGTGGAGTGATGGGCTCTGCCAAGGCAGAGACAGGGGATCCACTTGCCAACCCAGAGCTGATGACCAAAAGACACAAGGTTGTTTAACACAGATAGGTAGAGTAAACAGAGGAGGCTCTGAAGGGAGCCAGCGGAGGCAGGGCTGAAGAACTGGCTATCTTGGATAAAGGCGGCGAGAGAGATAGGCTGGGTGGGACCGTCAGAGATGCAGGTGACTTGGAGCTGGGTGGGGCCAGTGGAGATGCAGGACACTTTGAGCTGTACGGGACCAGCAGAGATGCTGGACACTTTGAGCTGGGTGGGACCATCGGAGATGCAGGACACTTGGAGCTGAGTGGGACCAGTGGACATGCAGGACAGTTTGAGCTGGGCGGAAACCATCTGAGATACGGACACTTTGAGCTGGGCGGGACCAGCAGAGATGCAGGAAACTTGAAGCTGGGCGGTACCATCGAAGATACAGGACACTTTGAGCTGAGTGGGATCAGTGGAGATGCAGGAGACTTTGAGCTGGGCAGGACCAGTGGAGATGCAGGAGACTTGGAGCTGGACAGGACCAGCGAGACGCAGGAGACTTGGAGCTGTGCAGGACCAATGGAGATGCAGGAGACTTGGAGCTGGACAGGACCAGCGAGACGCAGGAGACTTGGAGCTAGGTAGGACCGGCGAGACGCAGGAGACTTGGAGCTGGACAGGACCAGCGAGACGCAGGAGACTTGGAGCTGTGCAGGACCAATGGAGATGCAGGAGACTTGGAGCTGGGTAGGACCGGCGAGTCGCAGGAGACTTGGAGCTGGGTAGGACCAGCGAGACGCAGGAGACTCGGAGCTGGGCGGGACCAGCGGAGATGGTGGAGACTTGGAGCTGGGTGGGACTTGGAACTTGGTGGGACCAGTGGTGAAATGAAACTGGGAGTTTTCTCTTCCAGTTTCTTAAATCAAATAAGGACCTGGCACAGCTCATCCTCAGTGGCAGGAGTATGGGCGCGACCCTCGTATTCCATTAAAATACTCTCCTCACCGGACGTTGTGGTTAAATGGGACCAAGATAGATATTTGAATAAAAATCAAAATTGAATGTAATACGAAATATAACAATCTTCACTCCTCAATAAACAGCACATAGCTACACTTAGCTGGTGGATGCATCATACTGTCAGGCTGCATTTCATCAGCCGAGAGTGAGCATTGTGTTAAAACAGAAGGAAGAATGTAACTGCTGCAAGTTTGGAAGAAGGTTTATCTTTTAGCAAAACAACTAGAGTGGTTCAAGAACAAGAAGTTGAGTGTCCTACATTGGTCCAGTCAAAGCTCAGATCTTAATCCAATTGAGAATCTGCAGAGCTATTTGAAAACTGCAGTGCTCACGCATCATCAAACATACCTTAACAACTGGAGAACATCTGCACATCTTCAAAGACTGCTGATTCTGCCCAAAATCTGGTGATTTCTGCAAATATCAGATTTAATCATTTTATTATATTATAATTACTTCAAAATTAATTAATATTTTCTAACTTAAAAAAGTTCTGTGCAAAAATCTAAAAATTATACGTATTTTATATATATAATTTAGTGAAATATTTCAGCAAAATGAGAAATGCTTTTGGAATCCATTGTGTATTAAATCCTGTAAAAAGGCACACATGCTCACGGTTTGAAATTCCAAACATGTTGTACTTTGTCAGCTAAAATATTCAGGTCAGGCAATTGGGCTACAGCTAAATGGGCTATTACACAAACTCTTGTCCATACATCTACAATAGCGTGTTCACATTTCAGAGAGTGCGGTGTGTGTGTGTGTGTGTGTGTGTGTCGTAGCAGTTGCCTGGTTCCACAACCATTTTGAGGCTGGCTGCTTTCAAGCCCTGTACTTGTTAATCCCAACTCTTTCCTGCTGTCAAGTTAACAAAAACAAATAGATAATTTATCTATGTGGTTGAGCACACGGAACCAAGCTCTGGGGGAGTGGTGCGTGTCACGGTGACCTCATCTTCGTCGAGAAGCATTCGTTTGTCTCTTACCGCTCGTCAGCTAACGCTTTATTTATTCTGCTGGAAGAATGTTCCTCTCCAGGCCTGGCACAGCACTTCAGTGAGGAATTCTGTCTACCTGGCAAAGCCGGTGCCTGACGTCATTCTATCATCATGTTCGTTCTGGTTTATTCAAGAGTGTGACAAGACAAGTGTCTAGACCAGGGGTGTCCAAACTCAGTCTTTGAGGGCCACTTAGCTTCAACCCCAATTAAACACACCTAAAGCAGCCAATCAAGGTCTTACTAGGCATACTAGAAACTTCCAGGCAGGTGTGTTGAGGCAAGTTGAAGCTAAATTCTGCAGGACAGTGACCCAGAGTTTGAACACCCCTAGTCTAGACAAAATCCAAACACAAGTGGTCACAGGAGACGCATTTAAAACAAAGACCAAGTGTAAACAGTAATGCGTCTTGGCTGACCACTCGTGATCGGATAACTGAAGCCTTTTATTTCCATACTCTGGCTGCATCCAAAATCTCTGAGGGTACGTTTACATGAGAATGATGTACTAAAAACTGAAACGTTTTTCCTTTGTGCTTTTCACGTAAAGATGACAACGTTGTCAAAACGATTCCTATTCACACTTATCCGTGAAAATGACTAAAAATAAGCCAGTAGTTGGCGATGCCACTTTGCAAAGAAACACCACACGCCTATAGACTGAACACGAAATATGCATGACGACACCGTTTTCACAAATTCCTGTTTCTGTGGTTTGAAAGATACGATAACTGTATCATTTTCAAAAACTTGCACTTTAAACCCGGTTTTCAAAAGTGTGTGTTTTCAGGCCCCCAAACCTCTATTGTCGTCATTTTTAGTTGAAAACGGTGTTGTGTAAATGGCCTCTAAGTAGGTACTTCTTTTAAACAATTACTTTACAACCATTAAAAAAGTTTGTTCTATTAAGTATGAATGTGTGTAGATTGAATGTAATCGTTGTCACTAACTCGAAGTCCAACTGAAGCAAAACACAAACAGATCAAACGTGACGTTCATTATGTCGTCATGTGATCTACCAGAGTCTGTTGCATCACTTCACCGCCATTCACAAATCCTCTCCCGTGGCCTCATGGGATGGTAAAGTCTCCATTCTGCACATTCCAGTATCTCACCTGAAATAGTAATTCATCCGGGTACTTTCCATCTACTGTTTTATGAACACTGTGAATTTGGACATACTACTATTTTCAACTGTATTTAAAGCTGCAGTCCGTAACTTTTTTTGGTTAAAAATCTATTTTTGAGCAAGTACATAACCAGCCAGTGTTCAAAACTATCTCCTTACCTTAGTGTACTGGTGGGTCTCTGCGGGAAATTCAAGCATGCAGCCGTTCGTCTTTATGCGTCATTATGTCAGTAAACAGAAAAGAAGGAGTCCCAGCTAGTAGGCTATATCATGAGAGGATGCTGCAGGTGAATGATCATTTATATAGTCTTTTCTCACAGCAGTTGGAATAATTGAATTTATCATTTTGTTGGTGGATTGTAATCCAGAAAGATCCAAAGGACAATCATCAGTAGCAACTGGAGATTCACCCGTAGTCAAAAGCAAAAGACTTCGGACTGTGGAGTGACTAAAGAAATTGAAATCTACAGGTGACACTAACACAGACTAAATACACATAATCACGCAATGCTGATGTTGTTAACATTAACAATTTGTGAACATAGTATTACTGATAATAATTTGTACGGTTCGACGTGATGAGAGCTAAGCGATCGTTAGATTTAATCACCATTGGCACCGCGATTTATTGTAATGCAAACATGTTGCTTACTTATTCAGTTGACATTTTTCGGTGAAATTTCTTATTTTGGTCATACTTCCAAGACGTAGAATCTGAGATTCTGAAGTACAGTATCCACACCAATGACTGACAGCAAACATTAGATTCATCCACACTGAGGAGCCGTGCCAATGCACAACCCACGTAACGATAATAATTCCGCATATAACTGCAATTGCCGGTTTCAAACAGAGATGGCGACAAAGAGGCAAAACTTACAGACTGCAGCTTTAACATAAGGAAAGTGTGCAAGTTTGGATCCAGCCTAAAGAATTCGAAGTGCAAGTGTAGTATGGTATGTCTGAATGCTTATTGTGAAAGAGCAGATCCGAATCGTTAATTGCTTACGCTTTGAGTTTTGAGCGAGCATGCAATAGACATTTTATCTTCCTATGAGGTCACGGGAGAGGAGTTTTTTTTAACTTTTGTGTATGCAATGTCCCGGAGCAGGATTGAACACCGAAAGAACTTCTTTGTGGGTTATTTATTCATAAATCAAACTCATTTTCATTCTTTGTGTGGTAAAATGTAATTGTTTTTGAAGCTCTCAGCTGCTCCCGTTTGGGGTCACCACAGTGGTTCATCCACATATTTATTTTGCACATTTGGATATTTGCTGTCAAAGCTTAACAAGTGAAATTTAGCCTGACAAAGCACTGTAATGTGCAGGCCAGTGCCAGTTTTACACATGCAAGATTAAGTCCATAAAGTGTGGGGAAAGTTCCTTTATTATTGAATTATTGCAGGGATTTATATTAAGTTCCCTGTTCACATGCCAAATGCATTTAATCAGTGAACAATACAAAATCTGTTGTTTTTGTGAAACAAATAAAGAGCGTTCTTGCATAAATTTACACTCTGAGTTACTTAAAGCCTTTATGTATGATGCACCATAAAGGTATTCATAATTTATATTATGATGCTTTATATCTTTTCATAAATAACTGTATTCAAGGTTAAAATGTTTTTTGCAGATTCCTTGATACATCTGAAAATGGTTGTCATGTGTTTTAATGCATTATACTTTCTAAAGGTGTATTCAGTGAAAAGATACGAATTGAAATGTATTATATCTGTGGTTACAATTATTCATGAGACCATACAATGCATTATAAGATGCATTACAAGGCAGAATTAATGCATTAAAATTCTATCCTGCTTTTTTTTTTTTTTTAGCTTTCTGTGACTTTTTTTTGTATAACCCACAAGTTTAGACCCTTGAAAAAACAACGAACAGATAAGCACAATATCACCCTTTAGAACCAGACATCCCGCTGTCTTTACTGGGTGACCGTAAACTAGCCTGCCTGGACCTGGATTAGCTTAATTATTTCCCTGTGTTAATTTTACGTCCTCTTTCCTAGGAGCAGGGGTCATCCATGTCTGTTTTATAATACCTCCTTGTGCTGGAGTCCGATAAAGAGACAGCGAGGCGCAGAGGGCAGCCGCCACCGGAGACTGGCGCTCACTGGATTCACGCACTGCTCAGCCGGGGCCAATAAATCTGAGCGTTAGTGTGAAGGAAGTATGATCCATAAAGTGCTAAGTGAAGCTGTCTGCTCCTCCTCCATCGCCCATGGCCCAGTGTGGAGGCATTATTGGGACTCTGTGAGTGTGAGCTGTCCCGCTGTCTGCTAAATGAGCTCCTTCCAGCCCCGGTAGTGAGGCGGCAGGGAAGGGCAGAGGTGTTTGGACCAGGATGAAAATAGCTTTAAAAGGCAGTAAACCGTGTTTCCTAAACCAGGATTGTGAATGTTTGGGGCTTCTTTTGTGGTACCATTAAATCGCTCCAGACTCCAGATCGTGTGTGAGATGAATGCTGCCATTACCATGTAATGATATTAGTGCAGCACAGTCTTCATTAACACAATTACTACATAATCAGAAATTGTCTTTAAGTATCCTTAAAGGGATAGATCACTCAAGAAGGAAAATTTTGCTATTAATCCACCCTCATGTTTTTCCAAATGCATCAAGTTTGATACTGCACATCAATATGCTGAGTTTTGACATCAGGGATGCGTAAAAGACATTGGTCATAATCGTGACACAAAATAATTAGCTAATTTGTTTCAGAAGCAAAATGGAAGATCATATGGTTTCAGACACATAATATACAGAACATGAGTAGTATGTATTTCCTATACTCTTTAACTCTTTATACTCTTATACTCTTATACTCTAGCTTTCATTGTATGGAAAAGAGCAGCATGAACATTCTACTAAACATCTTTTGAGTGCTATGGATTAAAAAAAAATGGTCTGGTTTCACAGACAGGGCTTAGCCTAAGCCAGGATTAGGCCTTAGTTCAATTATGGTATTTAGTAGCGTTTATAAATGTTAAAAAAAACATTACTGGTGTGCATCTTGAGAGAAAACAATGGCACTGACATATTTTAAGATGTCAATAAAAGTTGCATTCGGTTAAAACAGCTCAAACGTGCACATGTTAGACTAGTTAGTTTAGTTAGTTTAACTTTATTGTCTGTACAGATTTCCTGAACAGAAATTCATCTTTGACACTGGCATACAGGTACATTCTGACAACAATACTACATACACAAATACATATATATTAAAAAATAAATAAATAAAAAATATTATACACACCTACCCAAACAGATGCCTCATAAAACATCAATTAAAAATAAATTTGGTATAAGGCCATCACCGCCATTGGCACAAATGATCTTTTATATAGATTCTTTTTAGTGAGCGGTATACGCAGCCTTAAGCCTTGTCTGTGAAACCGGTTTTGAAATAACATCTGGGTGAGTAAATATCGGGAACTATTATGCCCCTTTATGCAAAATGTAATATAAGTCTCAGGTGTCGTGTATCTGTCTATCTGTTCCTTGTTTAGCATTACAGTCCTGTCACTTGTCATGTGGTCCTTGTTTTGAGTTTCTGTCTGTCATTGTCACATCAGTTCATTTGAGTCAGCCGTGTCTTGTAATTAGTTATGTCTGTCACCTGTGCCCCGCTCATTATCCTCTTGTGTTCATCTGTATATATTCCCTCTGTGTCAGTCCAGTCTTTGTCCGTCGTTAAAGTATCGTGAATGGTGTTATCCTGTTTCCTGTCCGTATTCCTGTTAATAATTAAAGTGTTTTAAGTTAATTCAGTCCTTCACACCCAAGCGTTACACCTAAAATGTGTCTGTGATGTTTCAGCTCAAAATATCTCACAGATAATTTATTATACCATGCTGTAAATACCCATTTTTGAGCGTTAATGAAAACATGATGTTTTCATGCATGTGTCTTTAAATGCAAATGAGCTGCTGCTCCCCGCCCCGCTTTCCAGAAGAGGGTTGAGCCTCTTCAGCTCACGGCTCGGATACTCTGCCAAATAATAACAACACATCTGCTTGGTTTTGATTATCATCTATATCGAGATCACGCTCAGGAGTTCTTCATCATTAAAGTTTATCAACTGCATGCGTTTTAAAGCTAAATCAGTTTAAACTTCTGATGCACACATCTAAAGCACGTGCACAGAAAGCTAACTGTCAGACGGCACGTCGCAAGAGTATTAAACTAACTTCTATTTCATGTCTTATTGTGTTTAACTGTCAAATACACACAAGGTTATGTCAAAAAACACAAAGTTCACATAAACACAGTTTGTGAATGTAAACAGCAGGGACAAAAATCGCATGTGTATATTAGATCTGTGGCGCATTCCCTTCAAAAACAAAACTAATACACTGCGTCTCTCAGGAGTAAATGAATGTTATGTTCACTCTTACATCCAACAACAAAACACCTCAATCTTACCAGATATTCTTGTCGCTACAGCTGCTCCGGCGTTGAGACAATGGCGGACTGTGTACAACTCACTCCTGGCGGGGTCTATGCTAATACGGCAGTGTCCATCAACAATCGTGGGCGGGGCCTGAGCAATGTGACATCACTTTGTACAGAATCTGCGAAAGGCTTGTTCTGAGACACAGCTTATGATTTATGGGGATTAAAAAAGTACATACCTGCAAATGAGTCTCTTTTCAGCAAAATTCATCAAACTATTTTTGTCATTTATTGTCATTTATGTGAATCGTGTAATTGAGTTTTTGTCAACCGCGGAAAGACGTCAATAAAACAATGTCACCAAAGCCATGCAATGTCCAAAAACTCATTGGTCAGCTAGAAAAATTAACATATAGAGGAGCATTTTGATAATTACATGCACTTATACTGCATTTTCATTGTATTTTTACTTAACCTGTTCTTCAATTTTCAATGTGTTTGAATAAATCAATTTAATTGCAGCCACCATTTAAATGTTTATATTTTTAGGGAAAAAAAACAAATAGAAATATAGTTGTCATTAAAAATGTATAACTATAACATTATTATATAAACTTCCGAAATGTAAGTATCCTATACAAATCAGTTCATTTTAACCTTTAATATTATATTGATGTGCCAACTGGCGTTCCCTTACAGTTTATTGCATTAGTTGAGGTACATACAAACTGAATTGCAAGCTTGTGAATCGAAATCAAATCGAATTGTGAAATTTGTGTCAATGCTCAGCCCTAGTGTCAATAGAAGTGGGGTTTTGTTTTTTTTACTTGAAGCAAATGTTGTCTTTTCCCTTTATTTTCTCATTAGAGTGCACCAGGATACTTTGTTTACATGTTAAAATCACAAATGTTTAAATTCTTACGGGGTAGGATACCCTGAGACCCCCCTACAGGGATTTTATTCGTAAACATGTCACCTTTTTCACCTGCTGTGAGTTCGCAGGTCTGAAAATAGCTGTTGTTGTAATACTGCTATAAAGGTTACTCAAACTAATAACTGTTTATCCATTGGCTTCTCATTCTAAAACTACAATGCACACCCCTATAAACATGCAAAGTGTTTTTTAAAGGAAGCCAAGGTTTTGTGTGGGTTTGTGTCCAATATTCATTCCACCAAAAATGGAGCAAATTTTAGCCCTGATGAAATTAAGTCGGAGCTAAACCACGCTTTATACCCTTATCTATTTCTGAAACTCACAGCTGTATTCCACTTCAGGTTTTTTGTGTTGCTGGATCACGATCCCAACCCCGGATCTGCGGACAGCATTTTGCGGCATGTAAAGTAAAACAATCTACAGGGACGGCATTTGACTGCGGAAATTATTCATTAACAAACTCTGGTTTTACGGTCATATTTTTCTCATGTTGGCTCTGAAAGCGTAACGATTGCCAGAAGAAAAGTTCTGGCCCGTACTTGACTCGCAGTGGAAGGATAGAGTGTCAAGAAGGACGGATGACCTGTTTGGCCAGATTTCTATCCAGTGTTTTGTTCCTTTTCCCTCCATTCCACAATCAGAGATCCTGGAAAAGATTTGAAAATAGAACAAATTGCTCAATGAAAAAGTCCTTCGGGCTCGTGTTTGCTGTTTATGTCCTTGCGAGAGAGGCCTTAGCTGGCCTGACCATGTTTGCCCCGATCCACAAGCTGTTCCATCCCCCTCTGGGACGCAAGCCATGTGCTTTGGAGGAAAACCACACAAGAGAGACCTAGCAGGGGGTAGAAAGTTCCAGAAAAAGCCGTGGCCGCTCTGAGCCAAGACACCAGCGAGAAACCCAAGTGGATGTGGTGAAAATGTCAAATTACCAAAAAGGAAATGGAGGGGAAACCTCAAGGCGCATGAGAGCTCCTAGGCGCATTTGTTTTTTGCAACACTGCGAGCTGCATCTGAGAACAGAGGCCTGAGATGATCTGATTTAAGAGATTTGGTTTGCTTAAATTGTTGGAAGTATATTGTATATGATTAAAGACCCAAGACTTAAAGGTGAAGGGAATTCTCCTGTCTGTTTGAGCACCAAATAGTCGTTATTTTTGCAATTTTACTTGTTGCCAGTCACGAGCAATTGTATAATTCACCTTTGCAAAAGCGCTTGGAACACATGGCAAGTTGTTTGTGTATTTGCAGATTTATGACAGACAGCTAGAAACTTTCCTCGAAAAAAAAAGCCAACTAACATGCCACAGAACGGCTCCACAACGGCTCCATCCCGGTTTTAGAGGACAGAGACCGCCAACAGTTTCCTCTTCAGTCTATAACAAACAGAGAGAGGCCGGGCCCCCGGGGCTTCCTGCATCCCACACACAGCCCGCAAATAAACACAATCACATTCTTTAAACGTTCAACTACTTCCCCTCCACACTTCTTCCCTCTCTTTCTTAGAAACACAGCTTGACCAGCTACGTAACGTTTTCTCCGAAAAGGAATGCTACATGCCTTCATGCGGCATCGGGATGACAAAAACATGGAGTGGAACATTTTAAGCTGTCCTCTAAATACACCTCATATTCTTTGGATAGATAGATAGATAGATAGAAATAGTCAGATTAGATAGATAGATTGATAGATAGATAGATAGAAATAGTCAGAGATAGATAGATAGATAGATAGATAGATAGATAGATAGATAGATAGATAGATAGAAATAGTCATAGATAGATAGATAGACAGAAATAGTCAGAGATAGATAGATAGATAGAAATAGTCATAGATAGATAGATAGATAGAAATAGTCATAGATAAATAGTCATAGATAGATAGATAGATAGATAGACAGAAATAGTCATAGATAGATAGATAGAAATAGTCATAGATAGATAGATAGAAATATTCATAAATAGATAGATAGAAATAGTCATAGATAGATAGATAGAAATAGTCATAGATAGATAGATAGATAGATAGATAGATAGATAGATAGAAATAGTCATAGATAGATAGATAGATAGACAGAAATAGTCATAGATAGATAGAAATAGTCATAGATAGATAGATAGATAGATAGAAATAGTCATAGATAGATAGATAGATAGATAGATAGAAATAGTCAGATATAGATAGATAGATAGATAGATAGATAGATAGATAGATAGATAGATAGATAGATAGATAGATAGATAGATAGACAGAAATAGTCATAGATAGATAGAAATAGTCATAGATAGATAGATAGATAGATAGATAGATAGAAATAGTCAGATATAGATAGATAGATAGAAATAGTCAGATATAGATAGATGGATGGATGGATGGATAGATAGAAATAGTCAGATATAGATAGATAGATAGAAGAAAAGAAGAAGAAGAAAAATTATGAAATTTGAATGATTTTAACTATGTTAACTGTTGAGTCAATGAAAACTATATTGAGTTTGTGTTGAGGGTGAGAAGAACTCTATTTACACCCGATTTACTTGGTCTAGAGTAAAAGTGAAGCTTTCAAAAGCAAAACCTGGAGGTTAAGAAGGAAGTTTGTTGATTTAATGAGTTTAAATTGAAGTCGAAGTTTGCTCAGTAACACCCAACAATACATTTCAAACAATAAAGTAACACAATGCAATATTTTTACTGACATAATTTAACAATATACGAATAAAAGCTTAAGAATAAACACTGGTAACACTTTATTTTATAGTGCTCCTGTCACACATTTACATGTACTTACTCCAGTAATAACAGAAGAACATGCATAATTACAAGCAACTAACCCTAAACCAAACCCTCACCCTAATTATGTAGTAAGAACATGTAGTTTATTAATATTACTCAGTACTTAAATGTATAATTACACTGTAACAAGGAAACGTGTTTAGGTTACACATCAAGTACTGAGTAATATTAATAAACTTCATATACAAGATATCATAGTATATAAAGTGGATGTGTGTGTATACCTGCCACCTGCTTTGTTTAATTTAACCCTCAATTAGCGCTAGTCGTCTGGACTAGACTAAGTCTACGACATGACAGAGAAAGCAGATTTCAGTTAATCTGGTTTAAAATGCCATTTTAGTCCGGGACTAGAATTAATCTTTGTAGGGGAAACCGCCTGTATATGTACCACGTGGTTATATTTGTTATATTACAAGGTTTTAGCTTTGCCACGGCCATCATTTGTCAGAGGAAACAGAAATTAGACAGCTATGATCATGTGACTATTTACACCCATCAAGAGCAAATTGAAGACAGTGGACGGATCCCATCTTGTAAACTGCAGATTCAGAGATTAAGATAAGGAACAAAACTGAAGTCATGACTCTTGGTTCTCTAGCTTTGTCTGTTGATGGTGATTCTTTGGAGTTCAAAAATATATAAAAAAATCTTGGATTTTTTTTTGTGATGCCAGTCTGTCTGCAGAACACTGTTAAGACCTTGTTCTTTCATCTCAGAAATATTGCATGTCTACATCCTATGCTGTCTTTTTCTGTTGCTGAAAGGTTAAATAATTCATTTGTTTTTTTTCACGGACAGATTATTGTAATGCCCTTCTTGTTGGAGTTTCCAAATCTTACATTAAGAAACTTCAATATCTGCAAAACTCAGTGGTTTGAAGAGCCGCAGTCTCGTGATTTCATCATAAGTGTTTCACAATTTCAGTAGTTCACGAGCAGGGTTTGGGAGTAACGAAATACAAGTAACTTAGTTACGTATTTAAAATACAAAATTTGAGTAACTGTATTTCATTACAGTTACATTTTAAATGGGTGGTAATCAGATTACAGTTACATCTGAAAAGTGTTTTAGATTACCAAAGTGATTACTTTGAGTTTTAATGTCATTTAAACAGCGATTGGTGATTCTCTGACTCTGACAGTCTGAAAAAGAGGAGTTAAGTTTCATGTTTTCGACTGTTTTCATGTTTTGTGATAGTTGTTTGTGAGTCAATTTATAATCGTAAAAAAGGTCACTGCAACTTTTTCTCACAATTTGTTTTTTCCCTCACAATTGTGAGTTTGCATTTCACAATTCTGACTTCTTTTTCTCAGAATTGCGAGATTTAAACTCAGAATTGCAAGTTATAAAGTCAGAATTGGGAGATATAAACTTACAATACTGACTTTTTTTCTTGTAATTGTGAATTTAGAATGTGAGTTAAATCTCATAATTCTGACTTTTCTCAATATTGCGAGTTTATTTCTCATAATTCTGACTTTATAACTCACAATTGCAACTTTATATCACACAATTCTGAGGGAAAAAGTCAGAATTGTGAGAATAAAACTTGCAATTACCTTTTTTGTGTTTGTTCCACACTTATTAGTATTCTAAAGTATTCTAAAGTATTTAAATTAAGTTACTAAACTTGAGTATTGTAACAAAATACGTTACAAATGACTTTTTAAAGCATGTATTTTGTAATCTGTAGTGAAATACATTTTAAAAGTAACCTACCCAGCCCTGTTCACGAGGCAGTTTGATACGCGAACCGAACCACTGATTTGAAACAAAAGATTCGTAAAGCTTCATGAATCAGTGTTTTGAAATCGCCCATCACTAGATATCGTTGAAAAGTCGTTATTTTGTTGTTTTTGGCACACAAAAAGTATTCTCGTCGCTTTATATTATTGTGGTTGAACCATTGTACTCACATGACTCACATTATCTTGCTGGCAATAAAGGCCTCACATAAAATGAAAATATTTTAATTTGTGTTCTGAAGATGAACGAAGGTTTTACGAGTGTAGAACGACATGAGGGTGAGTGATTAATGACAGAATTTTCATTGTTGGGTGAACTAACCCTTTAATATTTTGATATATTATGTGTGAATGTTTTGTGTCTTCACATGTTAGTCACTTTTCCAGACATTTCCAGTATTTTGTACCTCTTGCAGGCACTGGCAGGAAAAGCCCACCAGGCATGCAGTCGGCCACTGGGATCAAACAGTTCCAACAATCACTGCACAATTAGCAATCACGCTTAATGCACTCCCACTAATTTGGGCCAATCATCTGGTATTTCCACTTGATGCCCACATCCTTGTGCTTTCATCCACCCTTGGTGCATTTAGTCAGGTGAATGATTACAGTGCTTAACACTGCTCTCCTGGAAACAGCTATTTTAGGAAACACTTTATCTGGCATGTGCTGACAGATGCCGTCATATTTTAATTCAGGTGCATAACACAAAAACAATGCAATGCACTGTATTTGGGGGTTGTGTGGGTGAGAAGAAAATAGCACATTCTGCCAGTTCACACTAATATTAATGTTGTAATTTAGAGCACTTGGTTGAGAATTTGCAGCCAGGACCGGGTTTGCCCACCTGTCCACATCTGCACCGAGATGAGCGCTCTTCCCTGTGCGTCCCGTGAGCCTCTGCATCCCGCTGAATGACTTTTTTCATCTTGATCTAGTTAACCTGCGACATGCCTCTTTTTCCCTGGTGAAAAAAACATCCTGGATAAATATTTGAGCAGGCGGTGTGAGCGCTCAGTCCCGGCTCTCTCAGAGGCCCTTCCTGGCCCGTGTCAGCCAAGATTAATGTAGATTCACTAATGCACCGAGGTGGGAGGCTCACAAACACACGCTTGCACACACACACACACACACACACATTTTCACCAGATCTCCAGTGTCCTAAAGTTTGTGGAAAGACTATGTACATGACTTGGGGAAATAAATAATTTTGGCTGATGTTTCGAGATGTTAGGAGAGTAGACCGTGTTTGCAATAAAAGAACCAGACAGATGAATGGACAGGAGAGAACCTGGATTACTTAAAAAGGATGTAACTTGGGGTGGGTGGAAGTGAGTTATTATAAATGGATGCTCCTAAAATGGCTTCACTAAGACACTTTAGCCTTCATGGCCTTCATGAACTGTGAATTCCAACATAATGCCCGAGATATAGGCCCTGTTTTCACAGGGTATTAAGATACGTTTTGGTCGATCGGATCACAAGTGGACGAGGGAGAAACATTCCCATTTACACATGGTGTTTTAATTTGTCTCTTTTGTCCACTTACATCCACTTTTGTCCTGTTTTCTTCGAGGGAAGGGTCTATGGGCGGGTAAATGTATGGGTTTTTTCAGATCTTTCGATCTAATGGATAAAAAAAGCTTGCGCAATTTACATATGAACACGTCTAGAGATGACGGAATATAGAGAGCAGCAGCTTTTGTTTCTGCTCTGACAACCACATAACCAGCCGAACGTTGTGAGTGCGTGTTAGAAATCATGAATGGTGAGAGAACATTGTGCTTGGTACATTTTTCATCTTCAAACCAAATTTGGGTCTCCAGCTGACAAAGTTTAAGGGTGCGTTCACACTTGTCATGTTTGGTTCGATTAAAACGAACCCTGGTGCGATTGCTCAGTTAGTGCGGTTCGTTTGAACATATGTGAACGCTGCCATCCGAACCCTGGTGCGCACCAAACAAGCGCTAAAAAGATGGGTCTCGGTCCGCTTCCAAACGAACTCTGGTGCGGTTCCATTGATATATGAACGCAACACGGACCAAAGGCGTAAACGAACCAAAAACAGGACGTGATGTCACAAGATGCGACGCTACAAGTCAGCTGATTTGACGACGCGGGAAGATCGGTGTATCCAAAATGAGTCGAGGGCAAACGTGGAGCAACGAGGAGGTGAAGTTTCTGTTTCTGCGTACAACGGAGGAAATCCTGCTGCTGTTCTGAATGTTTTGAACATTTTATGAGCTCTTCGTGAGTTCTCAGCTGGTAAAAATAAAGCATATGTACACGCATAAAATGATGGCGTTTAATCCAGAACACAGCATTGTTTTGAATGTTCGGTAAGCGAGCTCCGTCACGAAATATACGTCATAAAAGCCGACCAATCAGGTTGTGACCGTATCCCTATGGCTTTGGTTTGGTAACTTAAGGTTCGCTGTTAAAAATGCCAGTGTGAACGATAAGCAGACCAGGACTATTTTTGTTTTTTGGTCCGGACCAAACCAACCGAACTAAAAGTGTGAACGCACCCTAAATCCCATCTGGCAAGCGTGCTTCCCATAATGTTTATGCATTAGGTCAGTAGTCATAGAGTAGACGGTCTTTAGTGGCTGTTCGAACACATTCGACAACATGAGTGTTTACACTACGAAAGCAATCCGGTCGAATGCGTTTTCGACTACCTCTGGAAGTGAATCGAAAGAGGACAAGCTCAAAACTCTTTAGACCCTGTTTGCACCTGTATTTGGCGTCGTCCACTTTTGATCCGATCGAACAAAACACATCTTAAATACAGCATAAAGGAATGTTTTCATACAGTTTGTTCGAAAGAACAAAATAGTTTCTTTTGATAAAAATAAATAGAAACCTTGTGTTTGTAAGATATCTTCTTCACTGAGTGGTTTATTCAGTCAAAGTTATTCAGTTAAAGGCAAAGTCACATAAACTTTTGATATGTTTTCTTACCGAATAAAAAATTCATTTATAAGTGAGCTTTTCATGGAGATTTAATTCACATATTTCAGAGTGCATGTTATAGATCTTATTGTGAATAATTTACTCGTGCATACATCAATTTTTTGACCTCATAATGTTTAATCAAAAAATCATAACTAGACCTTAGTTGTATGATGTATGATGTGTGATGTATGCAGGACTTCTGCAATTATTTAGTCCTCTCAAACCTGCCGCTGCAAGCTTGTGCTCATCTGCCTCCATTTTTGAGTGCAACTCCCACATCTCAAAATCCAATCAACAACTGATGCGTAGAATGATGTTTGCATGACAACGGTGTACTAAAAATGGAAACATTTTTTCCTTTGTGAATTTCACATATAGACAACAGGAAGCCTCGTAAAATGACTACAAACGCTGTATTACTCATGCCAGGCCAGTAGTTGGCGATGTCGTTTTGTAAAGAAACACTACGCACCTATAGACTGAACTTTCATAAATGAACGGCCAAAACACATAAAAAGTTTTCCGTTTTTAGTTGAAAATGGTGTCCTGTAAACAGCGCCTTAGATCCACCCTACAGTTTTCTTTTTGATAAATCGTTACACTCGGAAATATGTCTCAATATGGAAAAAATCAGTTGCTACTTCTGTTTCATCACGACATTAAGTTTTTTGTTTTGTTTTGTTTTTTATTGTGAGAGGACAACTGAAGAAGAGAGTGAATGAAGGAAAGGAGAGAAAGGAATTGGATCAGGAAAGGACCACAAGCAGGGACTCACACAAAGCGATATATATGTCAGAGCGCTGCCAAGAAGTCTATGGCTCTGAATCCAGCACTTTTTATGCAATATCTAAAAAAGCACATAAAAATACAGTAATCAAAACCTGGATGAAGTGTTGGTGGCCCAATCTAACCAGATCTAGTTTTAATTATTTAAACACAGTGTGTGACGATAAGTAATTTGACACTGTTAGTTCTCAAAACTATGTATTACATATTTGTAACAAAGTTAAATGCTCAGGGAAGAAGAAGGCTGGTAACTGGCTAAATAAATGTCCCAGGCCTGGTCCTCTCTCTTCTTGCACTGTCATCACTCCTCCTTTTATCCGTCTGGAGCTCCTCCGGGGGACTCGAGACCGGTGTGGAGCGCATTAGCACTCGCGCCACCGGCATCGCTCCGTTCCCGTGGCTCTGGGCCCCACCCTACTTTCCACAATATTATAACTCCATCCATCCATTCTCCAAATCGCTTTATCCTCTGCAGAATCGCAGGGATGCCTGTCCTTGAGTCTCAGGCACTGGTGGAGGACACCCTGAAACTTCGATTTTTATTAGTTTTCCAGTTTTATCATGCATTCTCAGGGTACCATACCCCTGACTTTCAGCAATGCTAACACTTTTAGCTACAAGAAAGGTAGGTGTAAGAGTTGTAAACAAAGGAATAGAGGTAACTCTGTGATGCATCCTGTTTGTGTGCAAGATTGTGTAGTAACATAGTCATCTCATCGTTCAGCTGTCAGGTTGATGGAAAAGAGGGCCAGCTCTGAGAGTGATCTGAAGATCCCCCAGCCAAAGCACCCGCACTATTGTGGAAAAATTATTACAGTTAGACATTATATGGCTGGGAAAAGTCTACAGTATGTGGGGAAACTGTGGGGCTGGACAGGCTGGAGGAAAGGGCCTGGCCACTGTTGGGAGGCTGGACAGAGGTGCCTTTGTCTGGAAGCATCCGTTGCTTAGCAGGTGCTTTCAGCTGCCCCAGGGGGCTCCTGTGTTCAGCCCGTCTGGTGGAGGCAGAAAGAAGGGTTAGGAAGTGGGTTAATGCAAGTCTCTTTCAGTTTCCAGACAGAGGGAGAAATGAAAGAATGTAAACAGCACTGTGAAAATTGTTGGGTTTTAGTTGTTGTTGTTGTCTTTTTTTTAAGTACGCTAAAGTACCTGTATATACTGTACTATGCAACCTGACTATAGTAACCATCAGTGTTGGGGGTAACGCATTACTAGTAACTTGAGTTATGTAATTGGATTACTTTTTCAAGTAACTAGTAAAGTAGCGCATTATTTTTTCAATTTACAAGAAAATCTTACTTTTTCAAATAAATGACACAAGTTACTTTTTCAGATTTATGCACTGACAGCTCTCCTGTCCCCACAGTGAGAAAAATAAAGTGCAGCGGTGTTGTGTGAACCTGATGGTCTAGATTAGACTAAATGTGAACACGCATTTACTCATCTCACTTGCACGAAAACATTCAGAATTCTATGCAAACCTATAATAATTAACTATATTGAATTACACAAATATACTTTATGTATTTAATCTCACTTTATTAGCCAATGTCTTTGCTGCTGACCTTCAATGATCCAAAACATCCATACTAATAAGCAAAAATGACTTTAGATTAGATTTAGAAATGAGAGTGTTCTTGATGTGTGAGAGTGTGAACTTCAGCAATGTTCTTCAGCCTGAGGCTTATTCGTTTCATTTTTGGGGCGAAAAGGTCTTAACATTTGACAAAAATAGAACTTTTTTGTTGTTGTTATTAAAAAACAAACAACCAAGTCCAGCCCAGGTGAGAAAAAGTAACACAAAAGAAAAGTAAAACATTACTTTTCACAAAAAGTAACTATGTAACGCAATTAGTTACTTCTTTAGGGAGTAATGGAATATTGTAATGCACTAATTTTATAAGTAACTTTCCCCAACACTGGTAATCATTCAGTGTCTTGATGTTACCATCTGATTTCATGATACTACCACAAAAATGGACAGAACTGTTAACCCATTCTGCGCGCACTAAAAAAAGTAATCACCTTCTGTATTTAAAGATTATTGCAGATTATGATAGGATAGTATAGAGCAGACAGGAAGTGTGGTGGGAGATGGGAAACGTCCGTGAACCAGGACTCAAACTCGGATCGCCCGAAGCAATATGACGGTGCTGCCCACGAGGCTATCGGCACCAATACCTCCACTGCATTTAAAAAGCTTGTAACTTCAACATAAAGAAATTTAGAGAGAGATTTGCATTTTGACTCAACATTTTATGATGGATAGCAAGACTGTTTTCAAGGAATGGATCTCAAAACAAGAGCACCGTGACCCACCACATTCTCAACAAGAAGCCAACACTTCACACACACACCTGGCTGATCTGCATTCTTGGGTTACAGACCTCACAGTGTTTCCTTGAGGCATTTTTAGTTTTTTCAACACCACTCTTGTGGTGCTTGGGTTGTGTGAGTGTGCGTAGGGTGCAATTTAAACATGACTCTATTGTTTTACACTTTATTGCTCCTTTGAGATCAACCCCAACATTTCTTGGTGTAATGTGTATATAAGTATCGGTTTGACATTAAACAATCTCATTAGCGTCAGGACTCTTGAATCAAAAGAGCTTCAGTTGAGTAATTGTAACACAAGCATATTCCATACCACAATGACATGCAGCGGAGATATATTTCAAGCTGTGGTCCCCATTTAAATTTGGTTCCTGTTGGGACATTCCTTTGAACGTCACTGTGGAAAAAGCTTACTCCATCATTACGGCTCAGAGCACAGAGGAATTCTCAACATTCAGAGCCGGAGTTTAAATGAGAATGTTGAAGTGTGGTGTGACATTGCAAAAATCTCTAATTCCTGGATGTTAGAAACCTCATCTATATCCTATGTTTTCCCACAGTTGTTCTGGAATCTTGGTAGAGTCCTCAAGGGTTCATAACATGAGAAACTTCAGTCCTGAATCTACTGAAATGAACAAATTTAATTATACAATGAAAATGCTATACTTCCTTGCTATACTGCATTGGCGCCGTTGTTTGCCAACTGAACTGAGCCGGACGATTACGTCACTGTTTTCTCCAGTGCTGATATACATAAATTAACTAGACTAATAACTACTGATCTTTGCAACGGAATGAATCAAATATATATAGAATAATCTGGACAATGACACCATTTTCTTTGGGAGCTGAAATCAATAATTATTTGCCAATTTCTACTGTAAAGCTGCTTTGTCACAATTTACAATGTAAAAAGCGTTATATAAGTAATGGTGACTTGACTTGACTTGACTTCCTCTCCTGTCCAAAATGAGCATTTATTGAAACTAAGCCACAAAAATTTAATTCTACACATTTAGAAACTGATAACAACACCTACTGGGTGATTAGAAACCCATCCTGTCATAATAACCAGTGGAAAAAGTACCAAAAAGTAAGCAAAATGCTGTTCCACTGGTCAAATGGCAAAGAGTGATAAATAAGATAATGAAAAGATTTTTTTTTTAATATACTTTAAACTGCATGTGCCTTGTTCTTATAAATGTAATGTTGCAATGTTGGTTTCAAAAAACCTTTTCAACAAAAGTTTAAAAGTTCATATATATCACAACTTATTCATTCGTTTACCATGACATTTTTAAATATGAACTCACCTTGCCATGGCTCAAAAAGGTCAAATTATATGATATTTTAAGAGACTAACTGATCTTGACAAACAGTAATAAGGGTCTTCAGGGGTCTTCTCTATGATATCACTTCCTGTTTTACGTCCCCCCCCCCCCCCCATGTTTCTGATCACTGTGTGCATTCATTGTGTGTATGAATTGCTTTTTAGTGTATTTATGAATAAATTAATAAATTAACCATAGTTCATTTTTTGTTAATAGCACCTCTGGCTCTGCATATCATTCTGAAAGATCCTGATTTTAACTGTTGGTGTGGAGTTATTTCAGAGTAAATAGTTTTATGCATCACTGTCACTTTTCAGCCAACCTTCCAATCAGAGTGGAGGAGGGGCGGGACAAATACAACACCGAGCAACTGTCACAACATTCTTGCTGTACAACGGCATCAACAAGCAGAGAACGGAACAAAACTGATGAGAAATTAATATTACTGGTCTACTGCAAATACTCTACATGTTGTCGACATTTTTAGTCTGAAACAAATTATCTGTGAAATCAGTTACAAGTAACAGTGCCGTGGATATTCCGTATCATAGCAACAAAGCGTCTCAACTGAAAGAAAAGAAAAAAAAACCCTGTTGCAATGCCAAAGCGCTCTCAAACGCTCACAGATAGGTGTTTTCAGCTGGCTAAATACACTTTGGTGGACATGCGGCCTTAGGGTCAGAGAGAAAGTGTAAAATGGTCATGAAAAACTAAACCAATCCAACCAAAAAAATAAATAAAAAATCATCATTGTCTATTATTGTATATATACATGTGTTCAAACTTGGCAGCTTGTGCATATATCATGAAATTTGTTGTATCTTGCATCAGGAAGCCAATGTGTGACTCAAAGGATGTTTGTAAAAGTAAGACCGATCGCGCCCGGTGTTTGCTCAAGTCTGGTAATCCATAGCTCAGTTTGCTGAAAGTCAAAGTTCATCTTTCTTATCATTGCCATGACTTCAGCTGCTATAGCACATGAGAGACAGGCACAAAACAGGCCACCAATAACACCCCCCCCCCCACTCCTGGGTCTGGGTTCGAGTAGCTTTTTACTTTTAATCAGATTGGCCGAATGCCTACAGGTCGCCCACGCAGCTTGAGAAGAGGAGACAATTGATACATATGCTTGTCCCTTTCCCCCTCCTCCTCTCCGGAGTGTGACAACAAAGCGTCTTTGTAACCCCAAGGAAGAGACACAGTGGACCTTTATCTGTATGTCTAGTGCATCCAAAAAAAAAAAAAGAGAAAAACCCGCAAAACCTTTGTTCAGTCGCCTTCCTGTGAGGTCATACATATTACATAAGGGCCTGCTTCCTGTTGCACTGACCTGGTGATTTTAGGCCAGACGTTGGATGGTGTTTCTCGGCAGTGGCCCATGTCTGATCACCTTTGTTGTGACGTCCTGTGGCAGCATTCAGTAAAGAGCACATTTAGTCTATCATACACATCCTTTTCCCTAGAGACAGAAAGAGTTCAAGGACTAGTTCACTTGCAAAAGAAAATTCACTCTCATGGGTTTTAAACAACGGTTCCTCTGTGGAACACAAAAGCAGACATTTTTCAAGACTGTTTTTCATGCTCTTTCCATGCAATTATAAAGATAGGTGCGTGCCTTTTAATGTCCCTTACAAAAAATACGTATACCTCACCTTCATTTTATTAAGTACACTTAAGTAAAGTATATTTTTAAGTATACGTTATGTACTAAGTACTACAAATATACTTCTAGTAAATTGATGAGTGTAGCGTTTCAATACTACTTGGGACCAAATTGGCCTACTTTTTAATGTATAAAAGTATACTTTGAGTGTAACAGTAGTAAACGTTGAGTACACAACTAGTTTACATGTTTTTTGTTTGTACTGCAATACTAAAAGTGAACTTATAGGTATACTCACAGTTTACTAGTCAAATACTCACATACAAATACACATTTTTTTAGTTTATGAAAGTACGCTTTGAAGTATCGCTCAGTAAACTACTGGTTTAGTAATTTTAAACAGTAAATATACATATCATACTTATATTATTTTTGCTAGTAAGTATACTACTATGTTCCTATTTAGGTAGGCCTATTAATTTTAACATACTTTTACATATAGAAATTTTATATACTTTAACTCTTTCCATTTTAAAAACATTTTATTCTAGCTTCATGCATCCTTTTTATCAATACTTGAATGTGGGTGAGTTTCATTAAAAAAGCAAAAAGGTGATTCATTCAGTAACATTAAGCAGTTTCGATATTATGCTGTTAAATGTTTGACAACCGCGTTATTTTACATGTGCGTAAGCAATGCTTCTTTCGCTTGTTTCTGCTTCTTCTTCACCTGTGTTTTGATCAGGAGATTCTGAACTATTTCAGAAGATGCGTAATAGCGCCCCTTACCATATAATAGTGAAAACATGGATAGTCTGGAATTTCAGTCAATGGCGGGGAAGAGTAAAGTATATTTGGAGTAAATTCCTATGTACACTATCAATAGATCAGCCTACACAACAATTCAGATACTCAGAATTAGGAACATATTGATTTCTTCAAACAATGTAAGTTTTTTTTTTGTTTTTTTTTAAAAAGAAAAAGTAGTTAATAGGCTATTCATTCAAAAGTGTAAAAACAACTGCAAGCCAAGTATATTTAGAATGAGATATACTTGAAAGTATAATTAAGTACTCAAAATATTGACTATAAGTATAGGCCATATGAACTTAGACTTTTCTGTCAGTGTAAGTCAAGTATACTTAAGCGCATTTTTAAGTCTATTTCTGAGAAGTACATAAAATATACATACTTTCTTATTTTCAGTTTAAAAGAAGTATACTAATAGCACACTTTTCATAAAGGGTTGCAAATTAGAGGTCACTGAATTCAGAATGAATGAGAAGGTAAATGCAACAAGTAGCTGATTTTGAACACAAGAACATACCATGTGTACCGCTCTCACAAAGTAAATTAGCAAGAGAGAGTCTAAATGAATACAACAACAATTTGAATACTGTAATTAAATTGTTAGAATCATGTAACATCTGATCTTGGAGAATAAGGAAGAAAAACATCCAAGCCTCGCTTGAGAGAAAAACACATGCAACACATTTCATGTCAAGACCAGTCAATGTTAGAACATTAATTCTTGAACTCTTGCCTTACTATAAAGTCTCTTGCACCTAAAATAATTTTCCAGGAAGGCTTGAGCTCACAACCTCAGCATTGCCCTGCTTCCTCATAAGTGCAGCAAGCTGACCGATTACATTTGCTTTCATACACAAGCCCCAACCTTCAGATCTCTAGAGAGTCCAACTCCAATTGTATTTGGTCAGCCAATGTTAGACTTTCTGTCTTTCACATTACCTCTTGAATAATCTTTTAATTGAAGAAGGATAGGAATGACTGGTCTTTTGTACTAGCTCTATCTACAAAGTCTCTTACACCACATGATCCTAAACTGCAAAATTACTATCACACTTCCTTGAAGTGACAAAGAATGTCGACATGAGGGAGGGCACTTCGTGAAAAAGCCCTGAATGTGCAATGCTGTGGGTCCCCAGTATCAGGAGACCACTGGATTAGCACATTCTACAGCAGGGTTTCTTAACTCTGGCCCTTGAGATCCACTGCCCTCTAACCCTAGTCAAACACAACAATCTATGTCTTCAGGATTACTATAAAGTTACAGGCAGCTGATTTTGCTTAGGGTTGGAGCTAAACTCTACAGGACAGTGGACCTCAAGAGCCAGAGTTGAGAAACCCTGTTCTACAGAGTCTTTCTCTCTCTTAGAATAAAGCTTAGAAGATGCTACAGAGTGTCTGCTTCCATTGAAGATAGACAGCCAATGTTAGACCCGTCTTTTGCGTTACCAATTTAAATCTCTTCTTAGTACAATTTCATTCAAACGCACAAAAATTTCCCAGCTGTATACTGCCATTCTGTATTAGCACAAAGCACTGACCATCTGTGCCTGTAGAGAAGGCCTTCCTGAAAAAGATTGGAAAACACAGTGAGATCTCTGGTCTGTAAAACTGGGCTACTAAGTGCAACCTCAAATACAAGCCCCAACCTCGAAGGAAGGCTAGCACAAATGCTACAGAATGTCTACCCTAATGGCTAGAACTTAATTCTTGAACTTATCAATGACTCTTGTAACCAAAAATTACACGTCAGGTGTAGCTCCATCTCACAACCTCACGCCCTGCTGCATACTGCGTAATAAGTACAGCACGCTGGCCGATTGCACCACTTAAACACAGAAGGTCCAACCTCCAAGTCTCAGTCAATTGAGCACATGCTGAAAAGAGTCTTCCAGCTTAGCCTTTAATTCTAAAACCTCAAGTGAGGCTCAAACTCACAAGCTCTACATTTCTCTGCTGTATAACACCTTATAAGTTCCTTCCACAAACTGATTGTACCACTCAAGCAGCAATCTTAAATCTTTATTACAAAACACTACGCAAAGGCCAACTTAAATTGCTGGTTTTAGAATGAGGCTACTTACACCCAAATTCTGAGTTCTTCTTACCACAATGTTACATCCTAAAACCATTCTCCAGGTTGGGCTCTTATTTTGCTTTGCTCCACACTGCCTTTGCGTAACTGATAAAACAAAGAGAAATTAACACACATGCTATATTGACCACCTTGATTGAAAATGGCCAGCTAATGTTACACCGTTTTTCTTGAACTCCAAGAAAAGAGCATTCTTTCTGTACTACAATGTTTCTTGCATCCTAATCATACTCTACTTGCAGCTCAAACTCACAACCTCAGTGTTGACCTGCTGCTTAGCTTCTTTTAAGCACTGCGCACTGACAGCACCACCAGAACTACTGTCAACAAAACAGGATAAAGATGAGGCTTAGGTGAGGCTCAAACTCTGAACCTTACAACCATATTATCACATATCCATTTGCCGAAATATCCATAACCATATTTTAATTTTTTTATGTGAATGTTTTAAAACTATGTAAAAAACAAAATGTAACAGAGGCAAGCTAGTAAGAGCTGTGCAGGTAAACTTCACTCCCCTGGCCTCAATAAGAGCAATAGCACCTTATGCTGCTGTTTTTAGCGTCCTTGTTTATGGCCTCCTCCCAAGCCGGAGACACAGGTTCGAATCCTGCTTGGAGAAGGTCGAGTAGGACCAGTTATATTTGGTGCCGTGGCCTGGATGGGAGGAAGGTTTAGGGGGAATTAGCGTAACGGAGGTCAGCTAGTAAGAGCTGTGCCGGTAAACTTCCCTCCCCTGGCCTCAAGAGGCACACTATCATCTGACGTTGGAGGCTGTGGTCTTTAACGTCCTTGTTAACACGCTCACCTCACATCCCGGAAACGCTGGTTTCGAATCCTGCTTGGAGTAGGGAGAGCAGAACAGGAAGGATTACATTGGTGCCGTGACCCAGATGGAAATGAAGGTTAGAGAGATAAGTGTAACATAGGCAAGATGAGTTGTGCGAGTAAATCACACTACCCTGGGCTCAAGAGGTGCGCCTAGAGACTATGGTCTTTAGCGTCCTTGTTAGTGCGTCCGCATCCCATGCCGGAGACACCGGCTTGAATGCCGCACTGAGCAGGTTGAGTAGTATCAGTTACATTTGGTGCCATGACCCGGATGGGAGGAAGGTTTAGGGGAGATGAGCGTAATTGAGACCAACTAATAAGAGCTGTGCAGGTAAACCTTACTCAAGAGGCGCACTAGCGACTGATGTTAGAGGCTGCAGCCTTTAGAGTTGTGAGCATGCCCACATCCCATGCCGGAAACAATGGTTCAAATCCTGCTCAGAGCGGGGAGAGCAGAACCAGAGGGATTGCATTGGTGCTGTGACCCAGCTGGGAATGAGATTTAGGGAGGTAAGTGTAACGTAGGCAAGTTGAGTTGTACGAGTAAACCACACTCCCCTGGCCTCAAGAGGTGTGCTAGAGACTGTGATCTTTAGCGTCCTTGTTAGTGCGCCCGCCTCCCATGCGGGAGACACCGGCTTGAATCCTGTTCAGAGCAGGTCAAGTAGGACCGGTTACGTATATAATACCATAATTCAGTACGTCACTCATTCCTCAAACAACCAGTACGAGGTACGCAGTGTATGAGGTGAGGTTACTGACCAATAAGAGCAATTTGATTTTCAAATAAAATTAACCTAATAACTGAAAAGTAAAGCACAGATCTTAAGGTCACTACTTATAGAAATTCAAGTTCACCCCATTAATTGTCCATGAACTTCCTTTTCACTTTTGTGTTTTGGCTTTATCTCTATTGTGTTGCAAACCCCTTTTTGCTTGTTTGTTTGTTTAATGGCCCCGAAACGTATTTGTACACTTAGAGAAAAGCCACAATTAGACGTGTGAACTCTGACATCAGTTAGTTAAGAGTAATCACAAAAAAGTTAAAGTGTCCAAATACTTTTTGAGAGTACTGTATGTTATCAATTGTATCTATCATTAATAACATTCATTATCATATTTAAAGTTAAAAGATCTCTGACAATTTATTTATATATTTTAAAGTCAGCATGAAACGGAAGTTGTGATAGTCTTTTCATCCCTATTGTGACGCATATTCGAGTGAAATGGCTTCTCAAACAAGAAAAAAAGTAGCCCTCGCACAAGTAGACGTCATCGGAGAAGAGATGTCGCTGCAAGAGTGAAAGGAAATTATTTTGATTAAATTATTTTGATTTTGACTTTTTACGTCCTTAAAACACACCTTCTTTATAACTATAATGAAGTGAAAAAGAAATGCGTCGAGGACTTGTTGAGCGGGTTGCAGCTGTCTTCGGTTGTGAACGCCATGCATGTATGAAATGTCTCTGCGGTCGTGTCGGTCTGTACACTAGAGGAAGTGTTTGGCTTTTGACAATGAGCTCCCTAGGAATGCACCACTGCAGAGGCCAAGTGGGCGTGTTGCACTTCTGATATCGAAAGCCAAGTTTGGTTGGCTCTGTCCCCTCCGGCGCCTGTGGGGGGCTGCTGCACTCAGTGGAGGGGCTGTTTTTCACACAGCCCGGAGATAAGCAAGCACTGTGTGTGTGTGTGTGTGTGTGTGTGTGCGTGCACGTGTGTATGCTTGCAACAGCACTTGAAGCATGAAAATCTGCAAACTGTAAAACAAAGACAGATTACACATATAATGTTAACTCACAATACAATGTTTCTACATTAATGTATTCTCATTTTGCTTGTTGCTTCGTGTTCCTGTTGTCCAGCGACAAAAGACAGGGCTTTGGGAGAAAGAGGTATTTCGTCATGAATGTTGACGGAAGAATCTTTCCATTAGAAAATGGCAAATTTATGGGGGAGTTTTTGTAAGACAACTCTGCTATGCATTTTACAACTCTCTGCATTTGGAGCACTGAAAATCCATTCGGGTTGGGTGTTAGCACAGACCAGGCCTCTGATACAGACCGGCAATAAATGGTGATAAGAAGTGCTTTCCGGAGCAGCGGTGCAGAGGGGAAATGATGCAAGACAGTAGCCCTTTGTTTTTAAAAGTTGCTCGCTTGGGTCTGTGCCATGGAGTTTGCAAAATTAGTGGCGAGCCGAGTCGAGCTGAAAGATTTGGCCAATTCTAAGAACCATCTCTGTGTCTGGCTTTCCTTCTTTCTCACTTTTCCTCACCTCTGATGATTTTATTCATTTCTAAATCACATTTACATTATGTATTTAGTAGATGTGTCTATCCATGCATGTCTATCTATGCCAAAATGTCACTGGTTTTATAGTAAAAATCTAGTTGATATTAGGCACTACTGTCATTAAAAATAATAATAATAAATAGACTTTTAAATAGAATTTTATTTATTTTGTATATTCATTCCCTTTACATTTCTTGGCAAAAAAAAAAATCAATTAAATTTATTTATTAAAACAATAAAAAATTATCATCATGATGATTTAATAATCAATTGTTTTAATCTTTTAAAAATTAAATCCAAGACAGGGAGGCAAATAATTTTCTGTAGATGTAATATAATGTAATATAATATATATATATATATATATATATATATATATATATATATATATATATACATATATAATATAATATAATCACAGATGTGATTATAAGAAATGTTTGTAATGATTGAATAAATAATTAATAAAATAGATTTTTGTTTATTCTAGTTTATTTTATAGGCTATATCGATAATGTTGTAAATAGTTCACTATTTAAAAGCACCATTTAGTTACAAGACTAGCCTTCAGAGGAGATTTTGGGGATTTTGAGAGTAAGAATGAGAGGGGATGGCATGAGTACAGCACCAGATGTGCTCAGGAGTTTTGCAATATGTCATTCGCAAGAGGACATTTTCTTGAAGCAAGACACCATGGATGAGTTCACTTCGGAAATGCACATGCAAGCCAGGCTCTCGACGCAGACTGAAGTGTACAAAATGACCGGCCATGTGACTTAGCGAGTGCAGATGCCAGATAGCGAAGCTAGGAGAAAGTTCAGGTGTTTGATGCATGCAGTGAGTTGGTTTAAACTCATCTGAGCTAAGCCAATTACGTTAAAAACATTTGTGTTCCCTGCTGACAAATCCAGCATAAACCAGCATGAATTCCATGTTGGTTTGGAATGAATTCCAGGCTGCTTTATGTTGGATAGAGCTGGTATAGGGCTGGTCAAGCTGATGGACCAGTCTGTTCTCCAGCAAAACTGAGCTGGTTTACTGGTCCACTATCTCTCCTCCTTCTCATGCTGGTCTCAGAATGCAAAATATACCTTATGCTGGTGACCAGCAATGCTGGATTTTTAGGGAGGGTTATCAGGTTTCTAATGTTAAGATAAATATTTCTTTTTCTTGAGCTCATTTTGATCTTATACACCTAGAGAATGTGATTCCATCATGTTTTAACTTAAAATATCACATCTGCCCTTTAGCATCCCATATTCATGACATTTTCAGTTATGGAGAACACTTCGGGAGCATATTTTTGTGCAATAATTACTCAACTGTACAATTATGGAAAACAATTCCATACATAGATGCACCACTCTCATGTCTTCATCATGTAATAAAATAATTTCAACTCAATGTTTCAATGTTTCATGTCCATTTATTTGGAAAGTAGCCAGCTGATCACTCTGTCTGGGTGTATATTGCAATAATAACTGTTTAATTTTATTTCTTTGACTAAAAATGATTTTTTTACCCTTTGAATTTGACCCACTTAAGGAACGAAAGTGTTTTAAACATGCATGTTTTTCAAAAGCATGTTCTGTATGAATGCAGGGACACTGAAGACACAACACAAAGAGTTTTATATTTAACAATATATATTTTCAGATTTCAATGTACATTCCGTTTTGACATAAGCTTTTATTCACAAACAAAAGTAGGCATCTAAATAAATACTATATAAAATAGAACTTCAAAATAAATATATCTATAAAGGGACATTTTCATATGTGTGAGATTTTTTTTTCTTTTTGCTTTTTTAAACAAAACAAAAGCACTTTTCTTTAATCCTCAACATTAACAATGAAGCCAAAAAAAAAAAAAAAAATGCAGAGAGTACAAGCCCAGTTTGGAAGGCAGCTTAAAGTGGGTTAAAAAGAATCGGTTTCTAGTGGCCAAGAAACTGTAATGAAAATATCTCAGCAATGAGTCGATAGAAGGAAGATCGTTCAATTCCGTGCAGGCCAGATTATTATACGAACAACCGGAAAGTTTGTAGCTGTATCTTTCTCTGTAGTCGAGATGAAAAATAAGGTGGGGCGAAAAAGCAACACCGAATTGGATGGAATGGAATGTTATTTGAGAGGGATCCCCGTTCCTCCCAGACAAGTTCACGCACAGCAGCTGTATATGTCAATCAAGCACTGAAGATGTTGCACCATTTTAGGAGGAAGGAGGAAAAACAAAATGCTCGGCCACGTTCGGGTACAAAACAAAACAGGAAAAAAAAAAAAAAAAAACGTGACGAAATACCGTTCCTTCGGCAAATTCAATTAAATCTACAGTTTCAGGGGCACTGAGGAACCGGGAATTAGCCTTGCCTCTCTCGTGCTAATGAGGCATGGTTAGCATTAACAGAGGTACTTTTATTGCCTGGCACACTTTTCTAAATCAAGTGCTTGTAATTGAAATACCTAAACACCCTACCTTCTATGCCACAGCCACATAATCTTAACCCCCGCCCGCCCCCAGCCCTCCCAAAAATATAATAATTCATTTATATACTTTTGTACTGAATTGTAATTAAATTGTACCATGCAATTCTCAGGACATTTGAAACATATTTTAAGATAGCTAGTTTCTCGAGACTATTTACAAGAAAGTGTAACCTGCATAGGTCAAAATCTAAGATATCTATGGTACATTTGCAACTTTTCCCTATGCAGCTATGCAAGCTTCTCCGTTCAGAACTACTCTGGCACTTATCCACGGGTTAGATTGCAAACTTAAACTTAAACCCTAGCCTTATACATTCAAGACTAAGAACAGTAGTGTATTTCTGCTTTTCTGATTTGTGCAACAAGTATAAAGGTCGGAGTATGTGGGATTACGTGAGCGAGGTCTTAAGTTCGGTATAACCGTCGGGTTTGTGTTGAGCAGGCAGAAAACATTCCCTCATGCTCCAAGACTCTAGGAATCCTGGGAAGTAGAGCACCGTACCTTTAAGAGCTTCCTGTCGCACTAATCGGCTAAAGTACAACAACGCATGCCCGACAAACGATTAGAATTAAAAATGGTCGACGCTCCAAACTCCATGGTGCTCTCCTTTGGCAAAATCTCTATACTCTACATATAACAAAAATATATGTGGAGAAAGCAGTTCGATACTAGGGCGTTGTGATTGGCGGTGGAATGGTGCGTAGTAAACTAGAGGAACTTTTCCAACTACAGTGAAACACTTTGTACATGCTACTGTACATAATACTGTGCTTTTGCCTCATTATAACGGTGATACGATTGGCATGTTTCGTTTATTAGCGGCACTAACTTTATAGCTTCTCCTTTTCCCATAACTACTGGCCTAATTCTTCTTATAGCTTATGAACGCTTGATGTCTGAATTGCTGTTTTTCTCCAAACAACTCCACTGCCTTTTTCCTTATCTTTAGTCACCAAAGCTGAATTCACACGCTGTACGTAATTCAGATGAACTGATGATCCCTGAGGTCATTGTCTACAACAAATTGAACCGCTAACATTTGGAAGAATCATTATGGAAGTTCATGTATGCTATGGCATGTCATCAAAGGGACTACTTATGAAAGCTATTTGCCGTCGAAAACAAACAATCTGTCCCCGCAGAAGATAGAAACATCCTGCCACGTGGTTATGGGTGGTCACCAATGTCTTTCGCAATAGTACACATTGCATTTAGGGACAACTTAGAATCCTTCAATGAAACGAAATTACCTCCTATGTTTGCATTTCAAACACCGGAGGAAATAAAGCTCTATAACAAGCTTGTAAATGTACTGTGCAGAGATGAAGTCTGGTTATTTTGATTGTGACGTGTTATCAGCTTGGAATTCGCTGCAACCTTTCTGCAGTGCCAAGATCCGGAGAGGGATTGCCAAAGTATAGAGTGTTCTTGAATGGGTGATATTTACTTTGACTTTTCAAAGCCACCCAAAGAGAAAATAAACATCAGAGAAGAGATTGGAATCTTTCAAAAAAAAAAAAAAAAAAGACATTTTGCTCAAGTGCAGCATTCTGTGTGTTAGCAAGTTCTTTTACTAGGGGCTGAAATGGCAAATACTTTGATCCCACAGCCATCAGGAGAACCCCAGGAGAAGAAAATGCAGGCCTCGTCCTCTCTGTAGTACTTTAATAACAAGTGAAATAATGATTTGTGCCCGTTGGTCAGTCAAACACTGCTACTGATTTACGCCAGAATACCTTGACCGTGAGGATAATGCGAGAACCTTAAGTACCATGATTTTGGGAAGTACACCACCACTGGAGAGGGTCCAGCCAACTTTTGCTCATAAGTCTCTTTGTACTCTCCATTACTGGCACTCCATCATGAGGCCTGTTTTTCCAGCTGACAGGCCTTGACCTCTGCCACCTTGCAGGTCTGGGTGCTTTTGCAGCGGCAGCCCGGGCGGCTGATGCCATCGTAGCACTTCTGCGAAAGCTTGGCGCAACCAGTGGCGGGCAAGTAACACATCAGGCAGGGCAACACCAATGAAACGGCTGCCATGAAGGACCAGCGTGCGCAACAGTTCGAGTGCGAGCAGGAGCACGGCTTGTCGGCGCAGGAGCCTTCCTCGTCCTCATCAGTGCAGTGGTAGAAGACGCCCTTGACTAGACACATGCAAGTGACAGAGTCCACTAGGTTCTGCGCTGAGCACAGGCACTCCTGGTTGCAAACCCAACAAGAGGGCAGGGCCCGAGGCAATGTGCACTCCGTGCATCGGCATTTGCCGCACTTTTCACACAATGGCACGTGCTTCTTCTCCACCGGCAAGGCCGCCACTGCCTTCATGTTCTGAGTCTTGGAGCTCAGCACCTTGGGTTGCTCTGCACCTAGGGTCCTGCCATGGCCATTACCAGTAGTGTATGGATCCACAACAGGAGGGGGAGCTGCGTGGTCCAGCAGCCGTTGGTCGGAGGAGGTGCTGCTGCTGCTGCTGATGGAGCTGGGCCGACCACTGAATGAAATCCAAGGATGTGTGGTGGCATCTGGGACCTCGCAACGGGACAGATGTGGATGGTGTGGGGCTCCCAGCAGGACTTCCTGCCCCCTCGTGCTTGCCTTGTGGCTCGGCGGCTGTTGTGAGATCACAGCAGGGGTGTCAATGTAGTCATTCTCCAAATGTAAAGATTTCATTTGTTCAATGGGGTAGATAGTTAATGGGTGCTGGAGCCGTCCGTAGGGAACGCGGCTGTCCAGCAAAGGCTGAACCATGATGGAGGAGGAGACTCCAGGAATGTGGTGAGGAACCCTTGACTCCATCTGTAGGTTATGTTCCTCATATACCAGAGATCAGGTCAGCATTTAGCACTCCTGCAAAGATAACAGCACAACTTAGTACTGAAAACCACCCTAGGATTGTAAGCACACTTCTTATTTTTTTTTATTGCCAATAACAAAGATTGGTTTGTGTGTTAGAAACGCAAGTACATCTATAAAATCAAGTGGGCCCTTTCCATAACGGAGCAAATTGGAGCTTGAAAATTACAGTTAGAGTTAATTGTATTTTGTTACTAGAAGTAAAAAAGAGAACGTGTTGAAACCTTCAGATTTATTAGTATTAGTTGAAGTACAAGCCTGCACTAGTGTTCTGAAGGGAGGGGCTTATGCAGAATAAAACATACACAAGTGAAGTAAACCAAACATAAGTTAAAACGTATAGCTTCTTCTAAAACGATTAAGTTACAAGTTGGTGGAGTCAAACCGGGATTATTTAAAATTAATTTGACTTTACTAGAAATATCTAAGAGTAGAAATAC
Organism: Zacco platypus; assembly: GCA_038088235.1. Taxonomy (NCBI): domain Eukaryota; kingdom Metazoa; phylum Chordata; class Actinopteri; order Cypriniformes; family Xenocyprididae; genus Zacco; species Zacco platypus. Next base: position 24,334,848 of record CM076070.1, read on the forward strand.
TCTCTTCACGTTTCAAAACAACTTCATTGGACGGTCCTGTAAAACATTACACAGCCTATTTGTCTCTCGCGCTGAAGAAAACTCTACATGATGTGACAAAATCAACCTGTTGCAGGGTTTTTGCGCGAGCCATCTGATGTATTGAAGTGGCACAGACTGGAACTAAAGGCTTCTCTGCTGCTCTTATAAGCCAGAAAGCCGCCTCTAAAGTGCTGTCGTCTATTAACGCGACAATTTATATGCCTCGACTACAGTTTCATTAAACGCAATCTACATTCAAGCGGCTTTTTAATAAGGACTAGAATCGAAAACGCCTGTCTATGACTAATCTCCATTTAGTGTTTTAAAACAGTGTCAGTGGCTCAGATATAGCGAGTGCGCGAGCTGCAGTGAAGCGTCACGCGATGATATTCGACAGCGCGCGAGCAAACGGCACAGAATCGTGATACGCCACACGAAATACTGTCGTGTCTCACTCGGGTCAAATGAAACGACGCGTATACGGTTGAGCTAGAATTCTCACCTGCTCTACGCTTGCATTTCATTCTTAAATCGCCCACGACCCTGTCGTGGTGGTTACTGTCCGTCGTTAAATATTTACACAAGGCACATATACACCTACAATGCGTCGCTAAAGAACAGATGTATCGGCGCTTTGTGATAAACCAGCAGCAAAACGACTCGATTCGAAAACAAGAATATGTAATATGTCTTTGACATTTCTATTATAGTTGTATTATAATATTATATTACAAAAAAAATCAGTCGAGAACATTAGAATATTATATGTATATATATATATATATATATATATATATATATATATATATATATATATATATATGATGTATACTGTCGTATATATATATATGTACATATATGTATATGTATGTATTTATATATATATACTATATATATAAAAAAGCTAAAAAACTCACTTGTATTAGAAAACAGATCATTTCCTTCTCAGATGAACAGATTATTGCGAGATATATTCCAATAGATAGATCCAAACGAAGGAAAAATCCGGAGACTATCCGTGCGATGTGCACTGCAGTAAGGACACAGTCTTCTTCTCCATACGATGTTGCAACTACATGAGGGAAATGGCTTTTTATGAATGGGAGGGTAAGAAACGTACTGCGCAGATGCTTTGACAGATTTTTTTTGTGAATGGGAGGGCATTACGACTCGGGGGTTACACTTTTATGAATGGGAGAGCTCCGGATTTCACGGCGCATGCGCCATTTCAAGATTTCATGAATGGAAGAATGGGGGGCTTTTCGTCACAAGGGCAATGCCAAAGCGGATTACATGAAGAAGGCGGCTACAACTGCTTTAATTCATGTTTTCTATACATTGCCTCATGTGTGTCTTCTTAAGGTCCCGACCTGCTATGGCATGGAAGTGCATTCTTTTAAAAAAGAAATTCAAGGCAAGAATTTGATCTGCGCCATCTGTTATTGTTTGATGTGACGCACTGTAACATTGTAGGATAGTGAAGATAACGCTTTAGTCCAAAACACTTCCGAGTTTCATCACCACGGGTTAATTTGTAAGCTTAGAGTGCACTTTATCCTCATTTTGGGTGACCAGAAAACAGGTCGGTATTGCTTAAAATGGGGGAGGAAAGAGAGAGAGAGAGAGAGAGAGAGTCCCATTTTGATTTCCCATTTCCAATTTGATTGAGCTCGCGCACTGGAGTAGCAAAAACACGTTTATGACGCAGCAGCATGAGGTCATGCAGGATCAACAAAAGAACAGGATGTTGTCGATTTGTAACGATCCCACAAGCAGGAAATGTGTGTGAATTTCCTTTTTAACATCCCCCTGTCTACCCTTCCCCCCACGGATAATTCCCAGCTTGTGGCTTGACTAATGCTGTCAGATGTTAATGGGAAGCCTCTACATTAGCACACATTTCCATGACAACATCTGCTTTCATATTAAAAATACAATCACATTATTTGATGTGCTAAATTTAGGTATGAAAGATGTTCATTATTATTATTATAGCTTTGTTGTAGGTGGGCTAAAAAAACATACTGTACTAAAATGTTGTTTAAAAAAAAGAACACTTTCAATATTGATTAGAGACCTCAGGGAAAGAGAAAGAGCTAAATATAGTGCTCTCTGAACACAGTGTGTATTCAATTTGGTGCAAATGACCACAAACTAAGAACAGGATTATCAAATGGGGCAATTTAACATCTTCAATACACAATGGGCTCCAGACCCATTGGAACCTACTGTCATGTAAATCTAATGACTCGCTGATGAATGGTTTGTTTATTAATTTATACATTAATTTATTAATTCATTCATAATTTGCTTTTCTGACTTTAACCTTTATGTTTCAGTGTTAGATGATTTAATTTTGTGCAACCATTTAACATTCATTAATACAAGTCAATTTTATTAATTATAAATGTAAGTTTTTAACTCCAAAATTTTTTTAACAACGCCACTGTACTGTCGTTATTAACCGCGTACCTCTCGTCTTTGATAGCGGCACATATTTCGAGTGCATTTTCATCCCTAACTGAACTGGACTTGAGTGGTGACCTGATTTAAAAAGCAGCAGCCTGTGGCCAATTGGGGGGTCCCTCAGCTTCAAGCCAAGCCCACAGGAAGGAGCTTGTGTGAGGGATATATGCAGAGAATGCAAGCCTTTGGAGATGTGGGCCTGTGTGGGAAGAAGGGGAAGGCCCCTTCTGGTCCCCTGCTGATAGAGAGGGGAAAGCCGAGCTCTTGGTGAGATGGTGACCCTCGACCCTTCTTCAGAGAACTGACAGGAGCGGCCCTGAACTCTCACCCATGGGACAAACTAGCGATGAAGCGTGACCTGTTGCTGGGGGCGTGGATCTGCCATTCAGGCCGCAAGCATTCTGGGCATTCCACGCGTCATTCTCCTTACATAGCAGACCCCCCCTCATGAGAACCCACCCCACCATCCAAATCACAAAGACCCTCCCCCCTTCACAAAGTTCCCATTCCTCACCATCAATGCTACACTGTAAACTCTAACGCACAAAATAATTAATCGGTTTGAGTAGGACAAAATTAAATTAGTCGTCAAATTAATATAAGTAAGTATTTAGCATTTTCTTTTAATTTTAAGTTCACAGAACTGACATATTTTAACTATACTGAACTGTTTCATCGTTTTGAGTTTTATGAACTTATTTCTTTTAATTTTGACAAACTTAAGTTTAACTCAAACTGGGCTGGAATTTCTATTTCCCAGCATGCTTTGTCCGTGACACTCGAAAGGGAGAGTAAATGCCAAAATGAAGTGTTATATAATGTTTTGTATGTGTGTGTGCAAGATTAATGTTAAGAGTGAGATTTAATAGTGATTAATGTTTTGTTATGCTAATTTAGAAGAGTTTCTGTTAATGTGGGGTTTGAAGAGTTACCAAGTGATGAATGCAACTTGTGTTAAGATGCTGTACTCATTCAGTATGTATTATGCCATGCTGTTGTTAACGTGTTAGCAAATTAGCAATTAACATTCTCTGAATTAGCTTGTTATAGCTAGCTAAGTTCACATTGATAAAAATGTTCACATTGAGGTTACATAAACATTTTAAGTTAAATGTATGAATCGGTGTACTCAAACATTTCAAGTTAAGAACAATTAAAATTGATGAGTACAGAAATAAAATCTGCCAGTTCTGCTTACTTAAACTTACTTAAACTTTGAATTTCAAACTGATTGCCTCGTTTTTCGGGCTTACAGTGTATAAACTGAATCTCCACACTTACAGAAGGCTTTATAGGAAAAAGCCAGGACAGAGAAATAAATATATCAAATCAGAAACCAAACAGGACACTCAAATCCAAAGGTTCACCCCTCCATATTTTTCAAACTTGAAATATTGTGAGCAAATAGTGTGTTTCTCAGCCTTGTTTTATGTTGTTTTGTATAGATGACAATCCCCACTTCCTGTGACAGCAGCTGGTTTTTGACTTGCAGACCGGGATAAAATGTGTGAGGCCTGTAATTACATGTCAGCTGTTCTTCTTGTTAAACAACCCGATCTTATCTGTATCAAAAGTATAGCAGCATCAAGACTTTACCATGCACACTTTATAGTTTTTGGCCCATTTTTTTATTGAACAGTTATATGTTGCATATGTACTCTGTCAGGCTTGAGTCAGCAGTTATACATCTGGCCATAATGCCAGTCAGAGTATTTGGGTGGCAAAGTAGGAGGTCAACCTTCATGCTGTCCTCAGCGCTCCTTGCTGACATGAGAATGCCTGACCTTCATTAGTAGTGCATCATGGAGTCACTAACAGCGGGGAGCTATATTTGAGACCTGAATCAGCAATGCTGGCCCAAGCAAAGCACAGTGGATCAGCATTATCCATCCCAAGGAGGCCTTTGTTGACAAGCTATCGGCTAAAATAAGCTCCAGCCGGGAGGAGGCACACATTTCCATCAGCAGCCCACTTCCTGTGAGACAGCAGTTTTCTGAATGATGTAGGAGAAGCTTGCGCACATCCCCGGACATTACTCAAGTTATTTATTTGTTATATGAATAAAACAAATGAATGATTAATGGGCTTTGAGTGTCAGTGAAATAAGTGAAATTAGATTAGGAAGTTTGGATATTCCAAAGGAACAGTGCTAACATCCAGTTATATCCTCATCATTTGCATTCGTGGGTATTTGTTACACTTCTCTTAGTGTTGTGACCAAAAATCCCTGATATGCTCAGAGTTTTGGCTGCTTTACTGCAGTTTTGTTAATTAGCCCTATTGTCTGCTTATCAATCAGATTAGCGCTGGGGGATCTAGATGGAGGGTGCTGAGTGGAGCAAGTTTACCCAGGAGGAAGTGCAGGGCTTTGATCTCTGCTAATGAGCTGCCAATACTGCCCTCAAGGGCTACTTCCTGGGGCCAGCTGGAAGCCTGCAAGTTAGGCCACCTGAAACAACACGTACTCTTTCCCTTTCCAAGTGACCCCCCCACCCCACCCCATTTTTCCTCAGTGGTAACCCTTCCCCCAAATTGAACTCTGTGATAATTGTAGATAGAGGTGGGCTACAGTCACCCGAGGTTCTATTGTCGCAAGTGTATTCATGCGCAGACTAATGGCCTGATGTTCTTGGTGACAGTTAGCTTTATTTTAAATAAACTTTTCCTCTTGGGAAGCGTTTGGTGAATGCTGGATGCGACATTCTGTTTGTTCTGTCACTCAAGTTTGAAACGTTCATAATCAGTACTTTGAATTATGAAACCCTCAGACAGATTACTTCACAATTTCAAAACCAGACATCTCCATTCCGTGGAATGTCCAAACGGGAGTGCGTGATTCACTCCAGAACGCCCCATAATCCTCACCGCTTCCAGTAAACCTCTCACTGCTGGGTATCCTCTCACTCCTTTGTGACCGTGGGAGAGGGTTGAAACAGAAAGCTCAGCCAATCCTCAGAAGCTCTGTTTCACATCCATTCTCTTCCCTGATCCAGCTCAGGTACCTGCAGTCCTGGGAAAGAAGCGACTGGCCATGTCTTTCCCCACTGGACATTGAGCCATGCTGAGGTTGATGGCGAGCACACAGCAGCCCCTTTCATGGGCGTGGGGACAGGGCAACACGGGACACTTCCTGGGCTGAATGGCGCCCCGACACTCGACACCTGGGACAGCGGTGCTCCGACGCTGGCCGGGTGCCAACCTCAACGAGGCACCTTTGTGCTCCTGGTCTCAGTAACCTATCCGGAAAGATCTCTCAGTGCTGGTTCCCATGCATCACTCCACTCTACTTCACACTGCCTTTGTGCCCAACTGGCTCGGGACTCTCCTCACTTCCTTTCGCCTCGATCCAGGCTATAATTGCATGGTCCCAGTGAAAAGCAAGTATGAACTTGAAAGGAGGGGTCTGACTCTTGCTTTGCAGTAGCCTTGGGGATCGGGCCACTGAATACAGTTTCTTGTACATGTAAAACCATTCTCCAGGATTAATTTGAAGGCAGTGTTCAAACATGGCCTATCTGGTGTCCCGCTGTCTTTATTGCTGCTCTTTATATCTTCCTTACAATGAGGTACAAAGTGCTACATTCTCCCAAAAAAAAAGCAACGAGGATCTCTTGTTGTGACAATCCGTAATTGATCTTGAAGCAGGACATTGAACATAACTAGAAAATACACTAATTTGCAAGAAATGATAACCGCAGTGATCCAGGCACAGGAAAACAGGGGTGTCGAGCCTGTTGAGATGTGAAATGGCTAACCACAACAAGCCATACGATGACAACTTGTGTTTGCTTGTTTTGAGGTGCTGCCTCCAAGCCCTGGGCAGTTCGGTCCAAACCCGCAACCCGTCTAGCTTGTCAGACACACAACGCTGTCTCCCCAGGATGGTTTAGTGCATTGTACAAAGTGACAAACCCATCAAAGCAGCCGGGCCCAAATAAAAGGTCTTTTTATGACTTTCCTTCAAAGAGCGGCTAGGAGTTCAAAGCACACACAGTGAGCGCAAGTCGATGGAAAGTTCAGAATCATACGGAGAGGCAAAGAGATGTGGGGGTAGGGGGTGGTGAGGGCCTCAAAGGGGATTCAATATTGCTCATGAAAGGCCTCCCCCAACCTGCCATACTCTGTGTTCTCCTAGGCAGTAAATCTTCGACATTAGGTTATCATTCTCCTGTACACACCACCTTGCCTCTGCACTAAATATATTTCAATTTCATAAACATATGACGTATTCGCAGTATCTTCGGCAGCATATGGCGTGTCTTTTGAAGGCGAAGCAGTCAGTGGCTGTACAGTTTAGCCTGCGCGGCACAGATAAGCATGCAGCTCAGAGTTGGGAAAAATGATTTTGCTTCCTGCCCTCAATTTGTGCCTCCCTTTCAGAAACAGAGAGAGCTCTTTAATTAAAAATGCATGTCACTTGTGGTAAAAATCTTTATTTATGCGCATACAGTTGTATGCCTAACATCAAATGCATCTTTGATGCTAAGGCATGTTAAGCCCCAATTCGGTCTCGAGTTATAGCGTAATGTGAGCTTTCAATAAATACACAGCTTTGATGCAGCACTGCATCTTCTATTGCATTCTGAATGCAGTTTCTGAGTTAACCTTTTCATAGTGTCATTGGAATGAAGTGAATCAGCCGAGCCTATCATGCAGTTGTGATGAATGTTGTATCATCAAGAGAACCATGTGTCCAGTTTGTCAATGTGCCTTCTACAGTCATTGGATTTATTTTTGATGAGTCATGTTGAATCAATGTAGAGCACGTCAACGTGACTTGTGTGCAGACAACAAGTACTTTACAAGCGGAAACCCTAGAACTGGGGCAAACTTACGATGACCCAAATCTGAGTTTATCTGATGCTCAGGGGTGAGTCCATTGTTCTGCTATGTGTGCCACTATTTATAGTGGAACATGCTAGCATGCTGGTGGGACAATAATAGTGACTGAAAGAGCCACCTTGGAAAGCTTTTTCATTTGTTGAATTCCACAAATAAGAGTTTAGAACAATCTCCCTCAACCAAGTCTGGGTAACTCTCCAAACAAACATTAACAGTGAAGCAAAGTATCAACTCCAATCAAATGCAAACTATGAGCATGTGTGTGCGGCCTCACTAATTACAAAGCAGCCTGAGTTTACATTGGCTGGGCGACAGCGAGCGCTGCGGGCTGATCCACTATCCAGCTGATAGATTGGCCATCCTGAAGTTTGGCTTCAGCGAGTGTCATTCCATTCGCTCTGTGCCGATACCATATCAAGTCACCCATGCCATTGTATAAATAAAGGTATTATTTCCGCTCGTCGATATATAATGCAGGTATCTCCTTACCAAGCCCTCCCTTCCCACTGGCTTTGTGCCTCTGCAGTGCTCCTGAAATCCCCCAGCCCTTTTAATCCCCACAGCAACAAGGGTCTGTTTCTCTGCTTTATACTGAAGTAGGCCTCCGAGGCCTGCTGTATGCCTTGGCCTGTTGGCTAGAAGCCTCCTGTTTACAATTTCCCTATTCCTGTTTTTAATGTTGCTCTGAGAGCAGCCACAAAGGGCCAGTTTTGTCCAGCATGAACAAGGGAGCCATTAGAACAGAGATGGAGGAAGGAAGGAAAGGAGATTTGGGAGGGTTGGCTTTAGGGGGGGGGATCAGGTGCCCCAGGGGGGATTAGTTATCCCAGCTGCTCCCTTTGGGGTAAGACATGGAAGGCATTTTTATTACAGAAGAAATCAGATCGAGGGACAGCAAGGATGTATTGAGGAAATTCCAAAAGAATGGCATGTCCTGGTGACATGAATAAGAAGAAAATGTGTAATCTGGAGAGGTTTGCATGTACATGTGTCCTCAGAAGTGTCTTAAAGACATAAGATGATATCGCTAGATTAGCTTTGCTCAATAGACACTAGGGGTGTAACGATTTACCGTATGGTAAAGACGTCACGGTTCGGTTCATGCAGTTACACGATGAATATAGTCAGTCACAGGCGATCCACACTCCAATCCAGAAGGTGGCGCGCACGGTAATACATTGTAGCCTAACCACTTTTTACCAGCATTAATAATCACAATAAGCTCTATGTTTTGTTACTTTCGTTAAGAAACAGTGTCATCTTTTAAATTCTGTCGATTTTATCACAAAATTCAAACAATAAATACCGTTTTGACACTTTGGGCGTCGAAGGCTGTACACAGACTGCACTACATAGGTTGTATAGGCGCAGCGACACAGAGAGTGAACGCGATCATCTCTTCATCTTCACCACTAGTTACAAAATGAAGATGAATGAACATCTGAAGGTATGTGGTACAGTACGACTTACAGAAATGTCAATAAAACAGCTCGTAAACAATGCCACATAGTATTATATTTATGCCATTGGATTTAGTGTCCACAGCTTGTTAGCTCGCTAGATAAATGAACCCTTTCATTAAATATATGCACACTATATTAGCCTATATATATTTTACTTAACCTGTTAGTGATGTCTTAATTAATAACTGCCTTATGTGCAATTTACATGTTTAAATATAATTTTTATTATCATTATTATTTGAGTGTTGATGATTATATCTAAAAATAAATAGCAACTGAATTTAATGGTTGTTGTTAACTGTAACCTTAAATATTATAGTAATGTGCAAGAAATTGCTCCCTATGTATAGTTTACAGCATTAGCAGAGATAGATTTTTTCTCCTTAAAAAAATTGTGATTGAATTTATAGAGACACAAAATATTCAGTAAACCATTGTTTAATTAAAAAAAAAAAAGTTTAAATTTCTCACCCTGCTGTACCGAACCCGTACCGAACCCGCACCGAACCCGTACCGAACCCGTACCGAAACTGAAGTACATACCAAACTGTCATTTTTGTGTACCATTACACCTCTGTTAAACACCAAAATTGAGATTTAATACTCTATCTAACTATCTATCTATCTATCTATCTATCTATCTATCTATCTATCTATCTATCTATCTATCTATCTATCTATCTATCTATCTATCTATCTATCTATCTATCTATCAGTTCTGTCTGTATAGACCTAGGACCAGAGAAAAGCCATATCTATGGAATAATTCTCCAGAGTAACACTGGACCGGCTAGCCCTCATAGTGGAAAAGCACCATGAGTTTTTCTTTTCTCCATATGGCAGCCATTTGTCTCAAAGAGCTCTGTCAAACATAAATAATATGTTATGAAAAAAGGGGCAGAAAGCATTACTTCCTCTGGGATAGGATCTCTGGAGGCCTGGTGTCCTTCACATCCTTGTCCTTCACAGAGACAGAGAGCTAGAAAAGAGAGAAAGAAAGACTAGTACAGACTGGCTGCAAGTAAGTGCACACATACAAGTCTGGAGAACGCATGTAACCCTTAATCAAAACAGGCCCTGAAAACTCAGCCCATCTGTTTGTTTGCAGTGCATACTGGACTCGAGCTATCAGGAAATGACAGCGATGGGGGGAAAAAAATCTGCTGAAATATCACACAGCTCAATTTTTCAGTCTACAAGACACCTGACATCTGTAGATTTGACTAATTTAAAATGGAACTTAACAGGAAAGTTACATTTGAATCAGGGAGTTACGAAATGAAATATTATTCGGTCAAATGCTGCTGTTTTCAACAATATACATCAATGCATTAGTTTAGTTTCAAAGTAACTTCCTGAACACTGGACATCTCAGCTCTGATACAGGTGAAAAGAAACTGTGAAAAATACGCTGCCAAAATTAATCCTTTAACTCTATATCAGTTTCTCCCTTTCCTTCTGTTTCTTCACCAGCCCAGGCTCAAGCTTTCCGTGAGTGCCGAAGGGATCATGATTAACATTCGTTCAATTCGCTGAGGGACACGCATTCTAAGCCCTTCCTTCCTGCTGCAAGTGGAATTCTCATTAAGTCATAACTACTTTTCAAGAGCAGCATTCCTGCTTAGGAGTCCCTCCAAGATTCCAGCACAATGATTTTCTTAGCTGCAAATTAATTGCTGGAGAAGACAAAGAGAGAGGGTCATTTTTCTTAGATCTGACACAAGGTAATTTATTAAAAGAAAGAGCAAGTATGACTGTCATGCATTAACGGATGAGGTCTTGTCAAGAAGTAAAATCACTTGGTATTCATACATGCACAGTGTTTAAACTTCTGATATGTGATATCCATCATTTCATTTGTTAAAGTCAACATGAAGGCCAAATGGACCTTATTTACCTTCTTAATGCATGTTCCTGTTCGTATTGTGTATGATGTAGAGCTACATTATTCCTTTTTTTAAGTTTCTCTTCATTATTTTTCATAAAATTACTTCTCCACCTCTAAAACGACTTTCCTTCTCAGCTGATGTCACAAATCACTCAAACTTTTCAACTCCACTTTTCATGATCCAACCAATTCCCGATGGATAAAATCAAGCCCTGCCCTACATTTTGTTTCAGTGATTATATGGTTTCACTCGCAAATACGTCATTTTACGGAAGTAAAATCAGTCGCGTTTCATGTTGACTGGAAATTCTAATTCCAGGGACAGGCCGGATGATCCATAAACACGAACAGCACTGATGGAGTTGTAGGAATACACAAGAATTGTTGGTTTAACTTAAAAAAGTAAGTTACCTGGTTGCCTTAAAATTTTGAGTTCAGTGAAATTAACAATTTGAGTTAACACAATGAAGACGATTGGTTTAATCAACAGAAACTCAAAATATTATGTTATCTGAACCACATTAATTATTGAAGTTGATTTGACAAAAGAAAAAATGTTGTGATTACATTTACAGCGTAAATGCTACGTTTTACACCTTCAATGGCCTGGGGAAAGTGTGCTTGATTTCAATGATTGTTTAGAGGGAAGGATTACCTGCATAAAACAGAGAAAATAACTGATGGAGCCGCCTATTCCTGGATTTTCTTTTGTTTGGGCACAGACCTTCTCGCTCTTACCTGGGCTGAATGGCTCTGACTGGGGTAACTGAAAATGGGTTCCCCCCTATACTTGATTCATTTAGTAATTTGTTTGGTTCTTTTCCTTCTTCCCTACGGCTTGTAAAATGATCCAGCAACTTAATTTCCCCCTTCCCAAAAAGATGGATGCTAATCCTGTAGGAGAATGAGAGGAAAGGGCTATAGGCACTTAAAAAAGGCAAACTCTTCATGTAAGAGGGCCACAAACACATGCATGTCAAATCACATATTAAAGATCCCTGTGTCTTTAGTGTTACACAACATTTTCCTTACAAAAAAGTACTTTGGTAGTATGATACAGTGATGGTACCATGGTATGGAATGCTTACCATATTTATATACCATGGCTTTTAGTCAAGTCAAGTCAGCTTTATTTATATAGCACTTTATATCCAGATTGTTTCAAAGCAGCTTTACAGAGATAACAGGAAAATGATTCAATGATGCAAACAGAGTTTATTTCGACTGAAAAGTGTCATTATTTAGTTGAAGCCAGTTCAGTGTTGTAAAGATCATCAGTTATTAAATTACTGTAAACCCTAACGCTCAAAATAATGAACTGAAACTCATTCATACGAACTTTTATGAGTATTTACAACATTCTTTTTTCTTTTGAGTTCACACAACTGACACATTTTAAGTCATCTAAATTGTTTCATTGTTTTAAATTTTATGAACTTTTATCTTTTAATTTAGACCAACTAATTTACCTGAAACTGGGCTGATTTCTATTTCCCAGCATCGTGGACCTTTCACTATCCAAATTAAGATTACATGATAATTTTAAGTTTCTGACAGTTCTGCTTACTTATAACATAATGAACTGCACTTATACAGCATTTATTAACCTTTGTTAATGTTAATTTCAATATTTACTAATACAATATTAAAATCTTGTTAACATTAGTTAATGCACAGTGAATTAACATAAACAAACAATGAATAACTGTATATTCATTAACTAACATTAACGAAGATTAGTATATACAGTAACAAATGTATTGCTCCCGGTTAGTTCATGTTAGTTAATACATTAACTAATGTTTAACTAATGAACCTTATTGTAAAGCGTTACCAAATTTCTTAACTTAAAAATTTGATATAACTGATTACCTTAAATTCTTTGAGTTTTGCCTATTTATTCAGGTTTACAGTGTATAAAGCAGTTCAACATGGTCCTCCAAATACTTCAAGGGATAAAGTTCAAATATAAATAAAAATGGTCTCCATTTATGTCAACATATCATTCCAAACATTCTTAAAAATATCTTCTTCGGTGTTCTGCACTGAGAAAGAAAGTCATTCGGGTGAGTAAATGATGACATAATTTTCATTTTTGGCTGAACTATCCCTTTAAAATAAAGTCCAATGTATTACCATGAATCATGGTAAATATTTTAGGTGTTTTATCGCCCTCGTGCAATATTTAAAATGTTAAAATACAAACTGAAATGCAAAGACATTGTCAACAAAAGAAAAAAGTGACCCATTACAAAATAGTCAGAGTTGGTCTTGGAGACAAATTTCACAGAAACCATGTGATAGATGCATTGCCACTATCATATTTTTTGCCTGAAATGTTTGGTGTCAGCAGATGGAGCAGCAGTTTTATTCCACTCATAGCCATGGTGCATGCTGGCCGCCACTTTGCTGATGTGAAGTGGTGTCGGGGACCGGAGGCACACTTCTAGACTTGTGGATGAGGCAGAAAATGCATTATGGTCTGTTATGGTTGGCTGATCGCTCCCATTCAAACAGTGAGCTGCTCACAAAAGGACCAGGGCCGAGTTCAAATAATGGATCGACTCCCACCCCGCTCTCCATCCTGACCAGCCCATTTAGATGATCATGAGGCACTTTTGGTGGCAGGGCACAATCTGTGCCCCCATCCTGGTCTTGTTGTTGCATACTGGTGATGAACAGCAGGCCTATTGGTTGGACTTCCTGTGTTTCAAAGAGGGTGTTGCTGACCATCAGGAAGTGAAGCCTGAATGGCGGAACATGGATGCGGGGTTGCTCATTCAGATGGAGAGGAGCCCTTGGGGAGGGGGAAGTTGGGGATTTAGTTCAAAGCATCCACAGACAACTTTTCAGAGGGTTTAGAAGTGATGGTATGCATTTACCAGTCACGCAATTCTCAGTAAGTGTGTCCCTTGCAGCCAAAACCAGCTGACAAGACTCGTTCTCTAAGGTCATGCTAATGTGACTACAGACACTTGACTTTTTATTTTAAGTTCTGTGGAATATTTAGGCTCTGTTTACACCTGTCCTTTTGGCCAATCTGATCATTGGAGTTATATTAAAAAATAAAGCCCTTATAATGAGAGTGAATAGTAACTGAGATTTTGAAGCTCTAAAAAAGTGCATCCATCCATCATAAAAGTAATCCATACGACTCCAGGAGGTTAATAAGGACCTCCTGAGGTGAAGTGATGCATTTTTGTATGAAAAATATCCATGATTATGACTTTACAAACTATTATCCCTGGCTTCAGGTAACGTCTGTCCGCATGTTCAAGAGAGTTGAGTTCTGGAATATGACACAGGATGTAGGAGTAGAAGACGCCTCTTGTACATTTCTGTTTAAAAACTCTTGTTTTAGACTTCTGATTCTTGACTGGTGTTTTGTTTTGCTCTATCTTCTGCGGCATTCATCCATACGTCATGCGTCAGGTCAAAGTTCACTCATCCGGCAGAACTCGACTTACATACAGAAGCCAGTTATTGTGTGTTTATAAAGTTCTAAATATGGATATTTTTCGTACAAAAACGCATAACTTTGCTTTAGAAGGCTTTTATTAACCCACTGGAGCTGTATGGATTACTTTTATGATGAATGGATGTGCTTTTCTGAGCTTCAAAATCTCAAGTTACTATTCATCACAATGATAAAGCTTGCACGCACCGAAAGAACTTCATCCGACTGTCAACTAGCACACGCATTCTGCACCTGCGTATAAACTGTCTATTTAAGCAGATATATTTGTCTAAATTCATCATTAAAAAATGGAGAGCGAAACTAAGATTGCATGTATACAAACCATAAACAAAGCTGCCCTTGCTTACCGTTTTGAATATCAATCATCCTGATCATGTTCTTCATTCCACTCCGCTCATGTTATTATGAAAATATTTGTGCGTTTGAGTGCTCAGGTAAGAATTAGAACAACCTTCTGTCTGTACCATCATGACTTATTTGCTTGATTTCATAATCGTTGATCGAGGACCAACTTCAGCCGATGGTGCGGAACACACTGAGAAAACTTAGTAGGAAAACCCGTTGGCCGACCGTCAGCTTGGTGTATTCTGCTGTCACTTTATGACCTGAGACACATGACGTGGATATGACACGCATCCCGTTTAACTCTTTACGTTCATTTAACACGTTTTAACTCATTTAAACTCATTGCTTAAAAGTGCATCTCAATAAATTAGAAGGTCATGGAAAAGTTCATGTATTTCAGTAATTCAACTCAAATTGTGAAACTTGTGTATTAAATAAATTCAATGCACACAGACTGAAGTAGTTTAAGTCTTTGGTTCTATTAATTGTGATGATTTTGGCTCACGTTTAACAAAAACCCGCCATTTCACTATCTCAACAACTTAGAATACTTCATAAGACCAAAAAAACATTTTTAGTGAATTGTTGCCTTCTGGAAACTATGTTCATTTACTGTATATGTACTCAATACTTGGTTGGGGCTCCTTTTGATTTAATTATTGCCTCAATTGGGCATGGCATGGAGGTGATCAGTTTGTGGCACTGCTGAGATGGTGTGGAAGCCCAGGTTTCTTTGACAGTGTCCTTCAGCTCATCTGCATTTTTTGGTCTCTTGTTTCTCATTTTCCTCTTGACAATACTGGTGAGGTCTGGTGAGTTTGCTGGCTAGCCAAGCACACCAACACCATGGTCATTTAATCAACTTTTGGTGCTTTTGGCAGTGTGGGCAGGTGCCAAATCCTGCTGGAAAATGAAATCAGCATCTTCAAAAAGCTGGTCAGCAGAAAGAAGCATGAACTGCTCCAAAATTTCTTGGTTAACGGGTGCAGTGACTTTGGTTTTTAAAAAAACATAATGGACCAACATCAGCAGATGACATCGCACCCCAAATCATCACAAACTGTGGAAACTTAACACTGGATTTCAAGCAACTTGAGCTATGAGCTTCTCCACCAGCTTCCCCTTCCTCCAGACTCTAGGACCTTGGTTTCCAAATGAAATACAAAACTTGCTCTCATCTGAAAAGAGGACTTTGGACCACTGGGCAACAGTCCAGTTCTTCTCCTCCTTAGCCCAGGTAAGACGCCTCTGACATTGTATGTGGTTCAAGAGCGGCTTAACAAGAGGAATACGACAACTGTAGCCAAATTCCTTGACATGTCTGTGTGTGGTGGCTCTTGATGCCTTGACCCCAGCCTCAGTCCATTCTTTGTGAAGTTCACCCAAATTTGTGAATCGATTTTGCTTGATAATCCTCATATGGCTGCAGTTCTCTCTGTTGGTTGTGCATCTTTTTCTTCCACACTTTTTCCTTCCACTCAACTTTCTGTCAACATTCTTGGATACAGCACTCTGTGAACAGCCAGAATGGATGTTTGTGTTTTACTCTCCTTGTGAAGGGTGTCAATGATTGTCTTCTGGACAACTGTCAGATCAGCAGTGTTGCCCATGGTTGTGTAGCCTAGTGCACCAAACTGAGAGACCATTTTGAAGGCTCTGGAAACCTTTGCATATGATAAAATGGGAATTTTATGTGTGTGTTTGTCCGTTCAAGTGCGAAAGAGACCTCAATGCGCCACTGGCATGCTGTCTGAATTGGTAGCCTATTCTGTTCACGCATTTCGGGTGTTTGTTCATGGAGAGATTTGAGTTCGTTTTTTGCGTCTTATTGCGCTTGAATGGTTTAATAGCACTTGAATAAATGATCATACAGATTACATATGCACGTCATCATATACCCAAGGATGACAGAAAAAACGCATGCTGCATTAACTGCGCTGAATATTTTTTAACGCGTTAAGCTGAAAAAATTAATAGCTCCTTTTTTTGGTACTGTGTTTGGTCACCACTTGATGTCCAATATAAAATCTATATTCTGAAGCAAAACCAATTGAGAAACACTGAACGTTAGTTTGCTCATAAGTGTTCTTAACTCAGCCCAACTGTCTACTTCTCTCCTGTCCTCTGCCCTCTTCTTCTCTCCTTCTCTGATTACAGAGCACAGGCAGTGAATGGAGTTGATGTTATCTGGTTTTCCTGCTCTCTCGTCCGTTCTCCTCCTGTTCTTTCCTCTCATTTACTGTAAAGTAACAGTGGCGTCTTTCAGCTCTTGGAGAATAAATGAAGTTGTAGCCCTCCCTGGCCGTGTGTTAGCCTGGAGACAGGACTCACGGTCCACCTCAAGCTCTCAATCGAAAAACAGATAATACAGAGCTTCTGCTGGATACACTGTAATAAACCACACATGTGTGAACCAGATCCTCGTCCTCTTTCGCAACTTCACTGTTTTCCCCACAGACTTTTCAGGAGGATATCTGGTCAGTTGTTACATATGCTGTCAGATATGCTGACATGAAGGCATCAAGCCAGTTTTGTAATGGCGCAAAGTCAAAATCTGCCTGTCTGCAATGCTGGATTGCAGCATTGTGTAATCAGCTCGTGTAGGTCATGCTTAGGTGAACTATGCAATAGAGGTGGTTGTTTTCGAAAAACATAATTTTTAATGATTACTCATAGCTGTACAGGGGGAAGTTGTTGTTGTAGCTGTGCTATTATCCAAATCTGGTGGTACTTATGGTATGGTGGTTTACTTTTATTATGTAATGAGTACATAATCACTAGTCGTTGACTAGTACTGATCTAGACTTTTAGGGTCAGTCTCATGAAAACATGCCCAGGTCATATTTAGAAGGGGAAAAAAAAGAACTTTTCTGCAAAATATATCGAAAATAAAGCTTATTTTTTGAAGAGCATAAGGATACCTGTCAAAAATGTGGAATAATTAATGTTTTTGAAAGAAGTCTCATGCTCATCAAGGCTGCGTTTATTTGATAAAAAAAAAATACACCAATATTGTGAAATATTAGTACAATTTAAAAGAACTGTTTTCTATTTGAAAATATTTTAATTTTTACATATGCAAAGCAACCATTACTCGTCTTCAGCATCACATGATTCCTCAGAAATCATTCTAATATGATGATTTTCTGCTCAAGAAACCTTTATTATTATTATCAATTTTGAAAATAGTTGTGCTGTTTCATATTTTTATATAAACTGAGATACCCTACCATTCAAAAGTTTAGTAAGAAAGCAAAATAAAGAAATTAATACTTTTATTCAGCAAGTGCGTATTAAATTAACCAAAAGTGACATTTAAAATGTTATAAAAGATTTCTATTTAAAATAAATGTTTTTGAACTAAAAAAAAAATATGTATTAATGTTTCCACAAAAAATGTGAGAAGCAAAAACTAATTTCAACATTGCTAATAATAATAATAAAACCATTATTAATAATTGACCACCAATAATAACTGATAAGTATGAAATGAGCAAATTAGAATGATTTTGAAAATTGTTAAAGTGATTCTCTGTTTTTTTTGCTAAACCTAAACACAAAAATAATGTCAGTACAACAAATACTGCCCTGATGCATAAATTATTAAAAATTGAAATAATATAAATTACACATTACAGTTTTGATAACTGGGGGAGAAATTGTGCCAAAATAGAAATTTGCTTAATTGTCATAAAAATGTTTATGTAAAAAAAAAAATCGTAGCTAAGGCGATTGATGACGCCGAGATTATCGACTTCACCTCACAGCTGGTGGAAAAGAATCCCACGGGACTCAGACATAAATCATGTTAAAGGATGATATTTTTAACGTTACTGTAATATGAAGCTGAAGGAGACTAATGAGAGACGAGCGTGACACACGACTCGAGAGCAGTGGGACTTTTATTATGTCACAGTCGCCGCTTCTTCCTGTGGAGCGGATGTGAGGTAACACGGCTGTTTTATCATATTGGACACATTTGAGTGAAAATGATGTTTTAAAGTGCATTCACTCGGCAGGCGGCTATGAGACACACTGCAGTAAGCTAAATCGACATCAGAATATCATATAATCACAGGATTCAAGACTAAACGTGTTGATCTATATAACAATGACTATAAATGTATACAAACAGTTGTTCCCTTGTCTAATAAAAACATATAATGTATGTTTCTATGGTTTCTATGAATATTAAACTGCAAATTGATGTCATTGATAGGACATGTTTTGTGACCTGGTTGAAATTGCTTGTTCATCTGGATTCGTGGAAACATTTGGGATAGTGTAAGTACACAAGTCAACAAAATGTATAACACTGTTCCAGTGGTTTTTGATTATTTTAATCCAAAAATCTAAATGTTGTGACTTTAAAAGAATCTTACGGTGCATTAAAGCTGTTCCTTGTATTAGTACATATGAGGCCCAAACAAGTTCTTGACAGATTTCACTCTTCAATATGATTGAAAAAATGTCAGCAGTTTGACGGATTGCATTGCATGTGCTCTGCTCTGTGTCTTCACTAATGTAAAACACCTTTGTAATGTAAAAAATGTAAAACAGTCTCAAGCCTTCCTCTTCCTCCCCTTGTAATCCATCTCACAGCCTCTCGTGTCTTCCTGCGCTCCCCCTCCTCCCGGAGAGGCAGAGAGTTAGTGGCTGATAAGGGTGATGTCATACCTCCGCTTCCTGGGGATGTGAGTAACTGTATATGCTGTGCTGAGGGGCACGGTGGGGAAACCTCGCCAGAGCACAAGGGCTTCCAGCACACACACACACACACACACACACACACAACTCCATGAATCTCGCGTCCACATCCATTTCGAAGCTTTGCAGAACAGTTCATGCTCAAACATCCTGTTTGTCTCAAGATGCAAACACAAATGCAGATGCACAGACTATAAGTTTGGCGAAAATCCCTCTCTCTCTCTCTCTCGCTCTCTCTGGTTCATGAAGTGATTTTGCTTTTTATGTCTTACAAAGTTCTGGGATTACAGCATGATCTCATTATTTTTTGCACGTTTTTAGATAATGTCCATATGTTTATATCATACAAATCAGTGTTTAACAGCGAAACTACACCTAAGAATAAGGTTGGTTATTATACTAACTTTCCTAACTTACCCCTCTTTACTTTTAAAGTCAACATAAAAAAATAATAATAATAATAATTCAAAACTAAAATTATTCCTAGTCACATTCTTAATGCACATTTCTGGTCCTGTTCTTCATCATTGTATGTAAAAATATTTTAATAAAATTTGTATATATATATATATATATATATATATATATATATATATATATATATATTAGTGCTGTTAATTATTATTTTAATTTAATTAATTTTAAATTTTATATATATTTATATTTTAATACTTTCACATTGAATCTCCAAAATAATGTAGGAACAACAAAGACAAAATCTTTAAATATTTGTTTAATGGAATCTTTTTACTGAGTCCTGTGAATGAAGGCCTGTATCACTGAAACAAGTACTTATACTGACGTCTGTATTAAATTTTTTTTTTTTTAATTTTAACCATTAATTATAGCCATTCAACATTACAGTATATTGAAAGCTATCAATTTTAACATAATTTACATAATTTAAATGAATTAAAAAAAATCTTCACATAAACTCATTCTAATAAATGCCACATTTAGCTGTGCCTTTAATATATCAGGGCTCATGTCTTGCAATTGTGTTTATTACTCGCAATTATGACTTTATTTCTCGCAATTGACCGTTCGCAAAGCCCCGCCCGCTTTAGTTACTGTTGCTATGTCCGACAAGCCATGCGCTCTCATGCCACACATCATGTTCTCACAGTGAAAAATACATCCTGGAGCAAAGAGGACACTGACAACACGTCAACAGACATATGAAACAGTTTCATATTTAATATATCGTAGTTTTTTAAAGAAGTTTAACAATAAATAGAGTATAGTGTCTCTTTAATGTGTCGTGACAGATCGCTGTAGCTCCTCGTGAACCGATCATCTCTTCATACTAGTTCATTTATAGCATCAAATAAACATGAATGAACATCAGAAGGGATGTTATTTCAAGCGCGGAAAGACGTGAGTACACACAAGTTCAAGTTCACCAACGTTAATCTACTAACTCCCCTGACTGCTTTGTCAGACAAAATGGCGGATTCAGGGTTATGATTGGTTTGATCGCCTGTCAATTGTGAGATAAAAAGTTGCTATTTATTTAGTGGAGGAAACAAGCTTCCATAGATACTCAATGAAACTGGTAATTTGACATAATTTATGTGTTTTTGTCCGTTCAAGCATCAAAGAGAACTCAGTGTGGTGCTGGTGCAATCATGGTGAATGTTCTGAATATATATATATATATATATAAATATATATATATATATATATATATATATATTGTGACGAGCAGGGCGGGCGAGAGCCGTGAGGGAACGGCGCGAGGCCGGTGACACAAGTGATAATGAGCGTCAGCTGCGTGCTGCACCGGTCTCGTATCTCTCACGGAGGAGCTCCGGAAGCATAAAAGAGGAGCGACTACAGTGAAGGACGAGAGAGGACCAGGCCTGGATTTTATGTTGTGTTTTATTATGTTTGTGTGGGCGGCAGTCTCCGTGAGTAACTGCCGCCCTTTTATTTTGGTTTTATTGTTTCCTTATTTTATCATTAAAGTTA
Source organism: Zacco platypus (assembly GCA_038088235.1). NCBI lineage: Eukaryota > Metazoa > Chordata > Actinopteri > Cypriniformes > Xenocyprididae > Zacco > Zacco platypus. Next base: position 24,356,029 of record CM076070.1, read on the forward strand.
TGTTGAATGTTCGCCGGTTCCCGCCTCTTTCTTCCCGTAATACAAGGATTTGATTGTGAATACTTATGTACAAGTGATTTATTTCATTAGTTATTTTTAATAAATTTGCAAAGATTTCAAGCAAACTTCTTTCACATTGTCATGATGGGGTATTGTTTGTAGAATTTTTGAGGAAAATAATGAATTTAATCCATTTTGTAATAAGGCTGTAACATAACAAAATGTGAAAAAACGTGAAGTGCTGTGAATAGTTTCCGGATGCACTGTAAGTGTGTAGATTAAGTTACAAAACTTGGGTAATTAACAAAATGCGTTACAAATTACTTTTCAAAACTTGTATTTTGTAATCTGTAGTGAAAAATATTTTAAAAGTAACTGCAGCCCTGTAATATACATATATATATATTGTGTATTTCCTTCCTTTTTCTCTCTCTCTCTCTCTTTAATGTCCTGTTTCATTTACATCACAATACGGAAGTAAAATAGCTTCCCAAATAACATTTCATGTTTATTTTGAGCCCAACACCTGAATCACCCACTGTGAATTGCCAGTTATCTTGTACACATTCCTCTCATTCTACTTCCACAAATCTCTGGTTCATGTCATAAAAGGAGGCATAAAATAGAAAACAATTCCTTTTGTCACCGTCAAATGAAAACCTAAGCCCTTTTAAGAGTGTAAACTGATATTTCCCCATTTATGGTACGGAAACGTGAGTCTACATGTGTCTGTCAGCAAGCTGTCCTGTGCCAAGTATCTCTTTCCTGTAAGAGATTACGGTCTTGGAGGTTTGCTATGTAGGTTTAAAAAGATCAGGATGTGGTCCATCTTGTAATTTACACCATGAGAAAAAACAAAACAAGCAACAAGCAAAGTTGCTCACAATGGGAAACCAGCAGAATGCAAGTCGCTTAAAGCTCAGCGTTTCTCTCTTGAGAATAACTCGAGTCAATCGTGTGTGTGATTGAAAGAGTGAATGGACAGAAATTCTGCTTCTGCCCCTCACAAACTTTCACCCACATCCTTTTAATTCCACATGCATACAAAGACGCAGGCGAGCAGTGATGTGTGAGCTCGCCTCCGCTGGCGGGGCCCCAAAGGCTGCTGTTCTTCTCTAGTCTACCGTAGAACTGCTCCTTTCACCGGCTCCAAAGGGACCTCTGATTAGAAATCCTTCTCCGCTACTGAATCTCCTGTCCTCCTCTTGCTGTGGAGTCTGACAGAAAGACGGAACGTAAGAGAAGCTAACACAAGGACAAAGCAAACATTTCGTTTCGTGAGCCATGTCTTCACTGGCCTGGTTTTATTGGGTTCTTTCGGGATGATTCTGAAATGATCATATACGTTACGGCAAAACGAAAAAACCCATATTGAGACTTTAAAATGTAAACTGGCTTGAAAATAGTGTTAGATTTAGGCAAGCTTAGGCTTTATTTGGTCTAGAATCAGAACAGCTTCTCAATGCGTGACTTGTTTTCCGTCAGCTGTGCTCGAGAATCAACAATTCAGTACGCTAATAAATTCGAAGCCCGTATTAAACCACCAATGTCATGTGATTTCAGTGAATGAGACTTCGTTACATGTCATAGCTGTTTGGAAATGATTTGAAATTTCAAAAAAGTCTCATGAACCAATTTTGCAAATTGATGCAAACACTGGTAGTAAGATATTTGAAGTATGATGTTACATTTATTTTTCAAAAATTGATAACATTATCTATGCAATTATGGAGTTTAAGCTGAATTAACTGCAGTAAATTGTAGCGAAAAAGCGTTCCGAGCATTGTAAAAACACAGAGGAGTAAAATGAAAAAGATTACTGAAAAGAAGAGTACGACACACAGACAAACGGCTAGAAAGAGATCTCTCAGGATACAGGGACAGCTCATCTCTCACACAGATCTGTGTCCGGAGCTCTCAGACACTTCCAGACAGGAAGCGACACGTCTCCCCTGACGACTCCTTAAAGGGCCCTGCCAGAATACAGCCAGTAAGCCTGAAAATCCCCTCTAACCACCTCTTACCACACCCACTGCAGCTCTAAGGCACCTTTATTACACTCCCAGCAGCCTGTCCTACCAGAAATGAACTCTGCCAACAACACCTGCAGGTTTCCTGACCAACCCATTACTGTGAATGCACAGATGAGCGATGCATTTTCATTCACAGGCCTAGCATTTTCTGTGCTGCTTCTACAGTATTCTTAAAGGGATAGTTCACCCAAAAATAAAAATGACCCCATGATTTTCTCATCCTCAAGCCATCCTAGGTGTATATAACTATCTTCTGAAAAATATCCTGGCTCTTCCAAGCTTTATAATGGTAGTGAAGGGGGCGTGAGATTTTGAATCCCAAAAAAAGTGCATCCAACCATCATAAAAGTAATCCATACAGCTCCAGTGAGTTAATAAAAGCCTTCTAAAGCAAAGCGATGGGTTTTTGTTAGAAAAATATCCATAGAGGTTTAAGATTTTGTTAATATCGCCCACCCCTAAGCAGACCAGATGACTGTCTTTGTCCCCTTGGCGGCCTTTTTTCCCCTATCCCATATTTTAGTATTCATCATAAATGATAGATATTAGAAATTATTTGAAATTAGACATTGCATTTCCATGGAAACTGTACTAAATCCTTTTAGTGGGCTCATCTCCCTAGTGTGCGGTCTCATGTTTCAAATTTTACAAAATGAACTGCACTATTTTATATTCAAATTTTCTAATCTTGACAAAACGCATGTTGTTAAAAAGGTCAGAAATTCAAGATTTCAAATTCGTCAACTGTTTTATTGTAGAAATGATATTGTGACAGAAGCTTACAATTAACAAAGCCCAAACTATTAAATTCAGTTACTATTATTTTTAGACACTCGCATAAAAATTGTATGCAAACGTGTAAATTAGTTTTTGAATTAACTTGTAAATCTGTTTCTAATCCAATTCGACGTTAAAATATATTAATTTACACAGTGGCCATTATAACATATATTACACATATACATTAAGACAGGTTAAGTAAAATATAATGAATATATAAGCTAATATAGAGCACATATTTGGCAGAAGAGTTAATTTCTCTATCAAACTAACAAGCTGTGGACACTGAATGGCATTTTTGAGGTAAACGCTACACACATTGATGTCTTTTCGTGGTTGAATCGCTGATTGAGCGATTACACGAGATACGTTTCAGTAAGTTATACTGTATCTTACAACATACCTTCAGATGTTCATTCAGTATTTATTCGGTCATTAGTGTTAAAGATGAAGAGATGATCGCGCTCATTTGCGCTCCGTGCTGTCGCTTGAACCGAGGCGCCTATACAGCGATCTGTCACGGCACATCAAAGAGCGACAAATGGCATTTATTGTTTGAATTTCGTGATAAAATGGACAGAATTTGACAGATGAGACTTTGTTTCTCATCGAAAGTAACAAAGGACAAAAAGTATTGCAATTATTGGTGGTAAAAAGTGGTTAATGGGCTACAGAACTCATGTATCAAACCGATAGACGCGTACCGAAAATTTTCAGTACAAATACTATAGTACATAGTACATATAGTACATACAAAATATCTGTATTTCCCAAGTGTGCAAGCCAAGACAACTGTGGCAAGGAAGGAAAAACTCCATTTAATGTTGGATAATGGAGAAAAAAAAACATTGGGTGAAACCCAATTTCTCCTGGCTATATATAGTATGTAATATTAGTATATTCAACCGCTGGCGGTAGATCCTTTTCCTATTTGGCACCTAAACTCTGGAACGATCTTCCTAGCATTGTTCGGGAAGCTGACACACTCTGTCAGTTTAAATCTTGACTAAAAACGCATCTCTTTAACCTGGCATACACATGACACATTATCAATTTTTGTCTTCATATCCGTTAAAGGATTGTTAGGCTGCATAGATCAGGTCAGCCAGAACCGGGAACACTTCCTATAACACCGGATGTACTCGTTACATCAGAAGAAGAATGACGTCTATGCTAATTTTTGTCTCTCTAAGACAAGGTTTACCAATTAACATGACTGGCTGGATCCGGGCCGTGTCCGGGTCGGATGGGGCAGCAGCGTGGCCCTGGGGTGTCGGCGGAGACTGTGTGAACAAGCTCATCCCTTGTGAGGGCCTTACCGACACATCAGCCAGTGGCACAGATCCCCAACAAACCGTCCCATACTGGCGTGATGAAAAAGATCTTAAACTAGATGGAACTGGATTAAATATTTTGACTGTTGCGACTCCAATCGGACTTATGACCTGTAACTCTGCCTGAGTATCGGACAAGTGTTCACTGTTGGCCAGAGGAGAACTGGCCGCCCAACTAAGCCTGATTTCTCCCAAGGTTTTTTTTTCTCCATTTTGTTGGAGTTTTGGTTCTTGCCGCTGTTTCCTTTGGCTTGCTTAAGTTGGGGACACTTGCTTAATATTCAGCAGTGTTTCTGGTATGCCTGCATTGGCGCCGTTGTTTGCGAACTGATCTGAGCCGGACGATTACGTCACTGTTTTCTCCAGTGCTGATATACATAAATTAACTAGACTAATAACTACTGATATTTGGAACGGAATGAATCAATAATATGTAGAATAAGCTGGACAATGACACCATTTTCTTTGGGAGCTGCTGTGCAGCCAAAATTATTTGCCAATTATTAATGTAAAGCTGCTTTGCATTGTAAAAAGCGCTAAATAAGTAAAGGTGACTTGACTTGACTATTAATATAGTGTGTTTATATATTTTCCATGTCCTGTGCTGCTTTTAGGATTCTGTGAAATAATGTTACTCTTTTGTGTAATGTCACACTAATCTACTTTTATAGGAACTACATGCATCTATCCTCCCAGGAAGCCTCCGATTATCTGTCCTAAAATTAGGACTTTGGTCAACAGGGACTTTTAGGGTCGGGGGAGTGCTTGCGTGGCTTCACTCGAGACATTCCGTCCACAGGAAGCTACTCCGTGCCTCCTGCGCTCGACCTGATCCACTCCCACACTGAGACAATGGCCCGCTTCAAAAAGACCTATTTGTTTGGACATTCCTGTGAATAAGGGAATAATTACAGCAGCTCTCCTGCTCTTTCACAAGAGAGGATACAGCTCAAAAAGAGGCAATGAATGAAGGACAAAAAAGAATGGGTGTGTGTATACATATATAAGTGTGTGTGTATCCTGCAGCATTGACATCGTAAAGGGAAGGAGATGCCTGGGTTATACTTGGTATGTGAGGCATTCACCATAAATAGGGCCACGACTCAGTGGTTTTTGTTTGTTGTTAGGTTAGACAGTGGCTATTTTAATTCCAATGGGATTCTATCTAGAGAATGGCTGGAAAAGGAAAAAGGAAGTGATGATGGATGTTAAACCAACAACATCTAGAGGCCACATTTTTTTTATAGCTGACGGGTCTTCTGATGTGTTTTTATGTGGAAAAAGGTGGGTGCGCATGTTACGCGCTGCCTTCTAAAAAGAGATTTTTTTTTAATCCTTGAGAATATTAAAGGCATAATTCACACAGGTATGAAAACTCAGTCATTGTTGTTCCAAATTAGTATGATTTCGTTCTTCAGTAAGATGTCAGGCAAAAATGCTCCAAAAACGACCATAAAAAGATAATAAAAGTGGTCCTTACTCATGCTCCATATTTATTTTTATAGTCATATAATAGTTTTGTGTGAGAAACAGAGTGAGATTCGAGCTGTTATTCACTAAAAACTTGGACATCTAGACTTCAAATTTGGTGTACCAATATACGCAAATGTGAAACATAGAGAGAGCGGAGAACGAGGTCATCAGCAAATAGCTAAAGGGATAGTTCACCCAAAAATGACAATTCTGACATCATTTACTCAACCTCATGATATACCAAACCTGAATGACTATTAGTTTCCTTCTGTGGAACCCAAAAAAGATATTTTGAAAATGTCTTGGTGGGGTTTTTTTCTTTTCAAACTAAGAAAGACAATGCTGTTTAAACCTAAAAGTTTATTGTCCAGAACAAAATTTTGACTAGACTATGTTTAAATTTCCTCACACAATGCTAGTGTATTTCCTCAGTAGACTTCGAAATATACCACACATATTGTATGTGCGAAGTTTACATGTATGTACCATTTTTTTGATACTTTTGAAGTGATTTTGGTCATGTTTACCATTCATTTTCATTGTGTGTAAAAGAACAACCTGTTATGATTGTCCATGGGACCCACATTTTCCCATGGTCAATAAGCCACAACCCACTTTTTTAGGAATAATTATATATATATATATATATATATATATATATATATATATATATATATTCATTATTATGCATGCATGAACTTTAACATTCAAACATTCTTTAACAATTTAGCATTCTTGAATGTGTGTAAGTTTCATAAAAAAGCAACATTTTGAACAAAAAGCTGAGAAAACTATGTATTTTTTGTTTTTTGTTCGAAGAATACAACGTGCATACGCAATGCTTTTATCTCATGTTTCTGCTTCTTCTTCACCTGTGTTTTGATCCAGAGGTTCTATACTCTATCAGAAGATGCGTAATAGCTCCCCCTATCATATAACAGTGAAAACATCCGTGAATGGCGGGGAAAGAGTTAATATATATATATATATATATATATATATATATATATATAAAAATTGTTTATAAAACAACAAGCAAATTTATTTCAGAAAACACAAACAATTATCATCCCGCTTTACTTAAACATAAACTGTAAGAGTAGAACTAATACTGATTAATAAACAGTAGGCCTAGGCCTATAAGGTAAGGCTATTAAATAGCAGACCCAAAGTAGTTTTTGTTAACACAATAAAGTTGGCAAGTTGGTATGAGCCCCCACAGTCATAAAAAAATATACAAAATAGCACAAAGTGAAGATAAAATGGCATTTTGGTGTATGGTTTACCCGCAAACTGCGTCTGACATAAGTTTTTTATGTTTTTCAAAATAAAAGTCTCGCATCAGAAAAAAATTTCGAATTACTTTTTTGTTGTTGATGTTGTTTGTTTGGTTGCACACTCCGCGACCAACTTAGAACGGTGGAAGAACACTTTAGGTTATCTCTTAAAATAGCCTAGTTTAAGACCATTTCCCCAAACCTCAATGACCGAGCTTCTGTGCAGAAAAAAAGTGATTATCATAACATGCTCTATATGACCCAGTTTCATGCCAAAAATAAAACTCCTCAGCACACATCACATAAGAGCGCAGTTTAGATGAGATCGGTCTCTCTGACGGCCACTTAATTATTGAAGCTAATGTCAATATCCTATTTCCTGAGGATGTATTACAGCTCATCAAAGAAATGGGACGGGGATAAAAGATTGTAATATTCCATTCACACTCTCCTGCCAAGAGGGTTTATAATCAGGAAGTACGAAAGACAGGAGGTGGACTTCCTCTACTTCTGGATGGAGATGTAATAGCTTGAGCTGTATCACATCATGGGAATATCGAGAACGCATCCTGCCGAGAGCCTCGTTTGTGTTAGCGTGACGCACAAAGGGAGAGTACAGCTGCTATGTATTTGTTATCGTAACACCACACTCATTTTTAGATATTTCAGAGGGTGAGAGTCTTTTTTTAGCTCTTTCCGTCAATGAATCGGTCAGTTATGTGGATAAGAATGGGAGGTGTGACAAATGAGAATGTGGTGGGCTAGCTGGGATTCTGGTTGTTATGGAAATCTGACTGATATCTCACAGCCTCTCACAGGAAGAGGAAAAGGTGACCAACACACTGAGCAGTAAATACACCAGTTACTAAGCACAGATGAAGGACATCGGTTCCCACTGAATGTAGTCAGCTCATTTGTGTGGAATTTTCTGTTGTACTCATTCTTTCTATCATTTTTCAATTTAAGGGTTTATTACAGGTTTATGAAATCATCATTCAACAGAAATATAGGCTATATATTGCATCTTTTGGGACAGTTTGGCCCAACATCTTTCTCTTTCATTTTTCTTTTCATTGAGGTCATTTCGTTCTTTCGCTGTAATCAGTCATACTTCATATTCGTACATATTTTGAATGGAGAAGGAAGCGTACACTCTAAAAAATGTTAAGGGTTAGGGTTAAATATGGACAAACCCAGCGGTTGGGTTAAATGTTTGCCCAATCTGCTGGGCACTTTTATTAACTCTGCTAATGTTTAAAAATTAATTTGAGCCAGTGTTCATTTATAAACATATTAATAAATGTTTATTTCCAACCCCTTTTGGGTTCATTTTAACCGAGCAATACAGTAACTTTTAAACAATAGCTGAGTTAAATACTCAGCAGGTTGGGTCAGAAGCTTGGGCATTTTTAGATTGTTCGGTGGGTGTTGATTTTTTTTTTCACCAGAAATTGATTGGATCGTGAAAAGGGGTTAATATGACAAGTTGTTGGAATGGATTGAAAAATACATGGGCTTGATGATGTCAGCTGAAAAGCAAAGTCATTTCAGATGGAGAGCAAGTTATTAGATTTTGATAAAATATTCATATCTTTCACCTAGAAGATTTATTTGCTGTAAGACTTGGAATATTTATCAAGAACATAATAGGGTCAGTTTTGTATGTTTCACTGCCAAAATACGCCTAAAAAAAGTAACCTAAAAATTAACTGGTTGAAAAATACCATTTAACCGCTCCAAATCAACCTAAATATATTCATTTGTTCATTTATAGCAACAAACTCATTTTTAATGGGTTAAATCAGGTAGAAATAGCTCTTTAACTCTTTCCCTGCCAGTGTTTTTTTTTTTAAGTTGCCTGCCACTGCCTGCATTTTTGATCATTTTCACAAAACTTTAACGGTCCCAGAAAGCCATTTTATTCTAGCTTCATGCATTCTTGTGTATAAGTTTAATAAAAAAGCAACATTTTGAACAAAAAGCTGAGAAAACCATGTTTTTTTTTTGTTGTTCGAAGACTACAACGTGCATACACGATGCTTTTATCGCATGTTTCTGCTTCTTCTTCACCTGTGTTTTGATCCGGAGGTTCTATACAACAGAACAACATCAACGGCATAGCAACAGGGACAGTGACATATATCATTTTACAGGCTGAACTAACCTTGCCATGTCATAAAAAGGTCAAATTATCAGATTTTTTAAGAGACTTATTGACCTTGACACATACACACAGTCATGGAGGTCTACAGGGGCCCTCTCTGTGACACCATTTCCTGTTTTATGTTTTTGTTCCCCTTCATGTTTCATCACATGGTTTTGTGTATTGTTTAAATTGATTAATTGTTGGGACAAAAATGAGAGTCAAGTCACTGACCTAATAACCTGGGAATCAACCGGAAACATTGTGATGGTGAGTGTTGCACATGCAAGCATGACACAAACTAAGTTATTCTCAGGGTTGGGGAGTAACGAAATACAAGTAACTTAGTTACGTATTTAAAATACAAAATTAGAGTAACTGTATTTCATTTCAATTATTAAATTCATAATTGAAAGTTATAATGTCAGAATTGGGAGATATAAACTTGCAATAACTTTTTTTCTTGCAATTGTGAATTTAGTATGTGAGTTTATATCTCATAATTCTGACTTTTCTCAATATTGAGAATTTATATCTCATAATTCTGACTTTTCTCAATATTGCGAGTTTATATCTCATAATTCTGACTTTTCTCAATATTGAGAGTTTATATCTCATAATTCTGACTTTTCTCAATATTGCGAGTTTATATCTCATAATTCTGACTTTTCTCAATATTGAGAGTTTATATCTCATAATTCTGACTTTTCTCAATATTGAGAATTTATATCTCATAATTCTGACTTTTCTCAATATTGTGAGTTTATATCTCATAATTCTGACTTTTCTCAATATTGTGAGTTTATATCTCATAATTCTGACATTTCTCAATATTGTGAGTTTATATCTCATAATTCTGACTTTTCTCAACATTGAGAATTTATATCTCATAATTCTGACGTTTCTCAATATTGTGAGTTTATATCTCATAATTCTGACTTTTCTCAACATTGCGAGTTTATATCTCATAATTCTGACTTTTCTCAACATTGCGAGTTTATATCTCATAATTCTGACTTTTCTCAATATTGTGAGTTTATATCTCATAATTCTGACATTTCTCAATATTGAGAATTTATATCTCATAATTCTGACTTTTCTCAATATTGTGAGTTTATATCTCATAATTCTGACTTTTCTCAATATAGAGAATTTATATCTCATAATTCTGACGTTTCTCAATATTGTGAGTTTATATCTCATAATTCTGATTTTTCTCAATATTGAGAATTTATATCTCATAATTCTGACGTTTCTCAATATTGTGAGTTTATATCTCATAATTCTGATTTTAAAACTCACAATTGCAACTTTATATCAAACAATTCACCTTTTTTTGTGTTTGTTCCACACTTATTAGTATTCTAAAGTATTCTAAAGTATTTAGATTAAGTTACTAAACTTGAGTAATGTAACGAAATACGTTACAAATTTCTTTTTAAAGCATGTATTTTGTAATCTGTAGTGAAATACATTTTAAAAGTAACCTGCCCAGCCCTGATTATTCTAGAAAGTATTCACTGAAAAAGATGCATTACGAGTCAGTCTGTGTATTGACAAAATATACCAGATTTTAACATAAATTTTTACCATCTCTCTGTGAATGTTACTTTGACAACATAACTGTACAGCGCTGCTGGAAAAAGTCCTGTGACCTGGGATAAAATATTAATGAGTTTGCTATTAACGAGTACTATATAGTGCTGCTGGGATGGCGTATTTTTGTAGGCCAAATCCCGGAAATGAGTTTTAGCACTTTCAGTTTCACCGTTCTTGAGTCAAAGGCTTTAAATGTCTGAGATATTTTCATGTTTTATTCAACAACATAAAATAAATCAGTAATCCCCCCTTGTAATTTTTAAAAGCTTTTTCTTGAAAAAAGCAGTTGCTAGCATGTTGCTAAATAGGACATTATATGTCATCACTCTGAACATGTAAACTCATTTACTCACCAGTCCGCTTCCAAAGCCTCACTGTGTTTATTATCACGCTCTTGCAAACTATTATGACTCAAACTTTCAGAGAAATTGTTTTTAAATGAAGACAGAAAGAGTTTTTTGAAGCTCAATGGTGGTGACACTGTAGTTTAGCTTTTCACTTCTGATGATTCTATTTAGGCTTCAAAATTCATACAACTTGTGTTCATTTGTGATGCTTATGAAAGAATTGTAAACTTTTGTTGATCACAGAGCTTATTTTCTGTGATAATGCAAAAGCCAATGGAAAAATCTTATTAGGTTTTTTGTCAAGGGAGCCAGAGTTATGCACACTTACAGGCTGGCCTACAAATATGTTATTGCAGCGCTCTATAGAGAGCCTTAGGGTGCGTTCACACTTGTCATGTTTGGTTCGATTAAAACGAACCCTGGTGCGATTGCTCAGTCAGTGCGGTTCGTTTGAACATATGTGAACGCTGCCATCCGAACCAAACAGACACTAAAAAGATGGGTCTCGGTCCGCTTCCAAACGAACTCTGGTGCGGTTCGATTGATATATGAACGCGACACGGACCAAAGACATGTAAACGAACGAAAAACAGGACGTGATGTCACAAGATGCGACGCTACGAGTCAGCTGATTTGACGACGCGGAAAGATCGGTGTATCCAAAATGAGTCGAGGGCAAACGTGGAGCAACGAGGAGGTGAAGTTTCTGTTTCTGCGTACAACGGAGGAAATCCTGCTGCTGTTTTGAATGTTTTGAACATTTTATGAGCTCTTCGTGAGTTCTCAGCTGGTAAAAATAAAGCATATGTACACGCATAAAATGATGGCGTTCAATCCAGAACACAGCATTGTTTTGAATGTTCGGTAAGCGAGATCCGTCACGAAATATACGTCATAAAAGCCGACCAATCAGGTTGTGACCGTATCCCTATGCCTTTGATTCGGTAACTTTAGGTTCGCTGTTAAAAATGCCAGTGTGAACGCTAAGCGGACCAGGACTATATGTTTTGTTTTTGATTTTTGGTCTGAACTAAACCAACCGAACTACAAGTGTGAACGCACCCTTAGGCCCTGTTTCCACATGGTATTAAGATGCGTTTAGGTTCTGACCGCCACAAGACCGGTGTGTTAGAAATCAGGAATGGTGAGAGAACATTGTGCTTGGTACATTTTTCATCTTCAAACCGAACTTGGGTCTTCATCCTACAAAGTTTAAATCCTTCCCATAATCTTTATGCATTAGGTCAGTAGACGGTCTTTTGTGGCTGTTCTAACACATTCGCTTTCGTTTTCGCTACGAAAGCAATCCGGCCGAATGTGTTTTCGACTGCCTCTGTAAGTGGTTGAAAGTGGACAAGCTCAAAACAGTTTACACGCCGTTAACACCTGTATTTAGCATCGTCCACTCGTGATCCGATCAAACCGGTCTGAGTGGAAGCAGGGCCTCAGTGGGCCCGGCCCAACGCTCTCCGGTTTTCCCCTTGATGACGTCCCTGTGATGACGGTATAAATGAACATTTAAAGAATGATTTATCTGAAGAATGTGTCCACACAGCCCAGCACTACAGTTTTGAAAACTAGAAGGCCTGGATCCTAATAAGCCGCTCTCCGAGGCCCTACCACAAGCATGCGAGGCACACCGTAAGGAATTCTCCATTCTACCCCAATGTCCCCCTTTTTTTCTTCCTCCCTCCATCCTCTTCATATCCTCCCCCCCTTCAGCCTCATAGCTTTTGCAGCCGCCCGGGACGTTGCAAAGTGTTTCAGCAGATGGAAAGCAGTCTTTAATTACAGTGGAATCAGCTGACCGGCATGCATCCCCTCTTTCCGTCCTAGATGGACGGAGGCTGAACAACAACAAGGTAGAAAAGTAAGGCCGCGTTCATGCAAATGTCAACAACACTCTCCGGTTTGAGATGAGAGTTTGAAGACTTCTCCAGAGGAACGTTGCAGGGGTGTGTGTGTGTGTGTGTGTGTGTGTGTACTCGAGGTAATGAAGGAGTGTTTGTACAATTTTTAAAGGATTTGTCTTCCGCTTTGACAGAGGTCTGTCAAAGTGCTTTATAATGCTGGTATCTTGGCTGCAGTTGCGCCGGGGGAGTCCCAGAGGAAGCTGTTGCTTGTACAGTTTACAGTGAATGGCTCCCTTCCTGCTCCAACCATGGCCCCAAAGGCTGGAGGCCAGGGTGCAGGGCTGTGTGTGTGTGTGTGTGTGTGTGTGTGTGAGAGAGAGAGAGAGAGAGAGCTCTCCCTTGTGCTTGTGTGGGTGGATATGCAATTGTACATCTGTTTGTTTGATAATGTGTGTGTGTTTTTCGTTTAACCTCGCAGATTTTCATTATGAAAACAGTGTTTGGACTTTATTTAACTTTTAACTGTTTACAGAAGAGGGTCTCATTTCCTCAGTTGGCCATTTGCTTCCGTAAAGGTAGTGAGATGCCTTTATAAGAGCGAGAACATCTGCATTTTTTGCCCATACTAAATATCAATCAGCAACCTGGAAATAATTTACACTGAAACTCTAACAAGGAAGTTTCAGTAATATATTCTGAGGTTACTCTGAAATGTGTGGAGCGCTGCCATTTTCAGCTCAAGTCAACTGAAAAGTGGCTAACTAGATACATTACTGCCATCTGCTGGGGAAAGCACAATCTGTGTTATGCTCAAAACAATTTATCCTGATAAATTCTACATCATAATTTCCACCTTTATCATCACACTTCCGCGTTCGAAAAGCGGAAGCTTCATATAGTACCGTAAAAAACAAATTTAAATTATATTATATTAAATATTATATATATATATATATATATATATATATATATATATATATATATATATTATATAATTATTAATTAATTATAATTATTATTATTAAATAATATTATATTAAATTATATTATTATAACAATTATATTATTATACAATAAATGTTAGAAATTTCCATGCATTTAATTTACGATGCAATCATCAATAATTATATCAAATTGAAGTTGTTTAAATAAAGGAATATTACCAGCCCATGCATGATTTTTCAAAATTAATTGGTTTGATTATCCATCATATCCTTCGTGTTTGAGTGCAATGATTGGATAGCATTATACTAAACAAAATGGGTGGTGATATGATGCAAAAAAAAAAAAAAAACTTTTAAAATAAAATTAAATCAGTCTGATTATTAATCTGGCAGTAACTTGAGCTTTGTGTTGCCCATTAACCTCAATCTAAGTAAAGTTAAAAGAAAACTTTTGTTAGCAATATTTTCTTGTAACAAATGTAAAAATAGCTTGAACAAAGATTATTTGGGATGAGTGAGATTTTTATCTTGAGTGAACTAAGCAAGAATACTCTAAACATGTTACTAACAAAAGTTGTTTACTTGAACTTACTTAGATAAGTATTTGTCCAAAACTTGTCCGAATGCTGTCCCAACTATCCAAATTGAGTTACCTGAACAAATACTTTTACATTCAACAATGTTGTGCCAGTTCACAGTATGCATTGGAGCTTGAAAAATTATGAATTATGTGGTAACTATTATATAAAAATGATTATTGCTTTGTACTTTTTTCCTGCATGCTCCATTGCTTTGCATTAACCGACTTCATTTTTGCTGCAGTTGTTGTCAGCTGTCTTTGAAAATAAAACATGGAGATGAAAAACAAGGATTGTAGCTGATTGAACTGCTAAATGCTAAACGACTAAACGAATGCTAAACAATCTTTAGTTGCCTTGACAAGAAGTTTGAAGTTCAAAAGTCTACAAGCTAAAACAAAAAGTTTTTAGGTTGACCTTGCCTGGAGTGGATTAGTTGAGTTAATTTAAAAAGTTCAGTGCAATAGGTTGCCTTATTTTATTAAAGTTGGCTTATTTATTATTCGTTGTCTTGACAAGTTTTAAGTTCGAAAGATTACCTGGTACTCATTAGATTAACGCAAATATTTAAGTTGATTTGAACTGGAATGGATTAATTGAGTTAACTTAAAAAGTTCATTGCAATAGGTTGACTTATTTTTTTCAAGTTGGCTCATTTTGTTTTTTGTTTTTTTTTTGTTATCTTGACAAGAAGTTAAGTTCAAAAGATTTCCTGGTACTCTTTAGATGAACAAAATAATATAACAACAAATACTGTTTTTTTGTTGTTGTTGTTTTTGTTTTGTTTTTTACAATTCGCTCTGGCATGCCGGGCCAAATCCTGACTGATGGTGATCCATTCATACCTTGTTAGTGCTCGGAGTTGATCACAGTTTGTGGGCTTCTGCTTGTCCAATCGCCTTGGATTGACCACAGGATCTCTGTGGGATTAAGATCTGGGGAGTTCCCCCGCCACGGATCCAAAATTTCAATGTAATGATCTCTGACCCCCTTCATTATCACTCTTGCCTTGTAACATGCTGCTCCATCATGCTAGAAAATGCACAGATCATTACCAAATTGCTCCTGGGTTAGGAAAAGCTGCTCTAGCAGGACATTTTGATACCATTCTTTGTTCATGACAGTGTTTCTGGTCAGAATTGGGAGAGAACCCATTCCCTTGGATGAAAAGCAACACCACATAATGATGGTCTCAGGATGTTTCACTGTTGGCCCGATACAGGACACAGGGTAGTGTTCACCTTCTCTGGAGAATCGATTTTCCAGATGTCCAAGACATTCGGAAGGAGGCTGCATGAGAGAAAATAACTATGCATCAGTCTTCTGCTGTCAAGTCCTTGTACTTCCTGCGGAATTAATTTCAGTCTGTCCTTGATGTTGTTCTTGGAGAGAAGTGGCTTCTTTGATGCCCTTCTTGACACCGGTCCGTCGTCCAGAGGTCGTGAAGCGTGCGTGAAGATGCACTTCACCTGCTGCAGACATTTAGCAGCTCCTCCCTGGTGGTGACATGAATCCATAGCTGAATCCTCAGGAGCAGACAGTCCTGGTGCTTGCTGGACACTCTGGGACATTCTGAAGCCTTCTTTGCTGAAGCTGACCCTCTTTTCTTGAAGTTCTTGATGACTCTGTAAATAGTTCTTTCAGATGTGATATTTTTTGCAGCATTTTCCTTGAATGTGAGGTCATTTTGATGCAAAGAGATGATGGCTGCACATCTTTCTTTGGAGAGAACATTGCTGTAATGATGAGCGAGTCAGCGAATGAGATCCAAGTGCGGCTTTAATACCAAAACGTAGTCGTACAGGCAATGGTCAACTCAATAGTAAACAGGATCAACAGGGGAAAGGCAAACTCGTAGTCAATATTCCAGGCTAAGGTCAAAAGGTAGGCAGATAAACAACAGGACGACGAAACAGGCAGGATACGAAAACAGGCAAAAACAAGACGGGATAGCGCTCAGAAATGTACAGAATGAACAAGATTTCGCAATTAAACAGGGAAACAGAACAGCCTTAAATAGTGAGCAGATTGGCTACAGCTGGGCAGTAATTAACCTTAATTAACCCCTTGGCTTATGGGAAATGTAGTGTGGTGTAAGGAGTCCATGATAGTGTTCAGAAATGGGAGGGCGACATCTGGTGGCAGGTGAATGGAGGACAACAGAACAGGATTCATAACAATTGCTAATTCAAGAACACAATGATTGGAAGCTCTTCTTCCCTCCATTTATAATCCAATCAGAATGATACTGACTTGTATTCATTCACACTTTGCCTGTTCTAAGGATTAGTGATTTTGTGCAAGGACACTCCCCAAAAAAAGCGAATCATTTTGTGATAAAATTCATTTTTTTGGCCAATGAAGCTTTTTATTTAAAATTCATCTGATCTCTCTGCACAATAATCTGGAAACAATGTGAATCAACACCACAATAACTTTGTGAAACCCAATATATGTCACTGTAAATACTTTTAGCCACGGCTGTCATTTTCTTTTTTCAATCATAGTAAAACTTCCCATTCCAATAATATCCAATAAGTCAGATCTAAAATGTGTTAGGTGATGAAGTGATCTCTATGTTTGTGGAGGAGCAATGACCAACACCCAGCACAAAAACAAAACATGTTTATTGGCAGCAGTGTTGCTATTGTTAACTAAAACTAGATTTTGATTAATAGAAATAAAGCTGAAATAAAATAAATGTAAAAGTTAAATTAAAAAAGATCTGGGAACTAACTGATGTATTAAAATTACTGAAACTTCAATTAAAATATTACTCAAACTGTCCATTGTCATGAATCCGGTCCGTTGTCCTCCATCAACCTGCCACCAGAGGTCGCCCTCCCATATCATGGACTCCATGCACCACACTACATTTCCCATAAGCCCCTTACCTTCATGTTGATTACTGTAGGCTATCTATTGCACTATTTAAGTTTACCCTCGAACCCATGTCAGTTGCGAGGTCTGGTTTCATCCTACTGTTACATTTCTGAGCGTTTATTCCTGTCTTGTCTGTCTGGTTCCTGATCCTGCCTGTTCTATCGTTTTGTCATTAAAGCTCGCACTTGGATCTCATCCCGCTGACTCGTCATTACATCCATAGTATATAATCCATAAAGTAGATATTATTTATAACCGCAAATAAAAAAATGCTAACACTGTTGATCTGATAACATGTAACTTAGCATGATTGCTAATCACATGAGAAACAATAGAGGAGGATTCATCAGTCTCAAAGAGCTCATTAAGGGTTTTTTTAACAATAATAATAATAATAATAATTCAAATCAATATTATGTTCAACATTACCCTAGGCCAAAGAAAAGTTATTTTGTTTTCCTTGGTTCATTTTTATGTTCTCATATGCCAAATTAAAATACATTCTAATTGATGATGGAAACGATACAAAACCACTGTAAGGTGGGATGCACAAAGCCGAAATATTTGGTAAAATTCCCAAAATTCTGCTGTTAATACATAACAAAAACTCCTCAAAAGGAGCCATTGACAGTTCTAGTATGAAATGTATTGTTCAGTTGTCTAAACCAGTTGGTTTTGTTCCTTAAAAGTGTAATTTCACTGCGGTCTAAACTAAACCTTTGCTCCATCCCTGGTTTAAAAAAAAAATGTATTTTAAGCATTTAAACATGATTTAACAGTGTGAGGTGTCTTGTTACCTTTTATTTGATGTTAAAGGCACAATATGTAATATTTTTGTGTTAAAATATCCAAAAACCACTTGCACAGTGTTATATATTCTGTTCAGCTGTGTACTTACATTATCCAAGGATTTGTAAATTCATAGAAATTCGCAATTTTAAATCATTCGCAATTTTTTAAAACCCGTCCCTCTCTCGTCACTTGCGCCTGTCAATGATGTAATATCTGCGCTATCCCTGGTTTCTGCTTGTACTGCATAGTAACCACTGCAACAGACACGGACAGCTGCGTAACGTTGTTTCGTTCAAACATTATGGACCATGGCAATCAAACTTTGGGACAAAAGGAGAAATAAAACGAGGATCAATATCGGCGTAGTGTTTCCAAGATGACGAGAGGTTTGCAACAATCTTCAACTTAACAGAGAGGGCGCTCTTGCACGTTATTAGACAAGGTGAGCAAATGTAGGCTACATATGACTAATCAATGTTATATTGCTCAACACGACGAAGTGTTAGAGTATCATCATCAGTATAATACTGTAATGTTGATCTAGCTTACTGTTAGTCTCATACAGACAACAAACTAATACTAAACATTACTACTTTCAACACACTCAAATACAGTTTAGTATGATAGTGTAACGTTAGAGCAAGTGAGACAGCGCTGCGTTACCTCACAGTTTTAATTCATCAAATAAACTGACCTGTATGAGGAGTATTTCAGCACTTATGAGTAGTTCGGTAGAATGAAATGTCCTCTTTTCTTTATATACCTGGGACTCGCGTGTGCCACTGATATCTGTCTCTCATTATCAATCTCATCCACGATTCTCAGCCACGCCGTGGTTCACACCACAGTCATGTTAAAACATGCATTCACTCATCCATAAACATTATTTCCCCATGAATATTATTAGCTGCATCGGCATGACGACAAGTTCCATGATTCCATATTCACTACATCATCAATCTACGCCTTTTTTATTGTTTTGAAGAGTTTAGCGACCCCTACTGGTGCAAAAATTACATATTGTGCCTTCAAATGGTTAAAATGATTTATTGTTGCACTATTGAAAGTACTTTTCACAGTGACAGTGAAGCTATGTAATTTGAGATATATATTCAATCCTTTTGTACAGCCTAAATATGCAGTAGCCTATACAGTATATTTACATAGAAATGGTTTAGATATTATACTTCTTAAAATATTTCTATATCAAAGGCTCCAATAATATCAAAATGCATGTATTTGGTTCAAAACATTCTTTACATTCACCTGTACAGATAAAAGAATATCAAATAAATATAAAAAATAAATATAACTTTTATTTTTATATATAGACATATATTATAAAGACATAATGGCTAACTAAGCGTTGTCTCGTTTATAATTGTTACAGGGCTTGGGTTGTTTTGTGGGCCTCGACGAGCCAAAACGTTACTGCATGCCGCCATCCACTGGAATGGGCAGGAAGTAGATTGCATTTTGGCCCTTGTGCGTTTTGGAGCCGTTTTTTGTCCGTCCGTTCTTTTTGATCCCCACGTACCAGTCTCCATTCTCCTGATACCTCTGTGAACGATATGTGTTGTAGTGGTTCTCCTCTATCTTCTCAATGAAGTAACACTCATCGTTCAACACGGCCTGACACACAGGACAGAGATTAGAGGTGTGTTACACAGTTCTTTACAAGCTTCATTTTAATGAATCAGAGATCAGGAATTTAACAAGTTTAAACATCATGCTAAAGAACTCCTATCAATAGAGGTGTTAATATGTTCAATTTGTAAGAACCGAAATATTCGTTTTAAACTTATATCAAAGTTAATGAATTTATATGTGAATATTTTAAACTAACAACTACTTACAGTGCCATAAAGTTTCCCACATTTGTCCATTGCCAGGTATAATCCGGTCTCATGGCTCCTGATGGCCACCAATCCTGCTTTCACAGCTTTTACCTTTAAGAGAGCTGTCATACAACAATAATAAAACATTTATATTACTGTGATTATTTTTAACTGTATATGTTTAGGTATCAATATGTACAGGGTTGGGGAGTAACGAAATACAAGTAACTTAGTTACGCATTTAAAATACAAAATTTGAGTAACTGTATTTCATTACAGTTACATTTTAAATGGGTGGTAATCAGATTACAGTTACATCTGAAAAGTGTTTTAGATTACCAAAGTGATTACTTTGAATGTAAACTGTGAAATGTAAACAGAAATGAATGATTCTGTGACTCTGACAGTCTGAAAAAGCATCCAAAGCTGCATTTCTGCTCATAAGTTTCATACCCCTTGCAGAATATGCAGCATTTTAATAATTTTAATAAAATAAGAGGGATCATGAAAATTATATTTTTAAGTATTACTGTCCTGAATCAGCTATTTCACATAACAGATGACTGAATTTATAAAAATTGCCCCATTCAAAAGTTTGCATATCCTCGAATCTCAACTGACATGTCGTGACCTAATGATCCACGGCTGTTTTCATGTTTTGCGATACAGTGAAAAAGGTAAAAAAGAAAAAAGAAAAGATAATTGTGAATTTTTATCTCACAATTCTGACTTTTTTCCCTGCAATTGCAAGATATAAAGTCAGAATTGCGTGATAAAAACTTGATATTCAGATTTTTTTTCTTGAAATTGCGAGTTCATATCTCACAATCCTGGCATTTTTCTCACAACTCAGACTTTTTTCTGGAAAATTGCGAGTTTATATCTCATTTCTGACTTCTCAAAATTGAGAGTTTATATCTCAGAATTCACACTTCTTTTCTTTCAATTCTGACATTTTGTCTCAAAATTGAGAGTTTATAACAATTGCAACTTTATATCACGGAATTCTGAGAAAAAAAGTCAGAATTGTGAGATAAAAACTTTTTTTGTGTTTGTTCCACACTTATTAGTATTCCAAAGTATTCTAAAGTATTTAGATTAAGTTACAGAAATTAAGTAATCTAACGAAATGCGTTACAAATGACTTTTTAAAGCATGTATTTTGTAATCTGTAGTGAAATACATTTTAAAAGTAACCTGAATATGTTACAATTCACATGTAGCTTTTTCCATTCTTTTCCCATGACATTTTGTATTGTATGCTGTTATTAGCCTTACTATTCCATGTTTAGGTATGTTGGCCTAAATTAGACGTGTTCAAGCGCTTTCATAGACATTTTAGCTAACATTTTTACATTTTTCTCTGTGTTAGAAAATCTAATGTATGCTTCTATACTGCATACTAACTGTAAACGTCGTTATCTTGTCGACTGGCGTCCACAGTCCCGTTGGGTTGGATCCGGAGATGGTATCCTCCATTCCTGCAGTAGAGTTTTTGCAGAGAGTTGTGTTTTGGATCTTTCTGGTCGGTGGTCGTCGGTAGCAGTGTGAAAGCGGTGATATCCCGCTCGGTCATGGCGCAGAGAGCTGCTCGGAGACGCGCTGTGCGCGTGAACACCCCTGTGAAAGAAATGGATCCGTCTTCAGAGCTCAACTAGCACTTATAACGAGTATGTGTCATGCAACCTCCTTCACACTGGCTTATTATAAACAGCCAAAAAGGTTCTGCTATTCTGAAACATAATTATAATTACAGTCCTTATAATTTTGGTCCATAAGAAGTATATTACAAATTTGTGTGTGTGTGTATATATATATATATATATCAGGGGCGGATTTAGTGATTTGGGGGCCCCAGGCAAAACACAGGAATGGGCCCCTGATTGCACACATTTAAACTTGAGGTTTCTTTCATTGTTGTGATGCTTGCTGCTGCATGGCGGTGTCCCATAGTTGTGTCCGTTTTTTTTTTTTGTTTGTTTGTTTTTAGATTTTTCGTGTTCATGTTATAATGGTTTTCTTATGGAAGCCTGTTTCCACCACTGAAAAAAAGATTATTGCGACTTATCTCAGAATTCTGACTTTTTTTCTCACAATTCTGTGAAAAAAAGTAAAAATTCTAAGTTAAAAAGTCGCAATAATCTTTTTTTTTTCAGTGGCGGAAACAGGCTTCCATACTTTCTTCACAATGTAGATGTTCACATGTAAACGGGTTATAACAGTATTAGAGTAGTTTGGACACTAGCTGGTACTTTGGGGTAATTTTCACTGCACAGTTGTTTACACAGCGCAGGGCTGTCTAATTCTTTAAAATATATATATATATATATATATATATATATATATATATATATATTATTTATTTTAATTACAGATTTAAATTAAACTGAAGGAAATTGTACATTTACATGCTTAAGAATTATTTCAACCAAAAATTAAGTGTGCCTGTATGGAAATGTATATTATTTCTTTTATGTATTTTAATTTTACTGGTAATCACATGAAGGCATAAAACATTTATTTTCTATTCCAATGTAAAAATTACTTTAAAAAAAAACCATTAATTTTTATACATTCGCTAAACAGAGGTTTACTGTTAAAATTAGACATACACTACTGTTAAAAAGTATAAACAAACTTTAATTTGAGGGGTTGCCTTGAAGATCTTTTTTTTCTGTGTGTGTGCTTCTCACAAATGAAACGGTAAATGCTCACGATTTCCGTGATGCAGAAAACGCGGACGGAATCGCGGAATGCATTCATAAAATCGGAATTTACTGTTTAACGTGGAATGTTACGGAATTTTTCGAATTTTGGATGAATACATCAAATGCAGGTCGGTACACTGCAATCAAATAGCGATACGGACTAGTGTATGTTAATATTAAACGGCAAAAATACTATTTAAACATGAATACTTTATGTTTTGTGTCTCTGAATGAATTGTTCAGACGAGCAGCGCGAGCGTCGCGCTTGATTCAGTAAACCGCCTGCCTGCGCCATTCATTCCTGACATTCCGCGTTACACAGTAATTCCCCTTTTATGAATGGATTCCGCGATTCTGTCCGCGTTTTCTGCATCGCTGAAACCATGTCCCTGCATTTTCTGCCAAAAGCGCGTTCAACGCGGACACGTAGACGGTTGTCCTGTATATATAAACAAGGCATTCTAGGGGGCCCTTAGCTTTCGGGGGCCCAAGGCAGACGGCTACCTTTGCCTAATGGTTAAGTCCGCCCCTGATATATATATATATATATATATATATATATATATATATATATATATATATATATATATATATGTTACTTTTACGCAATAGAATCCTTCTACTACAGAACGCAGAGACTGAAATCTTGGCCTTTCAACAACCTTGCTTAAAGATATAGTTCACCCAAAAATGAAAATCATGTTGTTCCAAACCCAAAAGACTTTTGTTAACCTTCGAAACACAAATTAAGATATTTTTTGCTTACATATCTATATTATATCTTACTTGTCACTGGATCCAAAACTTAAAGATCCAAAAATGTCATAAAAGGCATCCTAAAATGAATCCAAGAGATATGATCTTTAACAGACAAACTGCAAACTATAATAAAATACATTTAAAAAGCATTTAAGTTTTTAAATTTTAGATGTTTGCTGAGATAATTCTGTTATATATTGAATTCCACAATAATATTTAAAATATAAGTAAGCTTAATATATATAAAATCATCATTTATTGGGTACTTTCAATTGGGAGGTGGCTGTCCCGAACCTTAAATTTCAACTGAAAATGAAAATGATGTTGAAATAATTTTTGCTTTTTTTTTTTTTTTAAATAAAAAGCGAAGTTAAAAAATTTTTTTATTTTTAAATCATTAAGCTTTATTTAAAAAAAAAAAAAAAGTGTCCCACATTTTCATGTCACTATAGAATTTGGATGAGACTGATATTAACCACTTTTGATCTGGAAATATTCCTTTGTCCCTCCCTCTCATAGCCTCTCTTTCAGAGTAGGTGAATTAAATGTTTTCAAAAGTCTGAAAATCTGTGTGCAACTTTAAGGAACGTCTCCACCAAACACCTTTTTTCTGCAATTAAGCAAACTTTTTTGGGGTGTTTTTCCATAAAATTTAGTTTTTATGCATATACAATTGTTCAGAACTAGCTAACCATGTTTGAGCTGGGCTCGAAAGTATCTAAAATTGTCACTACCAAAACAGGACCGAAACATGTCATCATTGTTTTTGTAGTGACAAAAGGGAACACAATCATTTATTTGGGGGAAATAAACAACATTTTAGTATAGTTATGCAAATCATTAGTATTTTAATGTGTTTTAGTAATATTTTAGTATGCGAGTTAAAAATCCTATAATGTCTACATTACTCTCACTACCGAAAATGTGCAGTCACGACCGAAACATGGGATGTTTTGTCAAAAATAAAGTATATTAAATTATCAACTAAGACGTTATGATAGTGATTTGTTCAATGTTTATTCAGACTAATGAATCCTTCACTTTGAAATCAGTATGAGAAACGTTATGCCTCTTACAAAGAAAGATAGGAATCAAAATACAATAAATATCACTTGAAATATTGTTAAAATAGTAATTGTTATTGATTTACCTGTGAAAACTTTTTTGATAAATAGCAAAAAATATATATTTAAAAGATAGATGTAAAAAAATCTTAATAGGTCAATGTAACCATTCTTATTAAATGATTTATTATTGTGTTTCGGTAGTGACAAATTTCCAAAAGTTTATGAAAATACAATATGAGAATTAACTGCACAATTATTAGAAATGTGTACCTTGGATATTATACAATTTGCATGCATACAATGCAATTTGCATTTCAAGACTCTAAATAAATAAATAAATAAAAAATAATAATAATAAAAAAAGAGAGACTCTGACTTTAAACCAATTCTGTAGAATGGCCCGTATCTAAAACCACATCACATATGGTAAACCTGGAAGCTACATTATGTGATGTGTGTTTTTTTTTTTTTTTTTTTTGGTGAACTATCCCTTTAAGGCCAAGAGGTAGTTTGGTTTTCATTCACATCAAAAGGCCTCAGCCAGACAGCACATCTGAAGTGGTTTGGAAAGCTATCAGAGACATGTTCGGAAAGCAAGAGAGAACAAACTGTACAGGAATGCGTTCGGCCTACGCCGAAACTATTTTCCAAGCAGACTCTGCACAAATACAATGTATTTATTGGAAATAGAGCCTTAGTGCCAGACAGTTTGTCGAGAACACTGTGCCGAGCAGCCGGTGTGAATGACGGCCCTCGATGGAGTGCTAATGAACTGGGCTGACCGGCATCGGTTGAGACTTACCTGTGACTTTGTTTCAGAGCTGCAAAGCTGTCTCATTGTAGCTCTGGAACAGAGTTCATCCTTTTGGTTTTTTGACCCTGGAAACCAAAGTTCTTCTTCTGTGGGCAGGTTTCTTCTTGTTCTGTTAAAGGATGACTAGTATTACGAGATAATTCCAAGGGCAAAAAAGGCCGCTTTTGCAGTCTATCCAGTGCAGTCCTGAGGCATGTGCATGACGATATGCTCGGAAAACCCGCCTGTGTAACATCATCTGGTTATCAGCTGACCTGAACTCTGAACACCATGTCTTTTCACTTAGGCATGTGTCAGTTTCTGTAACCAATCAACCAAAAATGATGAGGTCTGAGATCTGTTAGAAGATACGTGACCTCATCTGGCCCAGACAGTGAACTGTGTTCATTTCAGGACATTCTATATTTAGGTCGGCCTCTGTTTGTTGCACATTTGTTTACACACCCAGTTTTGCTGATCCTTTGACATCGGGTAATTTTATAACTGCGTGGTTACTAAATGTGAAGATAAGTGACAAAGGTTCCCACACCATTTGGAGGTCCATCACTTTTTCAGTTATGTTTCCATATGCGATTACTGCATGAGATATAATAATCATTTAGTAAAATAATGAGAAAAATTCGCAAGACAATTATATTTAAAGTGCAGTAAAAGTCTATGAAAAAACACACGTCATCAACCATATATTTTGATTCTCAAATACGTGTAAGTGAATGTGTTTTGTCGTTTAAAAACCTTTATAATAACCATGTTGTGGTGCGTTCAAGTCGTGACGGAAAGATGTCGTAAATACAAGTGGGAAGTTTGGGATTTCTGACGAGTTGGGGACATGTCGGTGAGAAACATGGTGGAATAACACAAGGTATAGCAGTGACGTGTACAGCTTTTATATTTATAACCAAGTAAGCTAATTGCCTGCACAAAATATGGTAGCATTATAATATAACATACGGTAAAGTTTACATAGGCTTTATAAATTAAATAAAAAACAAGCAGTTCTTCATTTTCTATAAGTAAAAGTGCTGCATTTTTCTATTTAATTAAGATAAGGCACGCTGCCATTTTACTCCGACGAAAGTGACGCACATGCAGTCGTAAACACAAGGAAAACGCACGATGGGCGCCGCCATGTTAGTTTGCGCGGCAATTCAGAGAATATATATACACACGTCATCAATTAATAATTGAAAGGATTGTTATTCCTGCTTCCATCAGTGTGTGTATTGTATTGCTAGTAGTCTACTTATGTGTATTTAAATGTATGAAAAAAAAAACGTGTGGTTGAAAAAATAATGAACTGAACTAAAGCTATTTGGCATGTCTCTAGGGTTACTTTTGCAACTTTAAATAGTTGATTCATTGGTAAACCACTAGCAGCCACCAAGAATGATTGAGAAACTGTGTTGTAAACTCACCATTGTGATTGTGTTGACTCCCCTCCTGTAAATTCAGCAATATGATAAATTATATATATATATAACTAAATGATCAAAATATATCTAGCATGTGTTAGTATAGATGCATATTATATTATACATATATATATATATATATATATATATATATATATATTATATATATATATGTATGTATAATATAATATGCATCTATACTAACACATGCTAGATATATTTTGATCATTTATTTGTTCTACAGGTGTTTATCAGCTTTTTGTCAGTCATTACAAGAAGAAGCCCATGTAATGCTGTTATTCAATCAGAGAAGCTTCAACAAAAAATAAATCTTGGGAATTTAAGATGACTTCCTTATGTAATGCTTATTGTGATGAGCAGGGCGGGCGAGAGCCGTGAGGGAACGGCGCGAGGCCGGTGACTTGATTGTTAATGAGCGTCAGTTGGTGCACCGGTCTCGTATCTCTCACGGAGGAGCTCCAGAAGCATAAAAGAGGAGCGACTACAGTGAAGGACGAGAGAGGACCAGGCCTGGATTTTATTTTGTGTTTTATTTTGTTTGAGTGGGCGGCAGTCTCCGTGAGGAACCGCCCTTTTACTTTCGTTTTGTTGTTTGTTTATTTATTTTGGATATTAAAAGTTATGTTTAATGTTCGCCGGTTGCCGCCTCCTTCTTCCCTGTGAACTGTGTTACATTGGTCCTGGGTCTCGGCACCAAACACAGTTCATAAGTACGGGAAGAAGGAGACGGGAACCAGCGAACATTAAACATAACTTTCAATCAAATAAATAAACAAACAACAAAACGACAGTAAAAGGGCGGCAGTCTCCGTGAGGAACTGCCACCCTTTTACTTTCGTTTTGTTGTTTGTTTATTTATTTTGGATATTAAAAGTTATGTTTAACGTTCGCCGGTAACGTTCTGTTTATTTATACGAACAAAATAAAACACAACATAAAATCCAGGCCTGGTTCTCTCTCGTCCTTCACTGTCGTCGCTCCTCTTTTATGCTTCCGGAGCTCCTCCGTGAGAGATACGAGACCGGTGTAGTGCGCAGCTGACGCTCATTATCAATCACGTCACCGGCCTTGCGTCGTTCCCTCACGGCTCTCGCCCGCCCTGCTCCTCACACTTATTTTATATATTATTAATTATATTCATGTTATGCTTATCTTGGTCATTTTCATGAAGGGTGTAATTAATCCTGGAGCTGACATTACCAGTTCGAAAATCCCTCACAAAATTTAAAGGACTGGGAAACGTTCTGATAAACGTTTATTATTAGTACACTTATGCGATTATATGGCAGTATTATAATCAAAAAATTTTCGAATAATATTTAACACGTTGGGTTTTCATGTTTTATGAGGACTTTCCTTAATGATTTTTATACCGTACAACCTGATTTGTGTGGCATCTGCAGCCAATGAGCTTGCTTCTCAACATTTAAATAGCTGGTTAGCTGCGACTATAGCAATTTATATAACGTGCTTTCAGTGTTCCTCTGAAACCCCCCAGGTTGGGATCAGTAAGTTTTTTTGAAAGAAGCATTTATTTAATGAAAAATACAGTGAAAACAGTAATATTGTGAAATATTGCAATTTCAAAAGAACAGCATTTATCTGAAATAGAAAGCATTTGTAACAATATATACTACTGTTCAAAAGTTTGAGGTCAGTAAGATTTTTGTTTTTGGGAGAGAAATGAAAGAAATTAAGACTTTTATTTAGCATGGATGCATTAAATTGATCAAAAATGAAAATTTATAATGTTACAAAATCTTTCTATTTAAGAGAAATGCTTTCTATCAATCAAAGAATACTGAAAATAATGTACACAACTGTTTTCAATATTGATAATGACATAATGAGCTTCGATCACAGGAATAAATTACATTTTGAAATATATTCAAATAGAAAAGTTATTTTCAATTGTAATAATATTTCACAATAAAAAATGACCAGATGATGTATTCTCATACTTTACAATATAATTTGTCCCTTTTTGGACACATGGTGGCAGTATACTCCACATCAGAGATGCAGACAGTTGTGTTGGACTAATTCTATCATGATTAACAAGACCAGCAAGAATGAAAATGATATGAGGCAGCTCTTATGACACTGAGATACTCGTGCCCAGGGCGAGGTGTTCATGTGATGCCTGAATGAGTGATGTAGTGGAACCTTGAACATTTATCAGCCATCGGTATAGAGACTTTTGCAACATAAGATTTAACGAGTTTCCTTTCTTTCTTGAACAACATATTTATACTTTTTGTATCTTCTGCATTGCTTTTCACTTGTTTAGACTTTTTTGAGGATGGCAATTGCTTAAGGACCCAGTGCAAAACAAATGTCAAGTGTGTGTCATCCAAGAAAATCCACATTGAATGTTCTCAGTACAACATTGCTTCATTGTGCAGCCTTGTTTTGTGCAATTTCAGCATTTAATTTGGCTATTAATGTAACCGTATCTTTCAGTTCCTCTGCAAGTATAGGAACCCAAAAGTGAACTTCCTCCGCAGTGATGGCAATATGGTATCTGTTCTTCTTACAGTTGATGTTATAAATATCTGTGCTTCTCATTAACATTGGCTCAAATGGCTTCATGAGATGCTGACAGGTTTGAACAAGATTCTGACTCAAATATATTTACAGCGAAAGTTGGACAAACCCTGGAGCAAACTGGGAGGAAGGAATTCCGGGTGGTTAAAAAAAGTATTTCTAAACGGTCCTGGTGTTCAGAAATGATATATGAATGAAACACTATGGGCGTAAATTAAAATAATACTAATACTAATTTTCTTTCTTTTTTAAAAAAGTTTGTTTTAACCTGTTTGGTTACTTAAATTATTTCTGCAGATGCACTAAAGGGTTATAATTTTGGTCCCATATTTTACATTTATGGTGGATTTATTTTGTCAGTTTAGTTGTCAATTTAGATAGATAGATAGATAGATAGATAGATAGATAGATAGATAGATAGATAGATAGATAGATAGATAGATAGAAATAGTCAGATATAGATAGATAGATAGATAGATAGATAGATAGATAGATAGAAAGAAAGAGATAGTCAGATATAGATAGATAGATAGATAGATAGATAGATAGATAGATAGATAGATAGATAGATAGATAGATAGATAGAAATAGTCAGAGATAGATAGATAGATAGATAGAAAGAAATAGTCAGATATAGATAGATAGATAGATAGATAGATAGATAGATAGAAAGAAATAGTCAGATATAGATAGATAGATAGATAGATAGATAGATAGATAGATAGATAGATAGATAGATAGATAGATAGAAAGAAATAGTCAGATATAGATAGATAGATAGATAGATAGAAATAGTCAGAGATAGATAGATAGATAGATAGATAGATAGATAGATAGATAGATAGATAGATAGATAGATAGATAGATAGATAGATAGATAGATAGAAAGAAATAGTTAGATATAGATAGATAGATAGATAGATAGATAGATAGATAGATAGATAGATAGATAGATAGATAGATAGATAGATAGATAGAAATAGTCAGAGATAGATAGATAGATAGAAATAGAGATAGATAGATAGATAGATAGATATAGTCAGATATAGATAGATAGATAGTCAGATATAGATAGATAGATAGATAGAAATAGTCAGAGATAGATAGATAGATAGATAGATAGATAGATAGATAGATAGATAGAAATAGTCAGAGATAGATAGATAGATAGATATAGTCAGATATAGATAGATAGATAGTCAGATATAGATAGATAGATAGATAGATAGATAGATAGATAGAAAGATACATAGAAATAGTCAGATATAGATAGAAATAGTCAGATATAGATAGATAGATAGATAGAAATAGTCAGGTATAGATAGAAATAGTCAGGTATAGATAGATAGATAGATAGATAGCACACGTACGTCTGCAAGATATCTGATAAAGAGCACTTCATCTATAAAGCATCTCCACTTTACAAACATCTGATAGACGTCTTTAAGATGTCAGTTTTACATACATTTTAATCTTAAACATCTTAACGACATTTTCTAAACATCTATTTGACATCTGACAGGAAACATCCTATAGACAAATTGCAGATGAGCAAACACTCTAAAAATATGTCTTCCAGAAACACGCACATCAAATAGACGTCTCCAAGATGTATATATGTGCTATTAGATAGATAGATATATGTATGTATGTATCTATCTGTCTGATAGCACATGTACATCTCGGAGACGTCTATTTGATGTGCGTGTTTACGTCTGGAAGACGTATTTATTAGTGTTTGCTCATTATTATTTATTAGCGTTTCCTATCAGATGTCAGATAGATGTGTATCAAATGTCTTTAAGATGACATGTAAAGAGCAGATGCTTTATAGACGAAGTGATCTTTATCAGACATCTTGCAGACGCACGTCTATCCATCAACATATTTCCCACTGCACTGTGTAATAAAGCTATACAGGGATCTATGTGTGAACTGAACTAACATGAAATCCCAGCATCGTTGTGACATCATCGCTCTTGACCATCCGACCAATCACGTTCTTCTCCTGTCGCGTAGAGCGTTCACAGCTCGCTTCGGGATCGCGCTTCACTATTGGCCGAAAGACACGACAATCACAGGATTATCCGCTTCATGGTAGGTTGGTACAATCGCGTTTAAAAACGCCCAAGCAGGAGTGCGCGATTACCGCGTTTTGTTTTATCATCACCCTTCAGCGGAGCATTATGACGTCGTCATGAGAAGCGCACGGGTTTTCCGTGGATTCCCTGGATAGACAGATCGCTCCAAATATTTTAGATTTTTTTTGCGCAAGCAGCGGATTTGTAGAAGAGATGCACTTGTGATTTTTGTCAGACAGCATCCGTTTCCGACTACAGCTATGTAGTTTCCACTTCTGTGCCTTTCATTATTAGTCAAAGTTGCGTTTAACTCGCATCTGCATCGCATTACACTGTTGTCCTGGGCTGGAGCAAGTATGGGATTGCCTGCGTTAGAGTTCAGCGACTGCTATTTGGACAGCCCGCAATTCCGAGAGAGGCTGAAGTCTCATGAAATGGAATTAGAGAAGACCAACAAGTTCATCAAGGAGCTGATAAAGGATGGGAAAGCTTTAATTCAAGCCCTGAAAAGTAAGACGTTTGCTTGCTTATGAATGTGGGGAGGGGGGGCATGCACTTTGTTTATTAACCTGTAACAGTTTGTTTGTTACACAAGACAATGAAGTGAAGTTGGATTAATATGTAGCCTCGTCCTGAAAGAGTCAGTGATTGTTAACTTAAGTCCAGACATAGTAGACTTCTCTCAAGTGTGTTTGGAAAAATCATTTCCTTCCACTTTTAAGACAATTATGAATTAAAATCACATCCAGTGGCCCCAAAAAGTATTTAAATGCTTGTGTCACAATTAAAAAATACCATTTATATTAACAAAATAGCAAACTAAATGCTCTTAAGAAAATTTCACAGAGCCAAATTCATTTAATTACATTTAAGTCATCACTTTCAGGTTTAAACTTGTTCTACGACTTCATTACAATAATTTTGAACAGGTTAACATTTCAGAAGTGGATCACACAGTTAAATACCCGCCTGAAATTTCCACTCCACTCCCCATTACCTTTCAAAACAAACACTGCAGGACGAGCGCTTTCTAGAACTTCCATCCAGATGGAATTGATACCAAACCAGCTCTCTTTGTTGACCCAAGAGACATGTCCTAAGACGCAAGCTATTGAATACAATACAGAGGTGTGTCACAGCTCCAAAATTTGACAGCTGTACGGTTTGTTATATAAAGTTGTATAGCTGGAAACAGCCATGCAGTTTCTAAGACTGTTTTAATGATATTTGCTTTCAAGCCCTGAAAATGAACGTTTGCTTGTCAAGTCGAGACATTGCAGGTGAATAGGGTAAAAAAAACTAAACTATTAGTTATCACCATACTTCCCCATACTTCATTTTGTATTACAAGTTTTCTAACATGTTATGTTTGAATTTGCACTAATTTGCATAAACGTCTAGTACAAAATATGAACATTGGATGAAGTCCAGTTCAGAATTCCTGTTCCAATTATTATTATTTTTTTTTTTGACATATTAGATTTTTACAGAGGGGATTTTGGGTATCTCTTTTTATCACTCCAAATACTGTGAACAATTTGTCTTTGAAATAAAATGTTGTATATAATCTGACAAATTATATATAAACAAATCCTCCAGAATATGGATAGGAATAAACTGTAAAGTTTGGTGTGTGTAAGTGTTTCTGAAGTGGAGATATTTGGCTCAGTGTAGGAGAAAAAACTCATTTTGAGAAAACGGCCTTTAAAAATACGTATTGTAATTGAAATCTATAGACACAAATAAATGCTTAAAGGTGGATTTTGTATGTTTTCTTAAAACTAGTCTGAAAAAACAACACTTTTTTAAAAGCCAAAAAGCCCAAAGTCTCAAAATTGAAAAAAGCGTTTTAGCCTGTAGTGTCTTACCTTAAGTTTCTCTATTATGTGTTTGAGCAATTTGCAGCAATTTCTTTGTAAAATAAGTAAGCTTGATATTTCACCAACCTGATCTCACAAGGAAAATGCATTTTCGTACAAATTCGTTGAATGTAGGAAAACCTATTATTAGGGATGCACGGATATGAAAATTTTGGCAGATACGATAACCGATAATTCTTTATATTTGAAAGCCGATAACCGATTTATTTGCCAGTAAATCTAAATCAAAATTTCCATATAATTTTTGAGAGCCTGATTACAAAGACAAAAGTTTCATCATTAAAAGCCATGTCCCAAGCACACAATTATGATCTTCTCATTATATTTTATGTAGATTATATATATATATCCTTTTTGAAGTGATTCCAATCATATTTCAAGCCATTAAAAACCATCATGATGAACAGAGCGCATCTGAAGTGTCTCAGCTGAAGGAAATAATCCATTATTTACCGGCTTTAAAATATCGGCCAGATTTTCTTATTGTTTCGATAACATTAAAAAAGAACATATATGGGCCGATACCGATATCGTGCATCCCTATCACTGGGATGTGAGCTGGTTGTATGAAAATGTACGAATGACGTTTGTACAAATTTGCGAAAATGTAAAATAATTAAAAATTGTCCCTGTGTAGGATCAAACCCCTCCTGTCCTCTTCATCCATTGCTGATGTTTTGACAGAG
This sequence comes from Zacco platypus, assembly GCA_038088235.1. NCBI lineage: Eukaryota > Metazoa > Chordata > Actinopteri > Cypriniformes > Xenocyprididae > Zacco > Zacco platypus. Next base: position 24,389,878 of record CM076070.1, read on the forward strand.
CTCAATAATACTCAATACTTCAAAGATACTTAGCACAGTAACTTCATATTTTGTGTCAACATAGAGCTTCTTCCCACAGTCTGAGACCTGAAATCATGTTTAATACCCCACAAACACTAATAACAGGTTTTGTACTCCACACAGATGTATTTTGATATTCTAATTGACATTAAAAGACAAAAGATGGTGAGTTGAGGGTAGATTCTTCAAAGGTTATAAGCAAATGTTCTCAGCGACTCATGTTTTGGCAGCACCCAAGATAATGGGGGAAGCGTGTCATTTTTTTGACATGTATGGTATAGGGTTACAGTAATTGCTAAGGTATTGTTATTTGTCAAGTCTTTTTTTGCATTTACTCTAAGGGTGTTGTATTTTACTTGAAGTATATATATATATATATATATATATATATCGAAGTGTAGTGTTATGCATGGTGAAAACACAGCAGCACCACATCTGAAGTGATGTGGATGGGTGCTTGAGCCTTGTTATCCAGTTGCTAAGGTGTTCTGAGTGGTTGCTAGGGAGTTGCTCGGATGTTCTTTTGGTTGCTAGGTGGTTCGTTAAGGTAACACCTTCTAAAACGATAGTTCACCTGAAAATTATCCTATGATTTACTGAACCTCAAGCCATCTTAGGTGTATATGACTTTCTTCTTTCAGACGAACACAATCTGAGTTATATAAAAAAATGTATTCTGGCTTTTCCAAGCTTTATAATGGGAACTGAGATTTTGAAGCCCAAAAAAGTGTATTTATCCATCATAAAAGTAATCCACATGGCTCCAAGTGGCCTTCTGAATGTTTTTTTTTTTTTTTTTGTAAGAAAAGTATCAATATTTGAAACTTTATAAACTAAAATAACCGGCCTACGCAAATTGACTTGTGTCAAAAGAGTAACTTCTGAAGCGATGTAGAATGTAGGATTAGCTATTTGGTTCAAAGAACAAACTGAAGCTCCTCTGTTCTTATTATTGAAATACTCTGATATTTCTCTTTAAAAAATCGTATTTTACTCATCTCATTCATGACTGGAGATTAGTTTTGCTCTATCCTCTGCGCTTCCTCGTTCGTCAATACATGCGTTGTGTCAGATGTTACTCTTTTGGAGTAAATTGATTTGCGTAGGCCGGAAGGTAGTTATTTTAGTTTATAAAGATTTAAACATGGATATTCTACTTACAAATACCAATCACGTGAGAAGGCCTTTATTAACCCTTAGGGAGCTGTGTGGTTATCTTTTAGGATGGATGGATGCACTTTTTTGAACTTCAAAATCAGGAACACCATTCACTACCATTATAAAGCTTGGAAGAGCAAAGATATTTTTTAATACAACTCCGATTGTGTTCGTCTGAAAGAAGAAAGTCATATACACCAAGTAAATCATGGGATGATTTTCATTTTTCGGTGAACTATCCCTTTAAATACTAGTCCAAAGTCACAAGGATATTCGGGTGTCTATGGCGCAGATCTTGTCTTAAATATATGTCCATGAGATTAACAATTTTGAAGCAAGCCAATAAACACGAAGTTAATGTGTACCAATATCACTGAAGTCACATTTCCTCTGCATGATTCTGGCTTATTAAGTTGTGAGTTTGAGTTTAATCACTATTGTTTGGATGCTACGTCCAAAGGGTATATTCATGCTTTTCATAACTTTACACAGTTTACACAATTGATCTACTTCTCTTTTTTTTACTTAAATGCGTGAATTAGATTGCTCTGGTTCTTTCCACTATTGACTCATTTCCCTTCACTTATCGGCTTCTGTCCTGAGAGGGCCGATCACCTCTGAACCTCTGTAGAACAGTGTGGCTGGCTGCTCCATATCACTGCGTCACCGCTGTCAGCTGTCCTTGATCGATGAGTCCAGAGCTGCTGTACATTTTGAGCTGTGACTAATTCACAGACATCAGGACACCATAACCTTTAATCGCTGTCACACAGTTTTTAGCATTTATAAGGTGGCCTTTTCCTGGAATCCTTTTTTATGTTTTTTTTTTGGGAGTGACTAACATGATGTTGTTGCTCTTGGATTGTTGGAAAGTCAGGGTGAAAATTTACTGGGGGTCTGACACCCCTAAATAAGGTTTGAAGAAGTTATAAAAAGTCGTTTTCAAATCAATTTAAATTATTTGGAGAGAATGCTCTCCAGTCAATAATTGTATCCCATCTTTGATAATCAAAACAACATCTAAAAGTTTATTTTTCACTAAAACGTCATGCCTTAATGGGGTCCTTGATTATGATTTCTCTTTCTTTACTTCAGTTAGTGTGTAATGTTGCTGTTGGAGCAGAAACAACTTCTGCAAAGTTACGACGCTCAAAGTTCAATGCAAAGGGGGATATTTTCTTTTACAGAAATCACTTTTTAAAGCTGCTTCCCGGTTTGGTGACTGTACAAACCTTAAAATTTACATAAACCTACCCCTGAGAACATGAAACAAAGGGGGCGGGGCCATGTTGGGCTGCTTTAGAGAAGAGGAAGAGTTGTTGTAGTCGAGTGTTGTTGATGCCGTCATTTTACGCCGGACTGCTTCACAAACGAGGGTCAATTCAACGAAAAAAGATTAACATGACGAAACATGCTAGTGATGAGTTGAATCAACTCCACAGCTACTACATACATTTATCCACTAACCGTTCAGAAAGTAGTTTCATTCTAAAAGTTGCAACTTCTTCCTGAGTTTCTTCATCAGTGTCGACTCCGGTTTGAACAATGTAAGTCTGAACACCGTTACTGACAATTTCATCATTTTGGCTGCGTGAGATTCTCCAGTTTTGTTGTTGTTGAGAAACCGATTCCCTTTAAAATAGCTTGAATGTAACCCCACACCCTTGCTTCATTTAGTAAATGTGGATCCATGTGTAACACAGTTCGTAAGAACGGGAAGAAGGAGGCGGGAACCGGTGAAAATTCAGCGTAACATTAATTATCAAATAAATAAACAACAAAACGAAAGTAAAATGGCGACAGTTCCTCACGGAGACTGCCGCCCACACAAACATAATAAAAACAGAACATAAAATCCAGGCCTGGTCCTCTCTCGTCCTTCACTGTAGTCACTCCTCTTTTATGCTTCCGGAGCTCCTCCGTGAGAGATACGAGACCAGTGCAGCACGCAGCTGACGCTCATTATCACTCGCGTCACCGGCTTCGTGCCGTTCCCTCACGCCTCTCGCCCGCCCTGCTCGTCACATACCCCCTTCGCCCCTCGCAGGCCGGGGGGGGTACCCACGAGACTGCGCTTATTCCCCGGGGGCCAGTCTCGGCGGCCGCAGCACTTGGGGGTAAGGACAGATGAGACGAGAGAAAAGGAGACGGAAGCACAAGGAGCGACAAAGACGAGAGAGGGGAGAGAGGAGAAAAAAAAATTCTTGCTCCAGTTCCCGGACACACTGCCACTCAGTCCTCAACCAGCCGAGAGGCTCTTCCTCGCGGTGCCATGCGATGGTACTGGACGCTCGGTGGATGGCTCGATAAAATCCAGGCCTGGTCCTCTTTCGTCCTTCACTGTAGTCGCTCCTCTTTTATGCTTCCGGAGCTCCTCCGTGAGAAACGAGACCAGTGCATCGAGCAGCTGACGCTCATTAGCAATCACGTCACCGGCCTCTCGCCGTTCCCTCACGGCTCTCGCCCGCCCTGCTCGTCACACCATGAATATGCAAATCAGTCTGCCTCCGCTCAATCACACCAGCTTGAACTACCCGAGCCGCTCGGTCAACTGTAGTAAACGCTGCGCAATGGCTAAAGTCGAAATATGAGTTTAATTCAGCCATACTATATGTTTGAACCAGAAAAAGCGTGTTGTATAGGCAGGCCTGGTTCTAAGCGGGTGCTTGATATCACTAGATATTGTTAAAGTTGTTATTTTGGGATTTTTTTGCCGCACAAAAAGTATTCTCGTTGCTTTATAGTATTATTGTTGAACCACTGTATTCACTTTAACTGTTATAAATATGTTTAAGTATCTTTCTGGGCATCTGAAAGTGTTCATTATCTTGCTGGCAATAGAGGCCTCACTGAACCATCGGATTTCATCAAAAATATCTTCATTTGTGTTCTGAAGGGTGTACAGAATTTTAATTTTTGGGTCAGCTAACCCTTTAAAGCATATTAAAAACACCACACAGACATAGAAACACCATTAGAAACTTGATTTTAAAAAAGCTGAGTCACTGTTTCCACAGATTATGAACGGAAAGTGTTACCTCTCGATGGATGAGGCTGTTTTCACACCGCACGGCTGTGAATGGGGAGAAGATACATTCAGTAGTGCTTCCCTACAGAGATCAGGGCACATCCACAGATTAACGCATGAGAGGAGAACAAAGAAACAGCGTGTGTGTTTTGCTTGGTTTGCGCTCTTTGAGGAGTGGGCTGGAAGGGAAATCAGGGCAGACTCCGCTTGATAATTACTGTCGCTCTATAATCTCAGCCCTCTGTGTCTGGAGGCAACCTACGATAGCTGACACGGGTTCAGTCTGTCGCGTTGAGCTCGAGTGAAGCAGGATTATCGTCAGTAGGATTATTACATATCCTCTTTAATGAACTCAGATATACTATGAGATTATAATTGCATGAGGTGTGCTCTTAAACTCGGGATTACATTCAATCAAGCATCTCTGATGGAGGCTCTCATTACTTATTGTAAGTGATGGTGTTTCCTCCAGATAATGTATGGTTGCCATGTTCCTTCATTTAATTTGTCCTATAGCCAGTTGCCTTAAAGGGTTAGTTCACCCAAAAATGAAAATTCTGTCATTAATTGCTCACACTCATGTCTTACCAAACCCATGAGTTCATCTTTGGAACACAATGAAGATCTTTTTGATGAAGGTTCAAAAGGTGCTTCAAAAGGTTCATAAAGAGATCGTAAAACTAATCCATGAATTGAGCGGTTTAGTCCAAATTTTCTGAAGAGAATCGATCGCTTTATATGATGAACAGATTGAATTTAGGCTTTTTTTCACATATAAACATTGATCAACTCGCACATCAATTGTGGTAAACGGAGCGTGTTTCTGTTGAGCTTCTGTTTATGTTCGCTGATCAATGTTTTAATGTTAAATCTCTTGGATTTCATCAAAAAGATCTTCATTTGTGTTGATGAAGATGAACGAAGGTCTTACGGGTTTGGAACGATACGAGGGTGAGGAATTAATGATAGAATTTTCACTTTTGGGTGAACTAACTCTCTAACTTGTATTGAAGCAGGAGCATTCCTGAATGTTTAGGCCTGATTCTTGGATTCAGAATTCATTCAGAATCATTTTATTTTCCGTAGAGTAGCAAAAAAAACCCAAACCAAAACAAAAAAAAACTGCTCACAGCGTCTTTGAAGTGTCAAGAGGCATACATTTGTGGAGAGGAGGCAATATTTCGACTCATGGCTACTTGTTTGTGGTTTTAGACCGTCTGCTCTGGGATAAGCAGTTTTTTTCCTGTATGATGTGAAGTACAAGGCCTTTAGCTAATGGGCTGTGATTCAAGAACGCTCATAAAGAGGGATCATTCCACACTTTTGATGCATTGGACTCGCACACACATTCTTACTGGTTAAGACTTCCTGTTTAGTTCAATGCTCCACAATTGAGTGGCCTCTGACCAAAACATCCTTCATGAATTCATAGCATGTGCCGCAATCTCTCCACGCTACAAATTGAGCAACCAATCTTGTCATGTCTGTCTTACATTTTAATTTTTTTTGCCTAACGAAATCAAATCTTTGGTTATTTACTCACTCTCTTGTTGTTCCAAAAAACCCAAACTGACTTTCTTTCTTCTGTCATACACAAAAGGAGATATTTTGGAGAATGTTTAAGCTGTTAAAGGGATAGTTCACCCTAAAATGAAAATTAATACCAATTACGGAATACCAAGTTCTGGATTTTTGTTAAATAATAGTTTTGGTTTGTTTTTCTATCGTATAGCACCAGAACACTCTTTTTTCAAAGCTTGATCCTAGTTGCTATTCACTGCTATTATATGGACGAGCACATGCAGAACATTTTTTAAATATTCTCCTTTGCAATCTGAAAAGAAAGAAGGGCACACGGCATTAGAACAACACCAGGGTGAGTAAATAATGATGTTGTTTTCATTTTAGGGTGAACTATCCCTTTAATTTTCATTCACTGACAAAAGTGCTGTCAAGCTCAAATAGATTTATTAGATTATTAAACAATAAACAGATTTGTTTTCATGTCTATTAAACCTTTGACAAAGCGAAACAATCAAATCTGCGTCAGCGCTGCCACTGAGCCAGAGAGAGCCGTTGTCATGTATAGGTACGAAACAGTCTTTTCAACCACACAATATTGTTATTTGTGTGTTACAAATATTCAAATGATCAAAGAAGTAAACACTGATGTCTGTGGTAGCGCGCTCTATCAAAATAGAGCAAATCCTCTTTTGAAAGTTACTCGGCGCTTCAATTAATGATTGTATCGATTACATTGTGGTGACAAGTGACTGTAAATAAAGCATTTGTCACTGAATCATTCATTCAACAGATTCGTTCAGAAACACGGATTCATCCAGTCATGAAATAAGTGAAGTATTTATGAGTGAGTCACTGAATTATTCATTCAAGAGATTCGTTCAAGAACGCAGATTCATGCAGTAGTGAAACAAGTGAAGTATTTATGAGTGAGTCATTGAATCATTCATTCAAGAGATTTGTTCAAGAACGCAGATTCATTCAGTACTGAAACAAGTGAAATATTTATGAGTGAGTCATTGAATCATTCATTCAAGAGATTCGTTCAAGAACGCAGATTCATGCAGTAGTGAAACAAGTGAAGTATTTATTTGTGAGTCATTGAATCATTCATTCAAGAGATTCGTTCAAAAATGCAGATTCATGCAGTAGTGAAACAAGTGAAGTATTTATTTGTGAGTCATTGAATCATTCATTCAAGAGATTCATTCCAAAACGCAGATTCATGCAGTAGTGAAACAAGTGAAGTATTTATGAGTGAGTCATTGAATCATTCATTCAAGAGATTTGTTCAAGAACGCAGATTCATTCAGTACTGAAACAAGTGAAGTATTTATTTGTGAGTCATTGAATCATTCATTCAAGAGATTCGTTCAAAAATGCAGATTCATGCAGTAGTGAAACAAGTGAAGTATTTATTTGTGAGTCATTGAATCATTCATTCAAGAGATTCGTTCAAAAATGCAGATTCATGCAGTAGTGAAACAAGTGAAGTATTTATTTGTGAGTCATTGAATCATTCATTCAAGAGATTAATTCAAAAACGCAGATTCATTCAGTAGTGAAACAAGTGAAGTATTTATTTGTGAGTCATTGAATCATTCATTCAAGAGATTAATTCAAAAACGCAGATTCATTCAGTAGTGAAACAAGTGAAGTATTTATGAGTGAGTCATTGAATCATTCCTTCAAGAGATTCATTCAAAAACGCAGATTCATTCAGTAGTGAAACAAGTGAAGTATTTATGAGTGAGTCATTGAATCATTCCTTCAAGAGATTCATTCAAAAACGCAGATTCATTCAGTACTGAAACAAGTGAAGTATTTATTTGTGAGTCATTGAATCATTCATTCAAGAGATTAATTCAAAAACGCAGATTCATTCAGTAGTGAAACAAGTGAAGTATTTATGAGTGAGTCATTGAATCATTCCTTCAAGAGATTCATTCAAAAACGCAGATTCATTCAGTACTGAAACAAGTGAAGTCCTAATGAATGAGTTCATTGAATCAATCATTCAACCCTTTTTAATATAATTTATTCTAATTATTTAAACACTTTCAAATATGCTGCAGTAATTAATATTTTGTCAGAACCTAGTAAATTATGTTATTTTATTTAGTTGTCTGCTCAGAATCATGGGAGAATAGTGCAGCACTATTTGAAAAAAAAAATTAAATTAAATTAAAAAAATAAAATATCCTTTTTTTAAAAAATTTTACTTTTAATAAATAGCAGCTTGGACGGTCGTCAAAATATCGTCTTTGTGCTTCATGAAAGAAAGAAAGCCATACAGGTTTATAAGAACATGAGTTGAGTAAAGGATGTTGAAACAGAACCCCAACAAAGGCAAATTGACCCAGGAGCTCGATATTTATTGTTTTGAACCTGCTCTGTGGCCTTACATAAACTTTAGCTTGAACATGACCTGTGTTGACTCAGAGGCTTCTGCAGGTTTCATTAGTGAGCTTTCAGCTTTGCCAGGTCTTTTTAATTAGAGAGTCACACCAGTGAGGGGTTGAGGAACCCTGTGTGGTTTGGAAACTAGCGCAGGCTGTGTGAGATTTTGTGTGCGTGTGCCACGGCTTATGTTCTGTTACACATTAAATTGTTCTTATTTTAACATTCTCCTGCTGTACCATAAAAGTTAATGAGTTGGAGGGCAGAGAGAGGACAGAGGAGATGTTTTCTTGGATTGCTTCATGAATGTGTCCTCATTGCTGTCCAGCTGGTTGTGAAATGCATTTAGGTACCTGCACAGGAAATTATTCCTGCAGTTCAGTGAGTTTAAAGGAATAAAGGAGCCAAAAGAAACTAATATGAGAGATTCCTTTAAGTAAAAAAAAAAACAGAAAACCTCATTCTGTTATAGTAATACTAAAACTTTAATTATAAAAAGGATAGTTCTGGTCCTTGATTCTGATTGGTTGAGCCACGTTCGATAAGCACCGTACAGCTTAGGGGCGTTGTTAAGCATTAAGAGTTGTGCCTTCTGTTTCTTTATTAATCAAATGCATTCAAAAATAAAATATTAGGTAGTTTTTATATCAACTTTTCAAATAGTTTCTACAACAATTTGTTGAATTTTGAGCATTTAGGGTGCGTTCACACTCGTCATGTTTGGTTGGATTAAAACGAACCCTGGTGCGATTGCTCAGTTAGTGCGGTCCGTTTGAACATGTGTGAACGCTGCCATCCGAACCCTGGTGTGCACCAAACAAGCGCTAAAAGATGGGTCTCGGTCCGCTTCCAAACGAACTCTGGTGCGGTTCGATTGATATATGAACGCAACACGGACCAAAGACATGTAAACGAACCAAAAACAGGACGTGATGTCACAAGATCAGCTGATTTGACGACGCGGAAAGATCGGTGTATCCAAAATGAGTCGAGGGCAAACGTGGAGCAACGAGGAGGTGAAGTTTCTGTTTCTGCACACAACGGAGGAAATCCTGCTGCTGTTTTGAATGTTTTGAACATTTTATGAGCTCTTCGTGAGTTCTCAGCTGGTAAAAATAAAGCATAAAATGATGGCGTTTAACCCAGAACACAGCATTGTTTTGAATGTTCGGTAAGCGAGCTCCGTCACGAAATATACGTCATAAAAGCCGACCAATCAGGTCGTGACCGTATCCCTATGCCTTTGGTTCGGTAACTTTAGGTTCGCTGTTAAAAATGCCAGTGTGAACGCTAAGCGGACCAGGACTATATGTTTTGTTTTTGTTTTTTGGTCCGGACCAAACGAACTAAACTACAAGTGTGAACGCACCCTTAAACTGGCTGTAATAAAACGTCACGACAGAGTAATTGTGTTTAGGTACGTTTTTAATTTTCGGTACGTTTTAGGTTGAGGCATTCATTTCCACTTCCCTCAATGTACAGTTTACCAACACAATGGGAATTTAAAACCCTGGTTTGGCCTCAAGCGGAACTTATAATTCCATGAACTCTGACTCGATGAGTAACCTCGGTAACTAATAGCATGGTATCATTATTCCACAGTCTCTGTTTAAAATAACGAGTGTTCAAATGGTTCTCTTACATGTAGACCTGAAGCAAGACGTAGAACCAAATAATCAGTCGGCTAAAGCACTTCTGTATTTTGCTCGCTGCTGTAATTGCAACCTGCCGCATTTGGGCTTAATTAGGGTGTTGCTGAGACTTGCTGTAGGTGTCACATTCAGCGTTTTCCAGTATTTGCTGTCTCATCTGGAGAGGAAAGCAAAATGCAGGTGTTTTTTGACATGTAGGAAATTCAGACAGATGTTGTTAATAAAGATTTTTCCCAGTCACTGTGCCAAATGCTCCACTGTCAGCCTGTTATACAGCAAAAACCTCTCTTTGGACCGTTGACGGCACAGGAACAAAGGGGAAGTGGGCGTTCAGGCATGAGACAGTACTGAGTATTGCTAAGAACACAGGCCTTTGTTCCATCTGACAATCCCAGAAATTGCTGTAAGCACTTTGGAATTTCGGAACTGAATTCGAGTTGAACATTACTGTTTGCTCTGCCTACATGATATCTATATTCTGTCTCTTACTCTACAGTCATCCACTACAAATTCCTCTTTTCCAAATCTGTACAATGTGTGGGCTTTGGGTAAAGTCCCCTTTGGTTATTTAACTCTGTCTCTTTCTGAATACTGACCATTGTGGCCTGGGGCTGTTCTCCCATGTACTAACTGGATGTGTGTAGAACCAGTGAGTCCCCAGGAGGAGCGCAGTAAGACAATGGGCCAGTGTTCTCAGGGCCTGGATGGGCCGGACAGAACCGTTGAGGTCCAGATACTCTCGGCCCCTTGGAGATGAGGCAGGGACTTGAAATGTCCTGCTAACGTTCGGCAGCTGATCAAGTCCTTCTCATTAATTCATTTACAAATGAATGCTTGATGTTTTCAGTTTACATATTACACTTTAACAGGGTTTGGGAGTAACAAAATACATGTAACTTAGTTACGTATTTAAAATGCAAAATTTGAGTAACTGTATTTCATTACAGTTACATTTTAAATGGGTGGTAATCAGATTACAGTTACATCTGAAAAGTATTTTAGATTACCAAAGTGATTACTTTGAATGTAAACTGTGAAATGTAAACAGAAATGAATGATTCTGTGACTCTGACCGTCTGAAAAAGCATCCAAAGCTACATTTCTGCACATAAGTTTCATACCCCTTGCAGAATATGCAGCATTTTAATAATTTTTAACAAAATAAGAGGGATCATGGAAATTATATTTTTATTTATTACTGTCCTGAATCGGCTATTTCACATAACAGATGACTGAATTTATAAAAACTGCCCCATTCAAAAGTTTGCATATCCTCGAATCTCAACTGACATGACCTGATGATCCACGGCTGTTTTCATGTTTTGCGATACAGTGAAAAAGGTAAAAAAGAAAAAAGAAAAGATAATTGTGAATTTTTATCTCACAATTCTGACTTTTTTCCCTGCAATTGCAAGATATAAAGTCAGAATTGCGTGATAAAAACTTGATATTCAGATTTTTTTTTTTCTTGAAATTGCGAGTTCATATCTCACAATCCTGGCATTTTTCTCACAATTCAGACTTTTTTCTGGAAAATTGCGAGTTTATATCTCATTTCTGACTTTTCTCACAAGTCTGAGATTTTTTTCTCAAAATTGAGAGTTTATATCTCAGAATTCAGACTTTTCTTTCAATTCTGACATTTTGTCTCAAAATTGAGAGTTTATAACTCACAATTGCAACTTTATATCACGGAATACTGAGAAAAAAAGTCGGAATTGTGAGATAAAAACTTTTTTTGTGTTTGTTCTGCACTTATTAGTATTCCAAAGTATTCTAAAGTATTTAGATTAAGTTACAGAACTTGAGTAATGTAACGAAATACGTTACAAATTACTTTTCAAAGCATGTATTTTGTAATCTGTAGTGAAATACATTTTAAAAGTAACCTACCCAGCCCTGCACTTTAAACCAAGCTCAAGTTAGGAAGAACTGTTTCAGACGGGTTCCAACATGGTTAATTAGAGAAGAATGTGTGAGAAATTTGTCTGCATTATTATAGGTCTTATATTGGATTGAAGCACCGTTTTCAAGTAGTTTATTGTCGTCAACTTTTGATAGGTGCCTGAAAGTTTTCAGTTCTCGCTAGAAGAGTTTCACTATTGAGCTGCTGATTCTTGCATTTTGCTGCCTTTGTATTGATATTGGGTGGATTTTTAAAAATAATAATTATAATATAGCAATATTCACATTTATATTTAGAGCTTTAGCTTAGTCACAGAAACAGCAAGTTAGCCATAGCCCCAATCGCCAAACATTCCAGATGCCAAAAGTTATTTTGTCTACTTAAAAATTTACCATGCTAATCATATACCGTGTTTACACCTGATGTTAAGATGAGCTTTGTTAAATACAGGTGTAAACGCTAGCGTCAGCGCACAGCCTTGCAAAGTATTATTTCTGTAATAAGTACTCTTTTTTTTTTTTTTTTAAAGTATGCAAACATGTACTTCTTTATCAGAAGGATTCTCCTTGTCCTGTTTATTTTATAGTGAAGGAAATGATTTGCTGGACCGAGGCAGTGTGAAAAGGAATTCACTCTGCAGGTCATTCTGTGAGGAAAACGGATGAATAATTAACCAGGATCGTTGACTGGGCTGCAGAGGGTCTGTCATCGGCTCTTATCTTCTCTTACAGACTTTTACTGGCCAGGCCATCAGTTTTTATAAAAGCGCTGTGTCAGCAAGCAGTCACAAGGGCCGGCGATCAGATACCTGATCTCATTCAGCCACAACGCAACTGTCATTACTGTACAGACTAAAAAAATGCGTTCTATAGGATATGAATTCAAAGGTCAGCTGTCCAAGGCATTTTCAGTCTTTCTTGCTCAGGATCATTAGCTCGGCTCTTAAAGCAATAGAATAGACTAAGTGACTACATACTGTACTCGGCACATAACAGAAATGGAATATATATATATATATATATATATATATATATATATATATATATTAATGGAATTCATATTCCAAGGTAAAAAAGTAGTTTTTCTAAATAAATTACAAATTATGATGAACTATTACTAATTCATAAACACTGCCACATGAAATTTTACAATCTTGCTTTGTCACAAAAAGTTAAAATTATCTGATATTCTTATGATAAAAGTTTGTTTACATAATATATATATATATATATATATATATATATATATATATATATATATATATCACATGCATACATATATATAATGTATACAGTACACAATTAGTTTATTATGTAAACACAAACTTTTATTTTGGATGCGATTAATCACGATTAATCATTTGACAGCAGTAATATATCTATCTATCTATCTATCTATCTATCTATCTATCTATCTATCTATCTATCTATATCTATCTCTCTCTCTCTCTCTCTTTATATATATATATATATATATATATATATATATATATATATAAACCAAGTTTCTTAACACACTTCAGTAGATTTGGTAAGTACACCTTGTAATAAGTCAAATTAAGTTTACTTTGAAGTACATTATAAATCATAATGCCATGTTTTAAAGTACTCTTATTTGATGTGTTGACAAACATTCTAAAGCAATGTAAAGTACTTAATTAGAAATGCCATTAAAGTCTATTTTACACTTGAACCATATTTAAAAGACAATAAGTAATTATGAAAATAAATATTACAATGTACTTGAATCCTACATTAGTGAGTCAAACAGTTCAACTAATTAAATTTAAAATAAATTAGATAGGAATGATGTGTCCGAAAACATTACTCTCAGTTTGCAGATATATATATATATATTTAATTATTTTATTTAGGATAAGTACTCTTTTTAAAAGAATTTCATTTTTAATTAGATTTTTTCCCCCTATGTTATTATATATCATAACATTTTTTTGACCCTTGGACAAAAATAACAGATTGGCTAAAAAGAGAATTCAAATAATTATTTGCATTACACCTTGCTTTTTTAACGCCGCTCTAATCTAAAGCCAGAAATGACAGATGGGCGGCACCCCCGCATTATCTCGGTGGTCTCTGGAGGAGGCAGGCGAGCCCGGCTCTCTGCCGACGGCTGTGGACTGTGAGCAGGGAGGCCCCGGGCTGCTGCTGGCACTCCACATGCCAACTCAAACAAACCGCAACACACTGGCCATGAGAGGGAGAGCGCAGGCAAGCTCCTGGGCCATTTCCCTCTCGTACAGCTCCAAAAATAACCCCTGCTGACAGTTTTTTAATCTCCACGCAACCCCCTCTACGGGTTCAAGGAACACTGTCGGGCAGAGAGATTTTCAAATTTCAAGCCTTGTGCTTCCTTTTGAAAGAAACATGGAGTCGCGGGTGAAGTCTGGGAGCGATTTGTAGATCAGCACAGAGTGATTTGGTGATTAGCACCTGTGCGCTGATCCAAAACCTCAACAGCCAAGTCATCTCAGACCTTGCCTAAGCTCAGTATTGACAGAGCTCCTCTTGATGCACAACCTTATTAAAGGGTTTACAAGATGAGCGTTCTCAGATGCTTTATCTTGGTCAGTTTACAGTATAAATAAACCAAAGCCAATTCACTGTATAAAAATATAAAAATTTGAGGAATGTGCTGATATAAATCTTCGTTGAAAAGATGTCAAACAAATGTCAGTCTCCGTGGATTATTGTCTCATAAATGTCATGGGATCATATGATTTTCACCTTATATAATTTCATTGTGAATACAGTGAACAAAGGTTGAAACAGACGGCTCATCTTAGCAATATTGACACAGCCAATGGCATGAGTTTAGGGAGGGACTACCTAATTGTTTGACTAATGCCAGGCAGAAGGATTTGAGAAACACGTTTGAAACAATTTTAGGGTACGTTTACGTGCCAAAGATGTACTAAAAATGGAAAATATTTCCTTTGTATTTTTTGCGTACGGACGACGACGTTGTCAAAACGTTCCCTGTTCATACGGATCCGCGAAAACGAAAAACGTTGTATTCTGCTGACAGGCCAGTAGTTGGCGATGTTGCTTCGTAATAAAATACTACATGCCTTTATACAAAACACGTAACAAATTTTCACAAATTCGCATTTTTGTAGTTTACATGCGTATTGCACTTTGAATCACGTTTTCAAAAATGAACGGCTAAAATGCATAAAAAGTTTTGCGTTCTCGACTTGCAAATATCGAGCGAAAAACACGATCGGCAGCCAATTGCTATAAGGTTCAGGTATTACGTCTGTCTTGAGTGTTTAAAAATATGCAGATTGCGCCGGATTTCGTGCGTCATATTGTTTACACATTGGGTGCTTTGCAGTTTGTTATAAATATGCTAAATATTGTAGTTTTGATGCTTTCATTGTGATTTTACTGGATGGGTTTACTAAATGTGTATGTTTTATGAGTTTATCTTTACTTGTGTGTGTCCCTTTAAATGCAAATGCTTTCCAGAAGAGGGCGGAGTTTTAACAGCTCCTGCTTCATTTGCTCAACAACAACAAAACTGGAGAATCTCACGCAGACAAAATGAGGATTGTCAGTAACGGTGTTCATCCTTACATTGTTCAAACCGGAGTCGACACTGATGGAAAGACTCGGGAAGAAGTTCCAACTTTTAGACGTTTCTGAACGGTTAGTGAATAAATTGAAGTAGTTACTGTGGAGTTGAGATCCCCTTCCTACATCACTAGGGGAGCGAAATCTGGTAAAAAAAAAAATAATAATTACGTGATTCTACAGTTTTCTTCTTAATTTAAATATCTCAGTATAAAAATGAATATTCATTGTTTATTCAACATAATTGTTGCCAATATAGAGACGCTGCTTCTTCACTTTTCTTTTTCTTCATTTTAATTGCTCAGTGTAAAAATGAAGTATGTTCAGTATTATGCTGTTTTTGAGTATCGAGAGATGCTTTCCAAAGCAATTTGGGACTCCAGTGACGCATGAGGACAGACAGCAGCTGACCTACTAAACCTTGTCTCCATTCATTATGTCATAAATGGGCTTATATGACCCGGAACAGAGGATGTTCAAATTAAAATGTAGATTCTTTTGAAAATGGAGTTCTGAAAGTGAGTGGCCAGTTTAGTTTTTATTTTCTTCATGTGACAGCAGCAGGCTCAGGGAATGTGAGTTTGCTCTTCCGGCCTATTATTCCTGTGAAATCCAAGAGGATACAGTCCGTTTACCCTTGAACTTGAGCGCTTAGTCAGAAATTGCTGTTCACATGAATATAATTATAAATGAGGAAGTGCAGGGTGTTGCAGTGATCACAGAGGTTTTATTTCTCTGAAAGGAGAAGAAGCAACTTAGTGTATAGTTGCT
Organism: Zacco platypus; assembly: GCA_038088235.1. Lineage (NCBI taxonomy): Eukaryota > Metazoa > Chordata > Actinopteri > Cypriniformes > Xenocyprididae > Zacco > Zacco platypus. The sequence goes on from CM076070.1 coordinate 24,405,928, forward strand.
ATAAATGTAGCTACTTGTTCATGACAGTCGGTCACCTGTTTTAAAATAGCACGCCGCAGCAACCAGCAGCTTTTTTCTAGTGAAGTAGTGGTGTAGCAATGCAAATTCAAATTTAGCATTTTGCTGTTTTATATCAATGTGCACAAGATAATTCGATAATGAAACACTCTTCTAGAACATCTTTCATTTTGAAGCAGTGTTTAGGTCTGGGTTAGAGTTCGAAGTTCCCGCTTAATATGTTGATTTCCTTTAATGTTGCGAAATAAACATTTAGTTAAAGACTAGAGATGACATGTGGTATACTGGTTATCAGTCGATATTATTTATTGATTATTATTTATAGATTATTTATTGGTCGGTATTATTAAACAATCAGTCGACAATGGATTATCAGAATTGTGTAATATTTTGCATTTAAATACCTCTTCTTTCATTTAATGCTCAAAATTAATTAGTAGTATAGTAAACTTTAGCAATGAATGGGAGACGAATTTCTTCTAGTGGAAATGTTTGGTATTGCACCCAAACCAAATCTTACTGAAAGCTCTTTTCTTTTTGGGATATCAAACTCAAATTTGGATCTCAACTTCTTTAGGTTTATGGCTTTGATTTTATCACCGTTTTAGAGAAATTCAATTTTTTTTTTGGAAAATATATATTTAATATAAAAATTGAAAATAGTATTTTCATAATAATAAACTTAAAATTCTATAACCTTTTTGTTCACTTTTTTTCTTTTTACGGTGAAATCTACTGTTTTTCTAAATTTAATCTTTAGCAAATCTCTAAATGAATATCCATTTGGTAATGAATATCCACTTACGGTATTATAGTGTTATGACGCCTTGCCGCATCTATTGATTTTTTTTTTTTTTTACATTTATTTAGTCAAAATAGTAGAATCTTAATATTGGTATCAACCATAATCTGACAGAATTATAATAGTGGTGCATTCCTTTTCAATACTCTGTTTTCATAATAATTTCATAATTTGGGGTGTTTTTTTATCAGTTTTATGTTTTCATTGTAAGTGAGATCTGTATTGTTTTTGAGACAGTTTATGCTCTGATTTTATGATGTGATAGGCCTACGTTTGTAGTTAAACTAGATATTTTTTATATTTTATAAAGGAAATGTAAGTCATGTGACTTACAAAACTCACCACCATGATATCGCTTTTGTGGGTGGTTGCTGTGGAGTTGCTAAGGTGTTGTTTGGGTGGTTTCTTACTAGCCCAAATGAGAATACACCACCATGAAGTCTTTATGAAAATATAAGATTAATTCTATTTTCTAGCGAGTCAAAGAATGCTTGAAAAGGTTCTCCTTTTTATAAGTTACTTGTAGCTTTATATTTCCTTGTAGTTGTACTACAAGTAGCTTGGAAACAGTTTCAAAGCAGGTTCCCCAGGACTGAATTTCAAGTCTCATATGGATTCTCCTCAAACGGACAGACTTTTGGGTTTCTTGCAACCCACCATGTCCCTCAGGGTTTTCCTTACGGTGTCTTTTTGGCACAGGCACCTTCCCTAAGCCCTTCTGCCTCGTCCAGATAACAGCGATCACCCGCCGCCCTGTAACAATCAATCCCAGGATGTCCGTTGGACAGCACCAAGAGTGACAGGTGTTTTCTTTTTTTAACATTATGTTCGAGGATGAAGCGGCTTATGCGAGCAAACATTCAATAAACACAATTAAACACACTCTGCAAGTGCTGGAGCAGCACAAAAGCACACAAACACAAGTGAGCGCAAAAGCACATGCATGTAGGCTTAAAGTTATCCGTCACGGCTTGCCGTAATAATGGGATTTCCCTGCTGACCTAGAATCCTCTTCCTGGCGAGCAGAAGCGGAGATCCCAACACCCCCGCCAGCATGCACTGATCTCGGGATGTGTCGGTTTTTGCCCTCCCTTTCTCCTGCAAATATCACACGCATGTTGGCACGCCGATCTCATGAATAATTTGAATTATTAATTTCTGCTTGGGGAAAGAAAGCGGTGTTTGAAGGAGATCTAAGAGGATCAAAGTGAATATTGATTATCCACTCCACTTTTCGTAATTTGCTGTCGTATCAACAGAGTTGGGGAGTAACGAAATACAAGTAACTTAGTTACGTATTTAAAATACAAAATTTGAGTAACTATATTTCATTACAGTTACATTTTAAATGGGTGGTAATCAGATTACAGTTACATCTGAAAAGTGTTTTAGATTACCTTTGAATTTTAATGTCATTTAAACAGAAATTGGTGATTCTCTGACTCTGACAGTCTGAAAAAGTGGAGTTAAGTTTCATGTTTTCGACTGTTTTCATGTTTTGTGATAATTGTGTAAAATTGAGTCATTTTATAATTGTAAAAAAGGTCACTGCAACTTTTTCTCAAAATTAGTTTTTTACCCTCACAATTGTGAGTTTGCATTTCACAATTCTGACTTCTTTTTCTCAGAATTGCGAGATTTAAACTCACAATTGCAAGTAATAAAGTCAGAATTGGGAGATATAAACTTGCAATACTGACTTTTTTTCTTGCAATTGTGAATTTATTATGCAAATTTATATCTCATAATTCTGACTTTTCTCAATATTGCGAGTTTATATTTCATAGTTCTGACTTTATAACTCGCAATTGCAACTTTATATCACACAATTCTGCGGGAAAAAGTCAGAATTGTGAGATAAAAACTTGCAATTACCTTTTTGTGTTTCCACACTTATTGTCCAAAGTATAAGAATTCCAAAGTATTCTAAAGTATTTAGATCAAGTTACTAAACCTGAGTAATGTAACGAAATAAGTTACAAATGACTTTTTAAAGCATGTATTTTGTAATCTGTAGTGAAATACATTTTTAAAGTAATCTACCCAGCCCTGAATATCAATTAAAAGACCACAGAATGGGTTTCGCTGACCAGTGGCATAACACTGTTTTCAAATGAAAATTACAAGGCAAAAAATTACTTGTAGCGAACTGTAAACATGCAAAAGTCTACATGAAATTTTCTTTTGGTGCTCTTTGGCCATTTTAAACCAAAAATTTTACATCTTGTTTTTATAGCATTTCCTTCATCGGAATTATACTGAACTTGCTATGTGAAAAAGTACATGTTTTAAAAAGGTTAAATGGTCCTGAAAAATATTGTCACACTTACAGTCCAAGATGAGCTCGTTGGAAATGAATGGGAGACGAATTTCTTCTAGTGGAAATGTTTGGTATTGCACCCAAACAAAGTCACTGAAAGCTCTTTTTTTTTTTTTGCGATATCAACCTCAAATTTGGAACTCAGCTTCTTTAGATTTATGGCTTTGATTTTATCACAGTTTTAGAGGAAAAAATTGCTTTGCAAAATATATGTTTAATTTAAAAATTGAAAATAGTATTTTTGAGCAATTTTCATTCTAATATATTCTAACCTTTTTGTTTTAGTTTTAGTTTATCTTTTGAAATCTACTGTTTTTATGAAGCAAGCATAAAAATACATTTTATATTGTTGGTAATATTTCAAGATGAACACTTACTGATAACTTAGGTTTACTTGATTATCCAAACTGTATATTATTTTTTGTTGTTGTTTATAAAAATCATGTTAAAAGGTGAGTATCAGATATGCCTTCTGAGGATCATTTATTTGTTTATGTATTACGCCCCATATAAAAACTTCAATCATAACACTAATCTTACTAAGACACATTTTTGGCAGATATTGCGTGACAGTTAATATTTATATACATGTTGTGTAAGTAGTTTGCTATTGTGTTACAAATATGTCATTGATTAACATCACAAACTATCAGAAATTAATCTTATTTTTCAACCCTATAAATAAACATTGTCACCAAAATGCATAAAATGTGAATAAAATTATTATTATTATTTCATATATTTTCATAATATTTCATATTCAGGCTTAACTTATTATTATGTTGACAGGGTAACTCTTATGGATATAGCTAAAATTAATTAAAATTTTTCACAATAAATATGATTCCAAAGCAGTGGCCTACAAACTCCAGTAAAATGAACCTTTAATACTCTCACATGTCTTAAATGTGTTCAAAGACATGTTCATTTAACATATTAACATATATTATTGTTTTGACAGTGATTATTCATTCATTCATTAAAAAAAATGTCTGCGACTGAGGTTAGTGGGACAGATTTAGGTTAAAGAATGACTCTCGATGTCAACATTTTTTGCGATGTTCATGTGAATTGGTGAATATCCAAACACCCGACAACCGCCACATCCACAGAGCATTCATTGTTGACATGTAACGCTAATACTGAAAGTACTCCATGCACTTTTATGTTGAGCTCCTTTTCTGAAATTCGTCACAGTTTCCCCATTCATAATGGGAACTGACGGAAAGAGGTTATGGAGCCACCTCGGAAACCTGTCAGCCGGAATAACGGATGCAGTTCGTTCAGGTCAAGGGTCATACAGATCCAGCTAAAGCTGTGAGCCAGGTGCAGGAATGCTATTTACACCCAATAATTCTATTAGATTAAATGACTCGTTTTAAATAGATCAGAATGACTCTTTTGTATTCCAGCTGGGCCAAAATACTGTCCTGCCCTGTTACAAACACTGCCTGACTATAATGAGGTTACAGCAACGTTAGTTGGCAACGTATGATGAGATTACGCGCCTGCAGAAGCATAGCTGATCTAAATTATGTCAGAGAAATTATTCATTTGGAGGGAGTTTACATGCTTGTTTGTTGCTGCTTCGTGTTGTCCTACAGTTGTATCCGTGTACGTTTCTATTTATTTGTTTAATTCGTTCGAAATATATTTATTTGAATCCTACATTAGATGTTTACCCATAAAGGAAAAACATTAAGAATTTTCCAATATATCTAAAACATGCATCACATAAGGAGTTAGTTCACCCAAAAATGACAATTCTGACATCATTTCCTCACCCTCATGTCTTTTCAAACCCGTAAGACTTTTGTTCGTCTTCAGAACACAAATGAAGATCTTTTTAATGACATTTGAAAGCTTTCTGTCCCTCCATTGACAGTCAATGCCTAACAATTTGATGCCTCAAAAGTTCATAAACAGATTATAAAACTAATCCATATGAATTGAGCGGTTTAGTCCAAATTTTCTGAAGAGACTCGATCGCTTTATGTGATGAACAGATTTAATTTAGGCTTTTATTCACATATAAACACTGATCAATGCACACATCAGTTGAGGTAAATAGAAGCTCAAGCAGGTTTGCTTGACGGGTGCGAGAACCAATGAGGTTCATTCTTGTGTTTGAGCTTCCAAAAGAGGTTTGTTTTCGCGCATCAAGCAAGTCCAGCTGAGATTTTTATGTTCGCTAATCAAAGTTTATGTGAATAAAAGCCTAAATTAAATCTGTTCATCATATAAAGCGACCGTGGATTTGGACTGAATTCACGTGGATTAGTTTTACGATCTCTTTATGATCTTTTTAAAGCACAGATTTCATTAAAAATGTATTCATTTGTGTATTATGGGTTTGGAATGACATGAGGGTGAGGAAATGATGACAGAATTGCCATTTTTGGGTGAACTAACCCTTTAATTATGTGATGCATCTTGTAATTAAATTGGATAATTCAAAGTGACAATTCAAGTCAACAAGGCCGGAGTCAGTTCTCGAAAAAAAATTTTTTTTTATTGTTCTGGGATGTTACATTTCCACAAGGCAACTTTAAATTCCTCATGAACAGAATAATCTAGTGGTTCAATTATCATTCATGTGACAAAACCTTTTGCTATGTGTGATTGATGTGCTATATATGTGAAAATGGTGCAACAGAATTGTTGCCAACTATAGCTTTTAGCAAGTGTTACTAATACACCCTATGAATTGTACTACGGACATTAATGATACCTAAAATCATGCAGACGGTGGATGAAAAGATGTGAAATAACTATAAAACAATACAAATGTTTTGACTTTGCTTGACCACAGAAGTGTGCTTAAACACAGTCATGAAAGTGTGCTGTCTTTTTCATTAACATCATATTATCTGCAAGTACTTTTTAAAAATACTTTAAAGATTTGAAGTACAATTTAAGTGCACTTCTTTTTCACAAGGGGTGAGATCATTTTATGTGAACTTGAATATCTTTAAGAAATTTACTTGGTAAACCATGCATGCATACCCAGCCGTTGCTCATGCTGTTTTGAGCACTTTATGGTTTTCCTGTTGCAGATGAGCGTTCAGTTTCACTGTTGCAGCAGTGTGTTAAAAAAGTCAACACAGCCTGAAGTGAGCGGGAGCGTGTTGCGCTACTGTGCAGAACTTAAGAGTGATTTCATTTTCTTTTTCGGTGCGACCTCTAAACCTCTTTGTATCTCTCTGGGTGCTGTGTCAGCATCAGCCACGGCAAAAGCCCGATTCCCTAAAGTAGGATTCCGTCAGAGGGGGGAAACGAGGAAGAAAGAAATCTTCCTGACTTTGTTAGGGACTTCTTTGTCGGGGTTGCTAGGAGACTGGAGCTATGTGGCCGAACACTGCTGCGAGAACAGGACGGGGAGGGTGGAGAAAGATATGGGACAGGCCGAAAGACAGAAGAGTTAAAAGAATGAAAAGATGGGGGAAGGCTTGAAAGAAGAGACGCCATTGAGTCCAAACTCTTTATTTATTTGTTTTTGCTTCTTTGCACAAAGGAAAGTCCTTTTAATGGCTCTGAAATGTCTTTGCTGTCAGAGACTGGACATGAATGCGTCCTTGTCTCTGCCGTCATGCTTGAAGCATTAGGGTTTTGTTTTAATAATCTATTATTTCAACTGTAGTGTTTTTTGATGTTGCATTTAAAGTTTATTTACACTCACCAGCCTTCACAATCCCTTCAAATACCTTCAATATCTGCCAGCGTGGGAATCGAACCAGCAACCTACCGGTTACAAGTCCGACTCCCTCACCATTAGGCCACGACTGCCCAAGGTTGGACCCACTTTTCCTTCAAAACTGCCTTAATTCTTTGCGGCATAGATTCAACAAGGTGCTGGAAACATTCCTCAGAGATTTCGGTTCATATTGACATGATCTCGTAGTTGCTGCGGAATTGTCGGCTGCACATCCTTGATGTGAATCTTCTGTACCACCATATCCCAAAGCCGCTCTATTGGACAGGAGTGGCACCGGTGTGTCTTCTGCTGCTGTAGTCCACCTGCGTCAAGGCTGGACGTTCAGAGATGATATTCTGCAGATATCTGTCGGCGGTTATTTGAGTTACTGTTGCCTTTCTATCAGCTCGAACCAGTCTGGCCATTTTCCTCTGATCTCAACAAGGCATTTTCACCCACAGAACTCTCTGGATATTTTCACTTTTTCGGACCATTCTCTGTAAACTATAGAAGTAGTTGTGCGTGAAAATGTCAGTAGATCAGCAGTTTCTGAAGCACTCAGACCAACCCTTCTGGCACCAACAACCACGTCACAGTCAAAGTCACTTAAATCACCTTTCTTCTCCATTCTGATGCTCAGTTTGAACTTCAGCAGACCGTCTCGAACATGTCTACATGCCTTACACGACAACGATGTACTAAAAACAAAACTTTTTCCTTCTCTTTTTTACATTATCAAAACTTCCCCGTTCACAAAGAACTGTGAAAACGGCTAAAAATGCTGTACTCTGCTGCCAGGCCAGTAGTTGGCGATGTCACGGTGTAAATAAACACTATAGACTGAACACGTATTCATATTCACGTTCATTTACACGACAACATTTTGGGGCCAGAAAAGTTTTTGATTATGGGTTTCAAAGTGCACGTTTTTGAAAATGATACTGTTATCGTCTGAGCGGGAACTACAAAAACGTGCACTTTGAAACCCATCATCAAAAACTTTTCTGGCCCCAAAATGTTGTCGTGTAAATGAACGGCCAATAGCCATAGAAAGTTTTCCGTTTTTAGTTAAAAACTGTGTCATGTAAACCGCCCCTAAATACGTTGAATTGCTGCCATGTGATTGGCTGATTAAATACCTACTGATTAGTACCTAAAAAGTGGCCGGTGAGTATATTCTGAACGTATCAGGCCCTGTCCGACGGCACCATCAGCATTAATGGGGAAGATCTGAAGAAAGTGGTGGACTTTAAGTTCCTGGGCTCCACCATCAGCTCAGATGGCAGCATCACGACCGATGTAAGATCACGAGTCAACACGGCATGGATTAAAATGGAGGCAAGTCACCGGAGTGCTTTGCGATCGGAAGATGCCGGACAGGCCGAAGGGCAAGATATATAAGACCATCGTCCGCCCGGTGGCACTCTATGGATCTGCACACGAACAAGCCCTCCACACTATGGAGATGAGGATGCTCAGATGGAGCCTCGGACTCACTCGATGGGACCGTGTCGTGAATGAAGACATCCGGAAGCGATTTGGTGTGGCCCCCGTTACGGACAAGATGCTTGAAGCAAGACTGCGGTGGTATGGCCATGTGATACGAAGTGAGGAGTCTTCAGTGCCATGCACATTGAGTCAGAGGGCCGCCGTCCACACGGACGTCTGAAAAAGCGGTGGATGGATCGAATAAAGGAAGACATGAAGTTGGTCAACGTATCCCCTGAAGATGCTCTAGACCGCGCCAAATGGAGAAGACAATGCCGAAAAACGGACCCTGTATCACAAGAGGAAAGATCCACACGAATTTTTTTTTTTTTTGGGAAAACAACCCACATGTCTTTTAGTTTTCTTTGCATATTAAGCAGTAAATAAACACTTCAGATTTAAGGTTGGTTTTTGTGTAAAAGTGCATGACCCTCATGGCAACGATATTTTAGACCGTCCAGTGTCGTTCACCTCCAGTTTGCTTTCGTTTTTTCATGCACACACAAACACACCTGCTCACTGCTTTTCATGCTGACACTTGCTGGTTGAATGAAAAGCAGCTTTAGCGCGAGACAAAGGGTGTGTATCCAGCACATGTTCGACTGCTCTCTTTTGTACACCTCAAACGGATCCATGTCACGAGATCCCTCCTGTTTACCTATCCAGCACAAGCAAAACATCTGATGTTGTCTGTGTCCTCACTTATCACCCTTTGAATACACAAAGCAGCTACATCTGTTTCATATAATGTTTTGTTTAGCTTCTTTATACTAATATGAAGAGCACAATTGCCGAATTTGACCTTAGAGCTTTACACATTCTCCTTATCTTACACATTTTTCCCTTAAGTCCACTATATTGTTTTGTTCACTACACCTTAAGGCGGCTGTTATGATTGGCTACTTTAATGCGTTGCTGTTCATCAGTGGCTCGATTATGAATAGCACTTTATTAATGTGCACAGACGTTTGTTAATGTTCATGGTTCTGATGTCATAAAATGGTTTTTGCAACTTGGTTCTAATAAATGATCATTTTGGATGAGCTTGGAGTAACGTATGTTACACAGACCAATCAAGTTCTTTTGTTCAAAAGAGCAAGAAAATCCTGTTTTTCGTGATTTGCTGACTTTAATCCTTATCGTTGTTTGCTGTTTTCTCCATGTTTTTCACTCTTCTCATCTCACAATTCACTCACAAAAGCGACCACATTGACTGTTTATGCAAGTGGAAGTAATTAACAGGATATTGAGAAGGTTGCAGCCTTTTTCATTGTGTCCATTGCTTATTTAATTTTTGGCCTGATCTGCTGTACACCCTTTTTTAACTGATGTACTTTGCATGCAATCCCGTAGGCCAATGTTTGGGTCTTAAAATATTCAACCATATTGATCCAACACATACAAAAAAAAAAAAAAACGTACTTACTTAGTAACAGTAACAAGGTGGGAATAAATGCAATCCTTGTAATTTTTCAGACTTGAGTCAGAGTCAGACTCCGGGTTTGATCCTCAATACTGGCAGGAAACATCTGAGTTGAGCGAGGACCTAACCCCCAATCACTCTCTGGGCGCTGCAGTGAATGCTCAACACCTCTATGGGTGTGTGTGTCCACGGTTTGCAGTGTGTTTGTTCACTTCTCACTACTGTGTGTGTGCGCTCTAACTTGGATGTGTTAAATACAGAGGACAATTTCCGCGTATAGGTTAACGTACTTGGCCTTCATGTTACTTCACTTAATATTTAGAGCAGTTTTCCCATGGAATTGGGCTACTTTAACAGTGTTGCCATTGGTTGTTTTTTGAAGCGGCCCCAATAACGTGATATTTAGTTCCTCGAATGCTAATTTTACTAGGGGAATCCCACCAAAAAATGTGGATTTTATCCCAACGGACGCGATTTTTACCAGGGGACCCCATTGAAATGCGATTGGGCTAGTTTTGAGTTGCATTTGGGCGGGTTTTGTTGTGAAAACCTGGCAACCCTGATGCAGAGAAAACTACAAGACATTCAAATGTGTGTGTGTCTATCCAACTCCGTGGAAATGTCACGTCAAGCACTACTTCATGTGCAGACAGTATATTTGCAGAATATGCAAAGAGTGAACAAAGAGGGTAAAAGATGACAAAGAACCAATATGACCAAAGACAAACCAGAGACAGAGTTTGCTACAGGGCTACTTTCTTTTGTTTAGCTAATTGTAAGAATAATATCCATATAACTTTGACTTGATGTTTGATCATATGCATGTGGTAATGACTCTGAGTACTGCCTTCTGAACAGTCAGAATCTCTCCACTACGTGTTCTGTGCTGATTACAGTTTTTTCATTTTAATACCATGAATTATTAATGTTGCACCAACCATTAAGTGTTTTGTGGACAACGGGATTATGCAAATGTAGGTTCCTAATGTCTGGCATGCAAAAAAAAAAAAAAGGGGGAATTTGACTGTTCTGTCTTTTGTTTGCAGATAACAATAGGATCATTTGAAAAACTACATTTTTGCAGAACTTTGAAACCATACATACAATTTTCTGCAGTTTCAGAAATGAACACTAGAGGCAATAAAACACAAACAACTTTTCATCCAAATTATGATTACAGGAACAGATCATTGATTATTGAAGACTTAATCTCACACGGTTCCTTGCGCAATACTATGTTACATAGTAAATATTCGTTCAAGAATACACGTCCAGAATAACAAACTTTAAACAGGATTGTGTTTAAATAAGATGAATTAACCAATGCTAAACCAAAGCACCACACGTGAGAAACATATTGTTAAGGCTTATTTTTTTTTTATTAGGGTTGTAAAACATTAGGCCTAACTGTTAAAACAAAACCACAACTAGTGCCACCTCAGTTTTTAGGCTACTGCATACACACTCACCAAACGAGTAACTTGGAAACAGAAAACTGCAGATTTATGTCCGTTGTAAACGAACACTTTTGCACATTTATCGCAACTTACAAAGTTTAACTCCCATTTTTGTCAGTGACAATTGACCCTTTGCAAAAAAATTGACCCTGTTGCAATGCCCGACAACCCATTCACTCTCACGCCACACATCATGTTCTCACGCAGTGAAAAATACATCGCGGAGCAAAGAGGACACTGACAACGTATGGAACCGTTTCATATTTAAAATATTGTAATTTTTTAAATAAGTTTAAACAATAAATAGCGTCTAGTGTGTCTTTAATGTGTCGTGACAGATCGCTGTACCTCCTTCAAGCGGCTCGTGAACCGATCATCTCTTCATACTAGTTCATTTATAGCATCAAATAAACATGAATGAACATCAGAAGGAATGTTGTTTCAAGCGTGGAAAGACGTGAGTTAACCAACGTTATTCTACTATAGGCTACTCCCTGACGGCTTTGTCGGATAAGATGGCGGATTCGGCGTTGTAATTGGTTAGATCGCCTGTCAATCAAACTGTTTGCGAAGGGTCAGTTGAGAATTGTTTCCATTGTTTTGCTTTTGTCAAGTAATCAGCAGCTTTAATTTTCTTCTCAACTTTTTTGTGTTGACTCCATTTCTACTACACGCCAAATCCCACCGTTCCCCGCGGGTGGATTTTCTGACCGCCCACTCCCGCCCGCAGCAAAGGTAAAACCGCCTTTCATTGCATTGGGTCCCGCGGGAGCCCGAATCCAATGCAGCCCTCTAGTCTATGGTACCATATATATGGCTTTTCTGATGTAGTAAACTTGGTAGTTACATGGTAATAGTTCCCAATAAAAAAATGCAATAAAGCATTAAACTCATTGGACATTGAAAGTGTTGAAAAAAGTGTCACAAAAGAAGCAATTTAGGCGTTCGTTTGCAGAAATATCATTACAGTCTTACATTTTAGTGTTTGCCTCACTGTGTGCACTGACTGATGCTACTTTTGAGATTTCTACATTTATAGTGTAATTCTACTTATATGATGTCGCATTATTTATGGATGTGTCAGTTACGAATAAATATTGCTCATTTCTTTGTCACATTTGTTCACCTATCACTCGTGTAGATCAGAAAAAGGGGAACAAAGTTCTTCTCATTTAGGAATAACTGCACATCCAGTTAAGCTAAAAGAACACCTCATTTTGCACTTAACATGCAAAGAAAAAAACATACTATAGCACACAATATACAACATTTTTGGAGTCAGACAAAATAAGTTTTCAGCAACATTAGTTGTTTTGAATCTGCTCTAGTGAGTTTGTTGCAGTGAATCATGTGTATTTGCTGACATTGCAGGGATTAAGTATCCGGTTGTAACTCACTTCCTACCCTATTACTCATTTCCTTTTCCTGTGGCGTACCATCATCCTCCTCTCTGAAGGACGTGTCAGAAATCCACTTTCATGGTCCATCGGTACTCCACCAAAATCCACTTCCTGTGTGCATGTTACTACAGCAGAGAACACTCAAACTTTATTTCATTGGTCTTTAAATGTTCTGACAATTTCTCTTTTTTGCCTTGAGGGCTGCAAACGGAGGGAATGCCTTCCAGCGGCCGTTTTTGGACGGTTAACAAGTCATTTCATGCTCATTGAGTTGCTAACACTGCTGTAACTGTACTTCAGCTGCAAGCGCCAGCAGCGTCAGTCAGCGCAGCCACCGCACAAATCCCAGCTGACTGCCGCTTTCATCTTATCTTGCTGACTAAACTAAATGAGCAGAAATCGTATTGCTCTGAAATTGACCCAAAAACAACAAGAGTCAATTCCACAGAGGTGAATTAAAGGATGTGGAGTGAAACGACAGGCCTTCATTCCTTGAGCAACTGCTCATCTGTCTCATTCATGTTTGTTGTCAGCAAAAGTGTTGATCTTAAAAATGCACAACTGGTCTTGTTTCAAAAAGACATGTCATTTTGAGTGCTAAAACAATAAAAAGTAGAAGCTAAAACTGTATGAACTCTCTACAATGCGAGTAAATCACTCGTACTGTACTAAATTTTCATGCTAGGTGACTAAATAATGTCTAATAATGCGTTTTTAGATTTCACTGGACAGTGTTTGAGTTAGATGCTAAGTACAGTATAAGTTTAGCACTGATATTTTCACCCGCCTTGCTTTGAACACTGAGTTTCGCTCTTCGTCAAGCATGCTATTTCAAGCGGATGCACAAAGTATTTGATATACTGTAAACTCTAGTGTGAAGACGCATCTCTCGCTGTCGCTCAGCTGAGAGCAGGTGACGTAGAAGTGATGCGCTACTTGTAAATAATATTTTCTGCTGTATTTTAGTCGTAGTAACTAAAATAGGGTACTAAAACTAAAATTTTAGTATAGGGAAGTCGTGGCCTAGTGGTGAGGGAGTTGGGCTTGTAATCTGAATGTTGCTGGTTCGATTCCCATGCCGGCAGGAATTGAAGTTGGGGATTGTGAATGAACAGCACTCTCTCCACCTTTGATACCATGACTAAAGTGCCCTTGAGCAAGACACCAACACCTAATTGCTCCCTTTGGATAAAAGCGTCTGCTAAATGACTAAAATGTAAAAAAAATATTTTCCTGTCAAAAAAGTTCATTCTGAATTATTCAGTTTAGGAACAAGCAGAAGCCACTGTCGTTTTCTCTTGAAGTGGGCGAAACTAATGTGCAAACGGCAATCTCATTGGCGCTATTATTGTCCCCGTTTTGATTTTAGCAAATCAGTTTGAGCGAATGTGGATGATGTGATTAATATTCATTAACCCAGCAGCTCATCAATTCTTTGTGCGTTTTGTACTGTTAGTAGTAGTGGTAGTAGTAGTCAAGTCAAGTCATCTTTATTTATATAGCGCTTTTTACAATGCAAATTGTGGCAAAGCAGCTTTACATTAATAAGAAAATGGTGTCATTGTGCAGCTTATTCTATATATTATTGATTCATTCCGTTGCAAAGATCAATAGTTATTAGTCTAGGTAATTTAGGTATAGCAGCACTGGAGAAAACAGGAGTAGTAGTAGTATCTTACTAGTATTATTGTTAATTATTTTTTTTTTAACTGAAACACTGAACAGGGTTGCCAGGTTTTCACAACAAAACCCGCCCAATTGCGTTTCAGGGGAGTCCCCTGGTAAAAACTGCGTTTCGGGAGGCAAAATTTGCGTTTTTGGAAGGGTTGCCCTTGTATAATTTGCATTCCAGGAGCTAAATATCTAAATATCTAAATATATATATATATGGGGTAGTCATGGGGTAGTCGTGGCCTAGTGGTGAGGGAGTTGGCTTGTAATCTGAAGGTTGCTGGCTCGATTCCCATGCCGGCAGGAATTGAAAGTGGGGATTGTGAATAAACAGATCTCTCTCCACCTTCGATACTATGACTAAAAGTGCCCTTGAGCAAGACACCTAACCCCTAATTACTCCCCTTGTAAGTCGCTTTGGATAAAAGTGTCTGCTAAATGATGAAAAATGTAAAATGTAGTCATGGCCTAATGGTGAGGGAGTCGGGCTTGTAACGTGTCGGTTGCGGGGAGTAAACTAAACTAAAAAAAATTCTAGCCAATGGGAATTCTATTGCCAGGGTGTAGAGGGTTGAATATGTTCACTGAGGACGCCAGTGTGTCATGAAAACTGTCAATAAATATAGTATTTCACCTCAAAATCAAAAGAAAAATCCCTTTAATTCTTAATAGCTTCATTGTTGGTAACACTTTATTTATATAAGCTCATATTAATGCCTTTATTCTGCATGACCTTATTCTACATCCCTACATCCTAAACTTAACCACTACCTTACAGTACATTAGGAGTTTGAGTGAAAAGCTGTAGTTAATAGTCAAGTGTTAACCAATTGTTGTCGTAACATTTTATAGACATTTGTAGATCTGAAATGGAAATGTATTATCCGCCCTGCCTTAACAGTGTGATCTATCGCAGTGACATCATCATAAGTATGACTTAATGTTTATTTCTCTGTAGTTTATGCGAATTCCCATTCGTATGTGCAACATGTTTGGTCTTTGACAATCCTGTTATGGTCCATGTGTCAGAAAGGGTTTGTTTTGTTTTGAATGAATCAACTTGAATGCATATCTTCATCTTCTTCTAATTAGATCTTAATTGATTTGCACCTTCCAGCGTTCCAAGTAAAATGTCTCGCTGGACATTATAATGTGTGTGGTTGTGTTTTGCTGTGTAGACTTTGGCTTTTGACTAGCTCTCACTGTGTGGCCCGGGACAGCTCCCTGCTGGTGAAGCGCTGTGTGTAATGGAAGCTCTGCCGTTTGGACCATCTGGAGAGAGATGTCTTCCAGGTCTTCACTGGCTTCCATCACAAAGTCTTTTGTCAGCTGTACTGCTCTACATGTGACGTTATTCCTCTATAATGAGTATCAGAAAGAAGAAATAGGTGGAAACGAAATGCCCCACAAAATCTTGGTTATTTCATATTATATTGTATGAAAAGAATTCACTCAAATGAAAATTCTGTCATCATTTACCCTCATGTCATGGTCTGTAAAATAATGAAAGTGAAAAGGCCTGCCAAGTTTCAAATTGTCAAAAAAAAGTACATTATTCATTGATGATCTCCTGTAGCTCTCAACTCAAATGAAATCCTTGTGAAAATAAGTGTGCTGAATTGTCTTTAATGTGCATTTGTAATGTACTTAAAAGCATATTTAAAAAAAAAAAAACTACTAATATAATATTAATGGAATAAAATGCCACTTTTTAATGAGAATTAAAAAATATATATTTTAAAGTGCATTTTAAATCATGTTTTAATAATACTTTAAAGAAGAACGTCTATTTTGGTGTGTTGACTAATACTCAAGCACGTCTAAAGAGCTTGATTATAATTTTAACTAGTGTGTTATTTGATTTTAAAGATTTTAACTTCATCATTACAAATACATTTAAATACATGACACAAGTTTCAGCAGAAATTTTGCAAGCATGTTTTAGCTGACCATAAATGTGCCAGTACAGTCGGTGTTGTGCACTGTACAGTTATAATATTTTAAAGACTTACTGTACATAAACCGAAGTGGATAAAACACTTAATTTCAACTAATTGCATTTATATAATTCCATTATAAATTATACTGTAATTGTAAATAACATGCAGTTAAGTTTCTGGGAACATTACATTCAATTCTCACCAAGTACTCTTTTTAAAAGTGTACAAAATTATCAGTGTACTTTTTTTTTTTACTTTTGAAGTCACAGCTTTGGCAGAAGGCTCACTCAACTTATCCATAAGTATGTTTTATAACTTCATTTGCATTGGAAATGTATGCTTGGCTGCTGCGAATGGGCCTTTAGGTGGCAACCATCCCTACAGTACATTTTCATTCAAATAATTTTCTAATAACAAAATGTGCAGTCTATCTGATATAGTACACTCAAATCGTAGATGTTTAACAGATCTAGTGGGTTGTACAAAGTAATGGTCTTTAGAAACAAATTACACTCTGAGGCTGAGTTATGTGCTCCTGGAGCTCAACCAACGGCTCTGTTCAGGACATCTTTCTGTTAGCGTTCCAAACCACTTCCAGGTTATGATGCAGACAATTGCATTGCAGAAATTTTGGATAGCATGAGAAATACTTGAAAATGCCATTCACTAAACTACAAGATACTCATATATTAATGTATTTAAACTACAGTTAGCTAGCCTTTTGAGAAAGCAGCTAGCTTCACTACTAGCAAACAGCTAACTACACTCAAGCTAGTCTCGTGCAGCCAAACCTTCAGACTAACGGCAGAAGTTCTGGACTCCATCGTTTCATTTCTGACCGATGTGTAAAGCAACCAATCAGTTTTTGTTCTGCACCAAGTTTAAGGGCGTGAAAAAGTCAATGTCTCTACGATAACAGACCAGCATGCATCTACTAAGTTTACTGCAACAACGGTGCCTCAAAACTTGCCTACTTTTGAAAATCCGACGTTTAGTTGATCCCTCGTTGTCACAGTTGCCCCACGTCTCCTGGAAATCCTGTAGAACTCAACCAATCAGATGACAACTTCAAAACTCTTGAAGTGTTTTCCCATTTTTTGTGCCTTACGTCCGAGGATGAGACTACTGAAGCTAATTAATGGTGGGCAACACAAAGAAACCAAACAATTTCACTAAAACGGATCACACCTCTAGAGATTCTAGGAAAGCGAGTAGATTCAGTTTTGTCAGCTTTTGTCTGAGGGATGTTGCACTGTTGAACTAGTGCCAAGTTCTTACTAGAAAAAAACTAATGTTTTTTTGAAAACAGTCAAGCTTCTGTCATGTTGCTTTAAGGGATAGTTCAAGCAAAAATGTAAAAAAATAAAACCCTAAAGCCATCTTAGGTGTCTGTGACTATCTTCTTTCAGCCAAACACAATCGCAGTTATATTAACCCTTGTGCATTGTTCAAATTCACTACCCTTTCATTATGTTTCAGCCATGATTTTAACTGCTTTAAAAATGTATCAGATAAATATTTTTTTCAAATTTTTTTGCTTAAATCTATTAATCAACCTCAGTCCTGATCAAAACTACTAAATTTAAAAAAAAAAATCAGGATTTTAACTCTTTAAAACGTTAAAATCTGATGCTGCACAAAAACTAACAACACATCAAAGCCAATGTTGTTTCTAATCTTTGACACGTTTTTTCCCAAATCAGTGACATCATTTATGAATTTGGCAATTAAAGAGTTAAAATCCTGAATTTTTTTTTTTAAATTTAGTAGTTTTGATCAGGACTGAGGTTGATTAATAGATTTAAGCAAAAAAATTTGAAAAAAATATTTATCTGATACATTTTTAAAGCAGTTAAAATCATAACGAAAGGGTCGTGAATTTGCCCACAGAGTACTGTTGAGTTTTTGAAAATTTTCAAAGCATTTTCCCAAAATATGTGTCAAAATAAGATTTGTCACCAAAAATCATTCCATTTGCTGAAACACGGAGAAAGTTATGGCCAAATTAAGACTCAAAAATTCCCCATAGTGGATGAAAACATCCCGAACAGCACATAAGGGTTAATGGTGGGCAACACAAAGAAACCAAACAATTTCACTAAAACGGATCACACCTCTAGAGATTCTAGGAAAGCGAGTAGATTCAGTTTTGTCAGCTTTTGTCTGAGGGATGTTTCCAGACACTAGTGCTAAGTTCTTACTAGAAAAAAACTAGTGTTTTTTTGAAAATAGTCAAGCTTCTGTCATGTTGCTTTAAGGGATAGTTCAAGCAAAAATGTAAAAAAATAAAACCCTAAAGCCATCTTAGGTGTCTGTGACTATCTTCTTTCAGCCAAACACAATCGCAGTTATATTAACCCTTGTGCATTGTTCAAATTCACTACCCTTTCGTTATGTATTTTAACTGCTTTAAAAATGTATCAGATAAATATTTTTTTCACATTTTTTTGCTTAAATCTATTAATCAATCTCAGTCCTGATCAAAACTACTAAATTTTAAAAAAAAAATTCAGGATTTTAACTCTTTAAAACGTTAAAATCTGATGCTGCACAAAAACTAACAACGCATCAAAGCCAATGTTGTTTCTAATCTTTGACACGTTTTTTCCCAAATCAGTGACATCATTTATGAATTTGGCAATTAAAGAGTTAAAATCCTGAATTTTTTTTTTTTTGTTTTGATCAGGACTGAGGTTGATTAATAGATTTAAGCAAAAAAAATTGAAAAAAAATATTTATCTGATACATTTTTAAAGCAGTTAAAATCGTTAAAATCATTCCATTTGCTGAAACACGGAGAAAGCTTTGGCCAAATTAAGACTCAAAAATTCCCCATAGTGGATGAAAACATCCCGAACAGCACATAAGGGTTAAAAAAAATTCTGGCTCTTCCCAGCTTTGTAATGATGATTGAATGGTGCCCGAGTTCCAAAAAGCACATCCATCCATCATTAAAGTAATCCACACATCTCCAGAGGGTTAATTAATGCCTTCTGAAGTGAAGCGATGGGTTTACGTCAGAAAAAATATCCATATTTATAACCTTAGAAACCATAAACACTGTCTTCCGGTAACAGCCCCACACATCAAGTTCCGGCGGAAGAGTGACCTCTGACCCGATGCATTACGTAGGATGTAGGAGTAGCTCCTTATTTTCTCTTTAAAAATTTGCATTTTGTGATGGTGTTTTGTTTCGCTTTATCTTCAGCGCTTCTGTGTTCGTCAAAATGTCAAACGTCGGGTCAGAGGTCACTTTTCCGTCGGAAATCGACAGTGATTATAGCTTATAAAGTTTTAAATATAGATATTTGAATTATAAAAACCCATCACTTCGCTTCAGAAGGCGTATGGATTACTTTTATGATGGATGGATATGCTTTTTTGAACAACAAAAACTCCATACAATTATAAAGCTTACAATATTTTAAAATCATGGGATCATTTTCATTTTTGGGTGAACTATCCCTTTAAAAATGTAGATCCTTTAGTACTGTTGCTGGTTTTAGTTAGACACCGTGAGTTCATCGGTATTTCTATGATTTATTCAATAGGAATAGTGCCGATACCGGAATTGTATCTCATTTGAGCCATTGAGCCAAAACAATGCACATGTTCAGGACCATCTGAAAAAGTTGATGAATGATGATGAAGTATTTGGGAGGGCCGATCCTCCCTCACATAAATGGGAGCTCCCTGCAGACAGCAGCTGGTATCCGTTCCACACCAGCAGTGTTCCGTCTCATCCCAGAGCAGGAAACTTTCGAAACAAGGCCAGATTACATACTTCAAGTGTTTCCATTTTCTCACTTCACTGTGGACATGTTTACACTTTTTTTGGGGGGGTGGCAACCACATTCAAATATATGTTATAGATCCTTGTGTGTACAGAATACAGGAATCACTCCAAGTATTTTATGTTTTATTTTATTTTTTTATTAAAAATAAATCAATCTTTGTTTGGAGTAATCTATAATTAATATTTTGTGAGAGATAGTTGAACATTCTGTCATCATTTAGTCCAGTTGTTCCAAACCTGTGTGAGTTTCTTTCTTCTGCTCAACACAGAAGAAGATATCTTGACAATTGTAATCAAACAGTTGATGGACCCCATTGACTCCCATAGTATTCAGCATCAACATTCCTCAAAATATCTTCTTTTGTGTTCAGCAGAAGAAAGAAACTCATACAGGTTTGGAACAACGTGAGGGTGAGTAAATGATAACATAATTTTCATTTTTGGGTGAACTATCCTTCTAAAATATTTGAAAAAACCTTTATGCGGTGTGACCAAAAAATATGCACGGGGGAAAAAAAAAAAAAAAAAAAAGTTTCATCGAGAGGACTAAGAAGTCTCTTATAATATCAGAAAATGACATTGAAAATGGCATGGTTAGTTTAGATTAAAAACTGTGCAAGCAAGCAGCATGTTAAATAAAGTTTTCACATCACATAATGGAGCGTCAGCAGCATTCCACCCGAGCCTTTGGAAACGAAAACGCTGCATCTTTTTATTTGATTTCCTGTCTTGTTGGTTTGTATTTGTGTGCGTTTGTGCACACATACACAACTGTATGTGTGCATTCCTTCCGGGCGCTTGGACGGCACCATTGTGTCGCTGGGCAGAAGGCAGGAAGCCGGGCGCACTGGAGGAGAAAAATTGTGGGGAATTCTGTGGATATGTAGAGGAAAAAGCTTGTGGATGTCAATAGAAGCTGATTATTATTATTCTTGGATTCTTGAGTGCGTAGACACCGAGTGGAAAGTAGCGTTGTCACTTTACCGAAATATCGAGAAATGTCGATCCTAATACAAGTAAAATTAAATGATTATTGATCCCAAAACTACTACCCATGAGATGTATGTTGTATTTTCTGTGT
Source organism: Zacco platypus (assembly GCA_038088235.1). NCBI lineage: Eukaryota > Metazoa > Chordata > Actinopteri > Cypriniformes > Xenocyprididae > Zacco > Zacco platypus. Next base: position 24,427,018 of record CM076070.1, read on the forward strand.
CATAACTCCACTGGTAATTGGTGTGAATTTTGTTAGTAGAGATTCATGCAGATTTAACAATTTTACAGTTTTGCTCATGCGTTTTAAAACGTCTTGTAACCTTGGTAAGCCAAAGCCATTGCCAAACAAAGTGGTATTTCTTTCCGTGAAGAACTGGGTCAATTTGTTTCACAAGAAGTCAAATGCATGTAATAATGAATTTGTATGCTGGCAAGTAGATTATCACTTGTGTCATTTGTATTCGAGAGAGTTTACATACACACACACAATTAAGTTTGCCCAAAATGTGCTTTTGATTTTGACACTTTGACAATCACATACAGAATGTTTGGCTCATATACTTTTGAAAAGAGCTGCCATGCCAAATCCCTCAGCGGAGCTCTAGGAATTTTGCAAGTTTATTTATTTATTTATTATTTTATTGGCTTGGAACCACAAGCAATTACATTTTAAAAACTTTTTGTATCATCAAAAATGTACATTTTACAAACAATTCTCTCCACGACATATATGATGTGTTTCTTCGATATAAACGTTTCATTAACGGTAGATTTGTCTCATTTAATCCAATTGATTAATCGTAATGATTAGATCTATAGATAACCAAACATAATGTATTATTGTTTATGCAGTTTACCTCAAGTGATAACTGAAAACACCTCGGCTCGTTCGCGTGCAAGTTTTTCATTTGTTTGCTATTTTGAAGACGAATTTTTTCCATAGTTATGACAATCTAAAACCAAGGGGCCTGTCTTCGATTTATAAGCTGATCTGACCAGCCAAATTCTCATTCCATGACAAACAGTATTTATTTTTAGGGTCTTTTGGGCTCATTCTGTCTCTTCTTAGCTTTCTTTTCTGGACATTTTCCGCTTGCAGTCTCTTTTTCTTATTCCCTCACCTTATTCAAGTCTGTCAGTCGTACGTCTTGAAAGACTCAGACACCACAAAGTTTCCAAAGTGCAGCGCATGTTCGTTTCTCAGTTTCTGACTGACAATTTGTGGCTTTGTCACCTTGTGTTATTCTCGTCTCGTATACTTTTAACTCATCTTGTCACATCTTTTACAGATTTGTCCACTGCAAAGAGAAAGTTTGCAGAGTCGCTGAACGAGTTTAAATTCCAGTGCATTGGCGATGCAGAAACAGATGATGAGATATGCATCGGTAAGATCACAACATTGCTTCTTTTTTTGAATGTTTGCTGTTAAGGTCAGTCTAATGTGTAATTCAGCACGAAACCAAAGTATCATCAGGATTGTAACCCCAAAACGTTTTTCGGTGTACACATAGAACGTGACGTCTATGAACTCAACCTTAGAAGCACCAGCTTCATCATTATTACTCTGAAGAGAGTACAAATTGATCCGTGGCCATCTGAATCCGCTCCAGTTCTTACACAATATTTTCATTACAAGCTTTTAACTCAAATAGACAGATTTTACTGAGCGCCGTCCATACGACCATTACGTTGAGCATCTACTTCGCCGCAATTAAACTAAAGTTTCAGCTCAGCTTTTATGTATTTGCCACGATTCCTCTTGACAGTGTGGCATCAAGTGTTGGAACCTGTGGGAATTTTTGTGGCTTTCTGTAAGTCCTGGCACCTTACATGGAAACTTGCTGAAATCCTGCTTGGCTGAATCTGAAGGAGGAACAAGTATTGACTTGCCTTTCTTCTGATCTCATCTTCAATTGCAGATTTTCAGTCCTGCAGTCTCTTACTTTCTGTTGACATTGTTCTTTATGAAGTTGAACATTAAAACCATAGGCCGCAGCGCTTTATTATATCTGGACTCTGGAGTTTTCATCCAGTGCATGTCGGAGGTTGAGAATCGTGAAGAGATTTGATGAGTTTGCGGCTCTAGTTGGGATTATAGTGTACATGCACACACATGTTTGCTGCTGACATGAATTCCGTATAATGCATAAGTTCTATATTTTACTAGTTTTATTACAGTTTGATTTATGTTTTGCCTGGTGGACAATAAAACAGGCAAAAAAAGAAAAGATCCATTAAAAATCTCCTAGACTTGGACCTATGCAATATGTAGGGACCACGGTATCATTTGCCGATTGAGTTTTCTTTATGACTTAGCCAGGGTTGAGGAGTAATAAAATACAAGTAACTTAGTTACGTATTTAAAATACAAAATTTGAGTAACTGTATTTCATTACAGTTACATTTTAAATGGGTGGTAATCAGATTACAGTTACATCTGAAAAGTGTTTTAGATTACCAAAGTGATTACTTTGAATTTTAATGTCATTTAAACAGCGATTGGTGATTCTCTGACCCTGACCGTCAAGATTCAAGATTATAATACTTTTAAGAGGATCATAAAAAATTTATTATTTTTATTTAGTACTGTCCTGAACAAGACAAAAAGACTGAATTTATAAAAAAAATGCCCAACTGTCAACTTAACTGTCCTGTCATGACCTGATGATCCACGACTGTTTTCATGTTTTGTGAGTCATTTTATAATTCACTCGTCACTGCTACTTTTTCTCACAATTTTTTTTTTCCCCTCACAATTGTGAGTTTGCATTTCACAATTCTGACTTCTTTTGCTCAGAATTGTGAGATTTAAACTCACAATTGAAAGTTATAAAGTCAGAATTGGGAGATATAAACTTGCAATACTAACTTTTTTTTCTTGCAATTGTGAATTTAGTATGTGAGTTTATATCTCATAATTCTGACTTTTCTCAATATTGTGAGTTTGTATCTCATAATTCTGTCTTTATAACTTGCAATTGCAACTTTATATCACACAATTCTGCGGGAAAAAGTCAGAATTGTGAGATAAAAACTTGCAATTACCTTTTTGTGTTTGTTCCACACTTATTGTCCAAAGTATAAGAATTCCAAAGTATTCTAAAGTATTTCGATTAAGTTACTAAACTTGAGTAATGTAACGAAATACGTTACAAATGACTTTTTAAAGCATGTATTTTGTAATCTGTAGTGAAATACATTTTAAAAGTAACCTACCCAGCCCTAGACTTAGCACAGTAGCATGCAAATACCTTCCTAAAACCTTAGCAACGCCCTGGCAACAGTCAAATGTCAAATGTCTTAATTGTGTCAAATGTGCACATGTAGTGTACTTCAAAACACTACACGTTCATGAGTAGACTTTTAAAAAGTGCACTGTAATAATGTCACTTAATGTCATGTTTACTTTAAAGTATGGCTGGGTATTGACACAAATGTCATGATTTGCGTTGATTACAATTCACAAGCTAATTGCGATTTGATTACGATTCAGTCGATTTGATTCAATATCGATTTTTTGGATATATATCAGGTACTGCACATGGCACATTACACAGTGCCAAAACTGATTATTTTTTGAATTTCATGATAAATGTAAAGAATTTGAAATCTATTATTATCAATTATTTCATATCAAAAGTAACAAAGCACAAAACTTACTGTGATTTATTCAATGGGAGGCGCGGAACATCCGTTCATTCATCCATCAACTGAAAACAGGAAAGAATCAATATTGGTTTGTAAAAAATGAGAATTAAAATCGAGAAATATATATATTTTTTTTACCCAGCCGTACTTTAAAGTACATTTTAATTAATTGTTTTAATAAAGAAGTGCACTTATTTTGATGTGTTGACCAACACACTAAAGCACAACATACTTAATTATAATTTTAACGATTGTGATCTGATATTACGTTCATAGTTAATAGATTTTAAATGTGCTAAATTGCAACGTCCTCATTACAAATCTGTAATTACAAATATATTTAGATACTTGTCATTAAGTATATTTTGGCTTCGCATAATTCAGCTGTACACTTTTACCATATTTAAAAGAGAATAGTATTTAATTATAAAAACAGACACATAACGTTGTTCTCTAAAAGTATGTTGAAGTGTAAGGGACAACATATTATCATTGTGTTTTGCATGGGCAAGTACCTCACATTTTCTTCAGAAAAATTACAGAACCTAGTTGTATTTTTGAACCACAGGCACAAATCCAAACATTTTGTTAATTTTAGTTTTTCTCCTCTTTGTTTTTCCTGTCCTAGGAGTTAAACACGGTCTCTGTAGAAGTTGGTATTTGCCGTCTGGTGTTTTGTAAGAGCACTAAACACATGGTAGATCTGTGTTGTCACCTTCTCATGGCTGTCACACAGTCATATTTTGCTTGTTGATCGCAAACCTGATGTTCGGGTTTCCGTGGCGAATTATAAAATGACAAATGTTTGACTTCGGTTTGAAGTGACATGACATGAAGCCCAAGTACGGTACTTCGGAATTGGCCCTCCGTATTTAACCCATGCACACGTTAGGAACACACATACAAGTAATATGGTTAAGATGTGTGTTTTCTTTCAAAGCTAAATCACTTCAGGAGTTTGCTGGAGTCTTACAGAACCTGGAAGATGAGAGGACACGAATGGTGAGCTGGTTTCTTCATCATTATCATTATGCTATTACTAATGGTCTAAAGGAAGTTCACTCAGAAATGAAACTCGTTCCAAACCTGGCTTCCAGAATAAGCTGTTGGACACGATATATATACATTGGAAATATGTCAGCTGGTAGATATTCATGCTATTGACAAAATCTGACTCTAAGCAGAAAACTACTTTGTACTCTGCTAACTGTCACATTATAGATAGCTTTATGAGCTTATAGGTGTGACATTGTTTTTTTCACACTTGTCCAATGTAGATACTGTGTAACTGTAGCAAAGTTGCAACTTGCTGCAACTTGCGGATGCACACTCACACCATCATATAGATCAGATGTCAATGTCTGTATCTATCAATCTTGGATTTATGTAACACGTTACAAGTAACGCGAGATATGTAATCAGATTACTTTTTTAAAAAAGTAACTAGTAAAGTAACACTCATGCATTACTTTTAAATATTAAGTATTGTAGTGTCTTTGCCGCTGACTTTTGATGATCCAATTCAACCAAACACTAAAAAATGCTGGGTTAAAAACAACCCAAGTTGGGTTAAAAATGGACAAACCCAGTGGTTGGGTTAAATGTTTGCCCCACATGCTGGGCAGTGTTAGTTAACTGAACTATTACTTAAAAATGACTATATGGCTTGCTTAAATTGAACCCAAAATCAGACAGATAAGGCAACAATAATAATCAAAATGTGAACGTTTATTAATAAGCAATTTAATAAATGTTTAATTATTATACATTAAGCTTAATGTTCATTTATTATATTTTGTGGAACATATTCCAACATATATTTTCCATTTTTATATTTTGGGTTCATTTTAAGCATGCAGTACAGTCATTTTTAAACAATATTTGAGCTAAATAAAACTACCCAGCGGTTGGGTTAAATGTTAAATAACCCAATCGCTGAGTTTGTCCATTTTTAACCCAACTTGGGTTGTTTTTAACCAAGCATTCTTCAGAGTGTATGAAAAAGTGAAAATGACTTTAGATAAACATCACATTTGTTTTTAATTTTTTATTTATGGCCATGTAATCAGTGAAGAAAATGAGTGTGCATTTTCAGATGTCACATGATGATGCCGTGATGGTGAGTAAATGTTGACAGAATGATCAGTTTTGGATGTAAGTAATGAAAGGATTTCTGCGACTTTCGTGTCCTCAGATTGAAAATGCCAGTGATGTGTTGATCACGCCGCTGGAGCGCTTCAGAAAGGAGCAGATCGCAGCTGCAAAGGTGAGCGAAGACGTTCCTGTTCAAACCGCTTTATGCTGTTATGGTATTCATAGTAGAAAGAGGCTATTGTGTTTCTTGCATCACGTAACAGTTTTCACTTATCAATGGTTTTCAAGAAAAACCCTGTTCAAAGGCAAATCTGTCACTATTGATTAATGTTAGAGAGTCCATATGGGCCGAGAAACTACAGATCAAAGTGTTTCTGAGAAACTGCCTTGACTTTTTAAACAGCACTGCCATCTGTTGGTTATGTTGTGTAAGCACTCATTTTAGTGTTGATGATGAAAATAAACAGATACAATTAATCTTCTTAATTTGATACATATAACAGGTTGTCCATTTAAAAAAAAAATAAAGATGATTCAATGAATTAATTTTAATATTTAAACAGTGTTGAAACTTTACAGCTCATCCACTCCAGGCGATTGATTCCCGAGTGACAAATCAGAGTGCCTAAGAGTGCTTAAAGAATTGTTCCTATTCTATCTTCAGTACACTTTAGCATACTTATTAAGAGTACATATTATGGATATCATATATATATTTTTTTAAAAAGAGCTTAAATGTAAACTGAATGTCATTTTTTAGACACTTAAAGGAGACCTATTTTGCTCTTCTTGATTTTACCTTTTCTTTTATCTTTGTTCATCTTTGTAACAATCAGTTGTGGTAAATGGAAGCTCAAGCATGATGTGTGAGAACCAATGAGGTTCATTCTCGTGTTACGCAGCACGTTTGAGTAATATATTATATACGCTTTACTATATTACATGTTTTATTAGACAGGCTAACATCTGTTTCAATTACACTTATAGTTGAGTGTTATTTAAATCTAATTTTCTTGATTTTTGTGATTACCATAATCACCATGTCTCAGAGAAAAACTCTATTTTGTCAAGTAACGTTAGCTGACACAGCATAATCAGTTGCAGCTTTATTTTTAGTAACATTAATACAGAATTTTCTCTATCACAGAGCTTCCCAAATTGTGGGCCGCGGCCCCCCGGTGGACCTTAGCGGTATTGTAGCTAGTCCAAATCAATATATTAAAATAATTAAAATATTCCAATTGTTCTAAAATTTGATTTTTTTGAAAGTATGTAGGATTAGTGTTATGGATTTAAATATATTTGTAAAGAATGTTTACATCATAGTTCTCATAATTCACATGAAATTCTTACAAGCTTGTTAATAAATGTATTTTTAGGTAAATGTCGGTATATATTTTTTAACGGCGGGGTCGTGGAGCTTTTGCAATGTTTTTTGGGGGCCTTACCCCTCTTAAGTTTGGGAAGCTCTGCTCCATCATACAATACGTTTTGAAATTAATTGCGCACCATTTATCAACACAAGCCATCCAGCATTTAATATGATATTGTAATATGGATCTATCTTACTGCAGTGTGAACAAGTGTCACAGAGTAACGTTATAACATCATGTTCAACACACTCAAATAATATGATAAACAGAGCTGTGTTCCCTCATACTCATGACCGGAAAAGTGGAAGCGGCGACTGTGTCATAATAAAAGTCCCACTGCTCTCGTTGCCGTGTGTTGCGTTCGTCTCTCATTATCGATCGCTCCAGCTCCTCGTCCTGCTCCGCTTCATACTACAGTAACGTTAATAATCGCATCCGTGAACGTGATTTCTGAGTCTCAACCTCATTCTTTTCCACCGGCTGTGAGGTGAAGACCACATGTCCCAAGATTCCTCGCTCAAACTTGCCGTCACAAGTTACACCTTTGTTTTGAATAGGCGCCCTCTAGCGGATGAAAAACTACATAGTGCACCTTTAAGCCTTCAGTTTTCTCAGTTATGTGTTCCTGTTAATGTATTTTAATGATTTCAAATGTACTTTAAGTAAACTTTAATTTTATATTTTACAAAGCGCACTTTTTTAAAACGTACTTAATTGTGTTAAGAAATGTAGTCATGAAAGTGTACTCTTTTTAAGCTCACTTAAGTAGTTTTATTTCATTAATATTGAATCGTCTTCAAGCAAATTATTTTTAAATCTACTTTTAAGACAGATTTGAAACACACTACAAGCGCAACTTTGTTTTCAAAGACATTTAGGATATCTGTCTAATCACAGTCAAGAGAAACATTATGAGAACATGAGCCTCAAACACTTGTACTTTAAACAGAAATGACTAAACTGCTTTCAAAATGTAAAATATATTCAATTTAAAATTAATATACATGCAAGTCTCCTCACGTAGGCTAACTTTATGGCTGTTTGAGTTGACTCAGAGTTTGAATTTTTATCCCATAGGAGGCCAAAAAGAAATACGATAAAGAGACGGAGAAGTACTGTACAGTGTTGGAGAAACATCTCAGTCTTTCCGCCAAGAAGAAGGAAGCACACCTTCATGAGGTATGATCTGCTCTCAATGCCAATTTATGTAGTAGACTGAAATGACCTTTTATGCTGCGGTACATAAAGACTAGCATTTGTTGGTTATTAAAACTAGGGCCGGACATATTAAACAACTTGTAACAGCCAAGCATTTGGTGTACACTGTAACCCGCCATTTGATTTAATGTGGATTTGTTGAGTATTTAGTTTGATTTTCTAAACAAATTTCCCCCAGGCGGATAACCAGGTGGACCACGTGAGGCAGCACTTCTATGAGGTCTCGCTGGAATATGTCTTCAAAGTGCAGGAAGTTCAGGAAAGGAAAATGTTCGAGTTTGTGGAGCCGGTAAAATCACATTTTATTGCAGTGGTTCTTCAAAAATACTATAGCACTACAAACAATCTTGGTATCCCATGGTACTTTTTTGTTAGTTACGCTCTTATAATCTTACATGAAATAAAATTTTCTAAATATAATTACAGTTATACATCCATAAAATTCTATTGTGTTTCCTCTTCATGAGAGCTGCTTTTCTCTTTGTTGTTGTTGTTGTGTGTAGTTGCTGGCTTTTCTACAGGGTCTTTTTACATATTATCATCATGGGTACGAACTGGCCAAAGACTTCAACCATTTCAAAACAGACCTCACTATCAGCATTCAAAATGTGAGTACATTTCTTACAACAGACCCTTACAGATGTTGATGTTACACAATAAAAAAGCAGTTAATCCAGTTTATACCAGTGGTTCTCAACTGGTTTTCCCATGGCCATTAAGTTGCGAACGAATTTTGTTTTAGGAATTTGAGAAAAATGTGTGTGTGTGTGTGTGTGTGTGTGAGTGTGTGTGTGTACTTGTATTCCTTACATTGCGGGGACCAAATGTCCCCACAACGTAAGTAAAACCAGTAAATATTGACATTGTGGGGACCTTTTTTTGGTCCCCATGAGGAAACAAGCTTATAAATCATACACAATTATCTTTTTTGAAAATCTAAAATAGCAGAACATTTTCTGTGATGGGTACGTTTAGTGTAGGGGGGCAGAATATACAGTTTGTACAGTATAAAAACCATAACGCCTATGGAAAGTCCCCACAAAACACAAAAACACAACGTGTGTGTGTGTGTGTATACACACATAAAATTAGTCTATTGAAATTATAATAAATTTGCTAAATTTGATGGTACTTGTGTGTCAACCATTTTTGTGAAATGATCAGCTTGGTTTTTAAAAGCATTCTAAGCAAATTTATTTCACAAAAATGGTTGACTCACAAGTGCCATCCCACTTTACTTAACATACGCAAATTGTAAGAATATGAATAATACTATATGAAGAATATGATGAATAAAGAGTATAATTAAGGGTCCTTCACACAGTCTGTTTTTCGATTTTCCATTGTTTTTCTATGTAAACGCTCTAGACGGACACGTTTGACCTTTGTGCTCACGTCTTGTCACATTCTGTACAACTTCAACAGACGACAACAAGCATAAACAAATTTAAAACAAGAGCCAGAACAAATATTTTACATTTGTATTCAACATTTTTATATAGAAACAATACAGAAACAAACTACATATGAAATGAGATACTAGTAACACTTGCGCGGATATTCTGTATCATAGCGTTTCAACTGGGAAAAAAACAAACAATCTAAAAACCCCCGCTGCGCTGCCACAGCGATCTCAAGCGACCACAACTAGGCTTTTTCAAGAGTGTCTAGTGTTTTCAGCTGGCTAAAAACGTCCGTGATTCTCGGCCACGCCCTTAAAAACATGCATTCACTCATCCATAAATATTATTTCCCCATAAATATTATTAGATCCATCGGCATGACGACAAGTTTGATTCCATATTTACGTCGTCATCACTCTACGCTTTTTTTTATTGTTTTGAATTGTTTAGCGACCCCTAGCGGACGAAAAAAGTTCACAGTGCACCTTTAAAATGCGTCTGACAGAAGAGTCAACAGCTTTCACACGTCTTTCAAAATAAAAGTCCTGCATCAGAAAAACACAGAATTACGTGTTCTTCTTGTTTCTTTGACTGCACACTCAAAACGTCCTACAGCCCACAAATTCAGGTACTGGTTTAGAGCCTGAATGCATTGAGTAAATCGTAAATGAGAAACATCACCATGTCATGTTCTGTTAAGTCCATTGAGATGAGTGTATGTTCACTGGACAGGATATCAACATGACTCAAACTTAACCCCTGATGGGAGCAGTCAATGTCCTTTTGCCAAAAATACAAATAAAAACATCATAAAACTGGCCACTTCACAATGAGCCTGGTCGGTTATGTGTGATATTTGAGCAGTAGTTGATTCTATAATGTAGATTTTTTTCACAATGAGCGGCAAGTTTTCACAAGCAATCCTCGAATCCTCCTCCTCCTCAAATTGTCGTTGTGGTCTTTCAGACGCGGAATCGGTTTGACAGCACGCGTTCAGAGGTGGAATGTTTGATGAAGAAGATGAAGGAAAACCCGCACGAACACAAGAGCATCAGTCCACACACAATGGAGGGATACCTGTTTCTGCAGGAGAAACGTAAGTGGAAAAGTGTGGAGCTTCACAAGTGATCACACTGACTTGTGGCGTCTGTGATTTTTCTTTTTAATTGTGTTTAATTTCAAATGAATAACTAACTACACTATCCACAATACTAAATAACGACCCAACATTCAGAGAAGTATCTGTTTGCATGGACATAGTAATTGTGGCAAAATAGCTTTACTATGAAGCATTGCGAATGATGCCATTAAAGGGATAGTTCACCCAAAAATCAAAATTCTGCAGCTACATAACTACCATTTTGACACTTCAAAAAGTAAAAAAAAAAAAAAAACGAGATCATGAAACGAATCCATATGAATCAAATGAAACGAATCCATATGAATCAAATGTGTAAAATAACTGGGCTGATATAGGCTATATAATAATTTTCAGTATACACACTATAAAACAATTTTTCAATTACTTTTCCATAAAAATTTATGGATAATAAATAAGTATTGATTATTTCAAGGGGCAACTAATGACACCTCATTGGATATTTTCATGTTTGGGAAAAATTTGGGATTAAACGGGTTAAGATTTCGTGACATTTATGATGTCTGCTGTACTCACAATGATATAGCTATACTGGCAACAGACAAGGACAACTAGGGTCGATTACATTACCTGACAACCCTTCCAATGACGACGAAACTGGTTTTAGCTGTTAGACTACAAAGTTTAATAGTCATCACATAAGTCCATTTGTACCCCTTCAGGCTTTTGAAGGCTTTTAAAGAGTCTCTGGAGTAGGATGAGGGAAAGTTGATGAGATAGCTGTACTGCAGGTCAGGAAAGCTATCCGTATGTACAGGTCTATGTTTTTTAATTAAAGTGTGCAGTGAACTCTGTTGCCTTGAAACTCATGCTGGCGCCATTCATTTCATATTCGCTCCCGGATGTCTCTGCCTGCTAGCATTGTGGTGTAAACAGAATGGGTCACGTGATTATCCTGGGCACTATAGGCCCCAATGACTAAATACTTGATCTATTATGATTTTTTCAGTAGAATTAGACTTGGAATGTCTTTTTTTTCCTTTTAAAATAATGTAAAATGCATATTTAAAAAAAAAAAACACACCACGTCTGTGTGTGGTGGCTCTTGATGCCTTGACCTCAGCCTTAGTCCATTCCTTGTGAAGTTCACCCAAATTCTTGAATTGATTTTGCTTGATAATCCTCATAAGGCTGCAGTTCTCTAGGTTTGCATCTTTTTCTTCCACACTTTTTCCTTCCACTCAACTCTCTGTTAATATGCTTGGATACAGCACTCTGTGAACAGCCAGCTTCTTTGGCAATGAATGTTTGTGTCTTACTCTCCTTGTGAAGGGTGTTAATGATTGTCTTCTGGACAACTATCAGATCAGCAGTCTTCCCCATGATTGTGTAGCCTAGTGAACCAAACTGAGAGACCATTTTGAAGGCTCAGGAAACCTTTGCAGGTGTTTTGAGTTGATTAGCTGATTGGCATGTCACCATATTCTAATTTGTTGAGACAGTGAATTGGTGGGTTTTGTTAAATGTGAGCCAAAATCATCACAATTAAAAGAACCAAAGGCACACAATGTATATATATATATATACACACACACACACACACACACACACACACACACACAGAGTGACATGAAAGTAACGTGAAGCCAAGTATTGTGTCCCATACTCGGAATTTCACCCATCCAAGTGCACACACCTAATACAGTGAGTATTGAACACACACCCGGAGCAATGGGGAGCCATTTTTGCTGCAGCGCCTAGGGAGTGATTGGGGGTTCGGTGCCTTGATCAAGGACACCTCAGTTGAGAGTAATGAGAGTAGAAGAGAGCAGTGTTCCTACACTCCCCCCACCTACTGCCAGTACTGAGACTCAGACCCTTCAGGTTACAAGTCTGACTCGCTAACCATTAGACCACAACTGTATAAAGATAAGATTTTATCATAATAGACTGATAAAAAAAGATTTCTGGTCAAAAAAAAATTGTTGTTGTGGGTTTGCTGGTTCAAGGAGCGCACAACGAAGGAATTAATCAAAGGAGAAGTTTAATGTAATCTCTTTACAAACAGGAGAAACAGGAACAGAATGCCAAACAAACCACTTAACCAATATCAATGCAAGTCTAGGACTGAACAAAAACTGAGGGCTTATATACAAAGGAAACAGGCGAGCAAACGAGACTAATTAATTACACACACTTGACCTGAATGAACTAATAATGACGGTAACCATAGTAACTAAGGAGTGGAGGGAAAAACTGAATAAAGACAGACATGTGACACAAGGAAAAGTCCAAAACAGACACATATGACAATAGTGTAATTTGCCTAATTTTTAGGCCCCGGGTCATATTCACCCCCAAGGAGATGTTTTGCTACAGCTTTTTGATTTATCGTACTGCATCTTGTGGTCTTTTACTCACACGGCTCCCTGCTTTATACCAAATCAGGTTCCTTCGTGTCCACATGGGTGAAGTACTACTGCTCCTATCACCGAGAGCCCAAACGCATGACCTTGATGCTGTTCGATCAGAAGTCTGGGGGCAAAATTGTAAGTTGTTTTTGATTCTCTCTTTCTCTCGCTCACTCACTCTCACATACAAACCCTCTCGCACCCTTTCACTCAACAGCATGGGTAACCTTTGGATTGGAGAGTGAATTCTGGCACAGGCCACGTGCTTGTTCCCCATGCTGGCACTGACACGACTCTTATCCTGCACAAAAAGCTGTGTATCGCATGGTTGACCTGGCACCAGTGTTTGCACCTGGCACTGTGCCCGTCCCACTCTCCACTGCCACACACACAGGGTCAATAGCACGAATCTCACACCAGGGACTGCATGCGAACTGATTACATTCTGACCACACACACCGCAAGAGAAAAACAAACATAAAATGTGTTTTATGGTGATTTTATATATATATATATATATATATATATATATATATATATATATATATATATATAAAAATATATATAATATATATATATATATATATATATAATATGTATGTATGTATGTAGAGCAGTTGTTCTCATCCTGCGGCCTGCAGGTCACGAATGCAACTCTGGCCCACGATATGCCAACCACACTTAAAAAATAAATTCCAGTTTTACAATTTATTTTTGTTTTTAAATTACATTAAAAGGGATTAAATGAATATAAGTTTGAACTATACTGTTTTTTTGTCATATAAAATCATTTTGGTCATAGTATATTATTTTCAGACATGTGCAGACCTGCTATATGCGTGCGCTTTGGCAGAATTCCAATAGTAACCATTATTTTTGTAAATTAAGGGATCAAAATGGGCAAATTTGTTATTAGAGGAGAAAAACGAAATGAGGAACATACCAATGAAGGAACACATTGCAAAAAATAAGAGTCGTAGCATCAGCAGCGACGGTAAGAGGAATGGAAGAATTAGTTTGAATCAGTCAACGAGTGAGATTTTGTTTTCTCTATAGTAAAGTACTTGTATTTTAAATTGATAAAAAATAACCGCATCAGTGCACCCGCAGCTGCTGCGTTGAGGGATACCGATGTAACAGAATGATTGATATTGTCAGAGATCGTAATTACAACAAAGAGTTGAGTAACATTTGCTTATTAAAGGCGTTTGTGGCCTATATAACATTCTGCCATTGTTTGGTGACTGTTACGATGCTGTTGAAGAGAATTTACATTAGAGTTAAATAGGAACTTAATGTAATTGTATACATTTTGTATTCATTGAGGGTTATTATCTGATTACTGTAATGCAAATGTCACTAATTAAATTTTTATTTGGTGTAATACATAACATTTAATCTGATCATATCATATATAAATGATATGCAGCCTGTGAGACTTGCACTTGGACCATAGTGAGGCCCACTGGGAAAAAAGTTGAGAGCTGCTGATGTAGAGTATTATGACAGAGAGATCGACTAAATGTTAGTTAATGTATTAACTAACATTAATTAACTAACAACCATGAGCAATACATTTACTGTATTTATTATTACAGTTGTTCATTGTTTGTTCATGTACGTTCACATTGCATGAACTAATGTTAACAAGATTTTAATAATGCATTAGTAAATGTTGAAATTAACATTAACAAAGATTAATAAATGCTGTATAAGCGGCAGTTCCTTATTAGTTCATGTTAACTAATGAACCTTGTTGTAAAGTGTTACCAGTTCGCTTATTCAAAACAATAACAAAGGTGTAACTTGACGAATGTGTGTGGAATCATGGGATCGTCTTCATATCCACAGCCAATGGAAAACAATCCGACGGGAATCACGGCAGAAATCGTGTTCATGGATGAGTTAAAGGATTAATTCACCTTAAAATGAAAATGACCCCATGATTTACTCACCCTCAAGCCATCCTAGGTGTATATGACTTTATTCTTTCAGACGAACACAATCAGAGTTATATTAATAATCACCTGGATGCTCCCAAGTTTTATAATGACAGTGCAGGGAAACCACTTGTTTGAAGCTCAAAAAAGTGCGTCCATCCATCATGAATGCACTCCATACGGGTTGACAAAGGCCTTCTGAAGCGAAGCGACGCATTCGTGTAAGAAACAAAAATATCTGTATTTAACATGCTATAAAGTAAAATAGCCATACGGATTCTGCTCGCGTCTAAAACGTAACTTACGCGACGTACTACTGGTATGACACTACGCTATGTCCTACACTATAAGTTACTCTGTAGACATGTGTAGAGTTCGTATGGCCGTTTGTAGATTAAATATTTCAATATATACTCCAATAAATAAGAGTAATGTTTATGTATCGCATGCGACGTCATCATTTACAACAATCATTGCAGCTAATCCTTTCAGTTGGTTAAAAAAAACATGTTTACAGTAAATATACTTATAATGGAGGCTTAACAGGTAAAACGACCAGAGGCATTACAAGCAGGAATTACAAACTCGAACTCAGTTGACTCTCTCCGCTAATCTTCAACATATTTGGCATGATATTTTATATAGACAAAGGTTGGTAAGCAGTTCGGTCACACTAGTGACAGGAGGTTTTGCATAAGTGGTTACTAGGGAGTTGCTAGGGTGTTGTGTGGCTGCTTACTGGTCCAAGTCAAGCATTATGTAATGAAAACCATATAATTCCAGTAGTAATAGCAGCTCAACAAGCCACACAATTTGATAAAGTATGTTTGCAGCACAAAAGTGTGATTAATTTATGGACCAAAGTGTAATAGTTCAGGTTAAGGGTTCAAATACTAATGCTTGCCATAGGAAACACCTCAGATAACATGACTTTGTCCCTAATTGTGCATGTAAAGTCTTGCATACTTATTGTAGACTAGACCGCGGAGTGTCCCATTTGTCATTTTTAGTTTCAGATGAGTGCTCACAAGCACCCCTGTTTCACCTCTCCATTACATGCTCAGTTTGTTTAGTCTGCGATCATTACATTGGCACCTTTTCCGGTATGAGAAGCGAGCAAGAAAACTAGAGAGAAGTCACTGTGTAGAGTGGATTGATAGAAACAATTAGACTGTAAGTGGAGAGGTCACTGAAAAAGAGCGCGTCAGTGGCATGTGTGTAATGTGTCGCAACTCGCTGCAGAAGTTGTGAAGTGTTGTAATAAAAATAGCTCGCCACATTTGAACACCCATTCCTTGGCCAGACTTTGCAAGAAGATACGGAGTAACCTGAAACTTTATCAAACATTTATATAATCTTTTTTGTGATGACAGTGTAGTCTGTAAATATAGAACTTCTACTCATATTTTCCTGTCAACTGTCCAGGCTCACATAAAAATCAAAGTCAAATAGTGAAAATTTGGTGTCCGTATTCAACCACATGTTTCTCTTTCAGGGAGATGAGGACAGCTTTACGCTCAAATCTTGCACCAGAAGGAAAACGGACTCCATCGAGAAGAGGTTCTGCTTTGACATTGAAGCCGTGGACCGGTGAGTTGACGGCCCGCATACCCGGCACCAGGTGGCGCTTTAGTCCACATAACATCCAGCGGGAGTCACGCTTCCTGGCTGCTGCTCAGGAAAGGGGGTGGAGATTTTAACTAGGTCTGCCAGGCATAAAAAGAGTGCACTGCGGATAGCTTTAACCTGTTGCATTAACTAGGAATGGAGAGGCAAAGTGGCCATCGCATGGGTTGTAGGCAGGAGACAGCGGATGATTAACCTTTACCTTCACCTTTAGACCAAAAGATGTCCTCAGCCCTCCTCAGAGTGGTGGCAGAATGTTGGACTGTGTTGCAGCACACAAAAATTATTTTCTTAATATTTGAGTCTTGTTTCCCAGCAAAATCGGGTCAGATAATAAGATTTATTTTCACAGAATATATACATATATATATCAATCAATAAATCGATGCTTCTTAGAATCGATTCCAAGATTAATCAATTCGGAGATTAGCTATTAACAGCAGATGGCGCTCTAGGCTAGTTTTTAATCACATGCTCAAATGCTCATGAAGAAGAGCACTCGTGCATTCTGCTGAGTCTGAGATTAATGTAAACTCTCTATATAAATATATATCTTTCTAAATGTATAATAAATCTGGTAACACTTTATTAACATGAATTTACTTTATTAACATATTAGTTAACATGAACTACACTTTTAATAATAATAATAATCTTTGTTAATGTTAATTTCAGCATTTACTGATACATTAATGAAAACAATAATTGTTAACAAATGTTAGTTCACAGTGCATTAACTAAACTAACAATGACCTGCTGTATTTCTATTAACTAATATTAACAAAGATAAACTAACATATGTATTGCTCATGGTTAGTTCATGTTAGTTAATACATTATTGTGAAGTGTTACCATATCTAAATACTGTATATATAAGTCTATATGTATTTGGGGTGTTGAAATTAAACGTTTCTACGATGCATCACGGTGCGGAATAGACCAATCCTTTGGGATGTACTGCAACGGGAGATTCTCATCATGGATGTGCAGCCGACAAATTTGCCACAACTGTGTAATATCATCATGTCAATATGAACCAATCCCTGAGGAACGTTTCCAGCCCCGTGTTCAATCTATACCACAAAGAATTAAGGCACTTTTAAAGGGAAGAGTGGTACTAGCAAGGTGTACCTAATAAAGTGGCCAGTGAGTGTATGCCAAAATTCACTCATTTTTCTTATTGCGGCCCTTTAGTAAGCAAACACACAGTCTGCGCATGAATGTGCATGACGGTAATACCTTTGTGCTGAATCATAAGGTAACATAAGCAGAATTGTCGATGTGTCATGATAAACTTGAGGCAAAATTTCCAGTTTTCTATTTTCTCTTTCCACACTCAGTACTATGGCAACCAATGTTGCTGTAATGGATATTGACAGCATTATTTGGACAAATGGATCAGATTCGAGGACTTGCAAAATCAGAGAACGAACAGTCCAAGCAGTGCTTTGATAAAGTTCTTTTGCCAAGAGAAAACCTTTCTCTGATTCTCTAGCATACGTGAAAGCAAGTGTGCTGTGCCGAGTGTTGGAAAACCTTTTAATATTTCAGTATGGCAGCTCTATCAGTAAATCAGCAGCACACACACTCACACACCATTAAACCATGTGACAGCTGAAGGTTAGGCCGTGTCGGGTCAGGCAGAGTTATGGTAATAGAACTGGGGGTGTTTAAATGAGTTTGTGGACAGGAGCCCCTAGATTTACAATGTGTTAGTGCACTGCTGGTGTGGAAAACAATGACATTTTGTGTATGTGATGTTCTTTTTTTCTTTTCTTTTTCTTTTTTTTGTTTTGGCTGAGCCGACATGGGAAGTTTTGGGGGTTTGCAATCAGAAAAACGGGATAACCCTAACCCTAACCCTAATACATTTCTAAATGTTTCAACTCTGAATGCTTTGATCCTTGTGAAAAAGTACATTTTAGCATACATTTAAAAAGAAATGATAGGCTTTAAAATATTATACTACATATGAATGTGATATTTTAAGTAAATGAAAATGTATAATAGTTTAAATTTATATTAAATGCATTTGGTTGAACGTCAGAGGGATTTTTTGCCCCGCTTAAGTAGGACTTAAGTACATCTTTATCCCCCGGTTTCACAGACAAGGCTTAAGCTAGTCTTAGACTAAAATGCGTGTTTGAAATGTACGCAACTTCTATCTTTTTGTACATTAAAATATGTCAGAGCCATTGTTTTGTCTCAAGATGCACACCAGTAATGTTTTTTCTGGAGAAAAATGATAAAAGCTACTTAAATATCATAATTGAACTGAGGCCTAATCCTGGTTTAGGCTAAGCCCTGTCTGTGAAACTGGGTCTATATGCAATTTAATAATTACTTTGGTTAAAGTGTACATTCAAATGTGCTGAAAAGCATTTAAAACTTGTGTGTAATGTATTTAAATATATTTGTAATTACACGTTTCTAAGGATGCAGTCACAATTTACTACATTTAAAATATATGTACTGTAAAGGTGCAATAAGTGATTTCTGAGAAACGCTGTTGAAAATTGGAATCAACACCAAAACAAATAATTTGGCCAATGTTTGCTAGATGTCTGTTCTGTGTGTGCTGTTTGTACATAGTCCTGACTGTGTAAATAGGAGAAAAAAAACAAAGTGGATTGGACCAAAACTCTCTTGTAGCCAACACAGACGTTACTTTATTTCGGCTCAATACGTGAGTAACATTGGTTGTTGCTGTTTCACACAACCAAGATATGCTTTTGTTTGCTGACGTTGTAGTCGAATCACAGCTGAATCATCCATACTTGCACCGGCTGTCTGATGCGGTTAGGCTACGTTCACACTGCAGGTAAATGTGGCCCAAATCTGTTTTTTTTGCTGTTTCTGTTTTCCCCTATGACAGTGTGAACAGTACGAACCACATTGAATCTTTTCAATTCCCATATGTGGTACTAAATCAGGTCGGCGACCGCAGTGTGAACAGGAATTTGGGATTTTTACTTCACTCGAGATCAATATTTGTCACATTTCTGCGCTCGTGTGAGTGTGTATGTATTCAAAGCACTGCGTGTATTCAAAGATTTTGCATACCCAGTGTTATCAAGACAGTTGCGAAAGGTAGTCATCAGAAGGGCAGCGATGTGTCAGAACTCGTAAGTATTACAGACACGGCTCTATAATGGGCTCCAAGCAAAACATGAAGAATCGTATCAAAAGTTTCAAAACTCTGCTCTCTTTTGTCTCATCATCAGTTTTTCACATTGCTTGTATATAATTTCGCTGGCGTCCGTGGCAGATCATACTATAAATAAACACCTAATCGCTTACTTTAATGCCGTTTACTTCCATATGACAGCGCGCTGAGCGTGTTGCCAAGTCCGTGATTTTTCCGCAGAATTGGGTTACATTTTCACTCTTGCTGCGGGTCGAAGCGTCCACAATAACGTGATATTTAACCCCTCAGAACCTGATTTTAACCGGGATACCCCACAGAATGTGATTGGGATAGTTTTTAAACAGTTTTGAGAAGCAATTGAGTGGATTTTGTGGTTGAAACCTGGCAACCCCATTTGTATTGTTCTTTTTAGCAGTTCAGGGGGGGTATTCCAGAAAGCAAGGTTAACTTACCGTCACATATACCCTGAACTCTCGGTTGATTAACTCAAACCTTGCTTACTCGAGGTTTGTTGGTTCCAAAAACGCATCGGGGAGTAAGTTCAGCCAACCCAGAGTATGTTCCCGCTTAACACACAAGACATTCTCAACCGAGCGACGAATCCATGATTCACCATGGAAACAGACGCGAAGAAAAAGCGCGCCGTTCTACTTTCTTCTTTTTCTTTTAATTTACATAACCTATTGGTGCACATCGCCACCTATTTGGTGGTTGTGTAATATTTTTTCAATCTTTTTATTGAATAAGTAATCTTTATTCACTGAGAATAAGAATTATATTGTTTGTTTAATGCTAAATATTTAATAAAATATGACATATTTATTTTATTATAGGAATTATAGTATAGAAAACGTCCTGTTATAAAAAAGGATGTATTTTAAATAAATACATGTATTAGAATTGAATAAACATTTAAACATTATAATAGTGCTTTATATATATATATATATATATATATATATATATATATATATATATATATATATATATATATATATATATATTGTATAACAGAATATTGTATATATAACTAAATATAACTATATTTATAAACTAAATGCAACTATATAACAAATTTAGTTACATTAATATAACTACATTACTTAAATAACACATCTGAATACCCCTTAATACCCTTGCTAAGTTGCTATGGTTACTAACATACCCTGAAAGTTACCTCCGTTTTTGGAACCGAAAGTTGAGGTTATCTGCCTACTTACTCTTAAACATACCTGGGTATGTCACATAACCTGCTTTCTGGAACACCCCCCAGAACCATGATCTGTTCACACTGGACATCTGATATTTGCCACATTTAAAACAACAATGTGGACAGCTATACAAAAATCGGAATTGAGCATTAAGGCTCGCGGTGTGAACGTAGCCTTAGTCTTTGCCTGTGTTGCAGAGCGTGTTCGTTTGAGGGCGGAGCAATGAAGAGAGGGGTGCGTTTCTTTTGGGTTGGGGTGTTTGTTTGTGTGTCAATTTCAACAGTGTTTCTCTGAAATTGCTTACTGCACCTTTAATATCAGAAAGCACTACAGTTAAAAATATAATCAAGTTAATTTGCATGTGCTTTAGTATGTTAGCCAACACATGAAGTGTTCTTATTAAAAGTCATTATTAAAACATAATGATTTAAAATTGACTCTAAACTTACATTTTTATTCTCTTTAAGTACATTTAAGTGGCTTTTATTTCATTAATATTATATTACCTGCAAGTACAGATTTTTAAAAATATGCCTTTAATATTTGATGTACATGGCAAGTGCACATTCAATACAACTAAGTGCACTTCTTTTTCACAAAGGTGGGGTTCTGTTGTCATAGAACACACACATTCACTAGTCTATTTTATTTGTCTACCAACAGTGTCCAATTGTAATAAATGTCCCCACAAAGATATTATCCAAAATCCGTGTCCTTGTGGGGACAGTTTTTGGTTCCCACGAGGAAAACGGCTTATAAATCATACTAAGTGATGTTTTTTGAAAATCTAAGTATGCAGAAAGTTTTCTGTGATGGGTAAGTTAGGGTTAGAGGATTGAATGTACGGTTTGTACAGTAGGAAAATCATTATCTATGGAAAGTCCCCATAAAAAATGAAAACTCAGTGTGTGTGTGTGTGTGTGTGTGTGTGTGTGCATGTGGACTGTACCCTGTGCATGCCTACGTGTGGACGTGTGCATGTTTCAGGCCTGGCGTGATCACCATGCAGGCGCTGTCAGAAGAAGACCGCAGACTCTGGATGGAAGCCATGGACGGAAGAGAACCGGTACTATGTCTTAGAGATCGTAAATTTGTTTCGTTCTCAAATCTGATAGTCTTCATCTTAAGAGTGTTTCACATGGTTGGAACTGCTGTGCTTCAGATAAAGTGTATTCTTGTTTTGAATGCATATTCATGAGACTCACTGGGTCTCATAAATATGCATGGTAAGGCCTTTAGCCTGCATTCTTTTTGGATACAGTGGTTTAGTTGAATGTCGGCTTCATAATTGAATCTGCAATGTATTGTAGGATGTTTTAGGCTCTTGTTTTGTAATCTAGTGAGCTGCCTTGCTAGTCTGCATGCTACACAGTCTGCTGTCTTTAAGGGCAGCCTGCTAACTTGAATAGAACTGAATCAGTGAACTGAATCAGCAACAACTCAAGTAGTAGTTATCACACACAAAAAAAGGAATGCACAGAACAAAACCATTCGACAGTTTATTTTAACAGAGTTAGCTGTCCCAGATAGCACAGGTACATCTGTAATATGCCTGCAAAAGAGAGCATCCTCTGGAAAACATCTGTTGTGCCCAAACGTCTGATAACCGTCTCATAAAAATCAGTTTTACATACATTTTGAATCATAAATATTTTAAAGGGATAGTTCACCCAAAAATGAAAATTATCCCATGATTTACTCAACCCATCACCGGTGTAAATGATTAACTACTTTCAGACGGACACAGAGTTATATTAAAAAATATCCTGGCTCTTCCGAGCTTTATAATGGGAGTGAATGGGGCATGAGATTTTGAAGTTCAAAAATGTGCATCCATCCATCATAAAAGTAATCCATTTGATGCCAGTGGGTTAATAAAGGCCTTCTAAAGCAAAGTGATGGGTTTTTGTTAGATAGATAGATATATAGATAGATAGATATATAGATAGATATATAGATAGATAGATAGATAGATAGATATCGTGCTTTACAAACAAATTGCCTTGACATATTTAATATTTATAAACTATTATAACTAGCTTCTGGCAGATGGCCGTTTGCATCGATTTACGCCAAAAGAGTAACCTCTGAAGCGATGTATGAGCAGTGTAAGTTTCAGTTCTCGCAGTTCAAACAAATAGGGTTGGGCAACAAACTCTTAAACTCCTTTTCTCTCATATCAAAAATCCTCTGAGATTTCTCTTTAAAAATTCATATATTAAACTATTAATTCATGACTGGTGTTTTGTTTTGCCGTAAATTTGACGGCTGTTTGCCAGAAGCTAGTGATAATAGTTTATTAAGTATTAAATATTAATATTTTTCTTACAAAAACCCATCTCTTTGCTTCAGGAGGCCTTTATTAACCTCCTGGAACTGTGTGGTTATCTTTGGATGGATGGATGGATGGATGTAATTTTTAGGGGCTTCAAAATCTTACACCCCCTTCACTGCCATTATAAAACTGGGAAGAGCCAGGATATTTTTTTTAATATTACTCAGATTGTGTTCATCTGAAAGAAGATAGTCATATACATCTAGGATGGTTTGAGGGTGAGTAAATTATGGGATAATTTTATTTTCGGGTGAACTATCCGTTTAAAGACAAACATGCCCATTTAAACGCCTTATAGAAAATGTCTTTGAGACATTTGCAGATGTGCAACCACCAAAAAAAAACCCATCTTGCAGATGTAAATGCAGATATCAATATATCAGAGGTTAGCATGCTGCTAAGCTAAGCTGCATAAAAATATGTGGTAAAATAGTAAACTGCTTTTATTTTAATATTTTTATCAATATTAATTGTTTTTGAATCAGTTATACATTTATAATCCACATTTTAGTCATCCTCCGTGCATATGTAGGCAGCTCACTAGGTTCTGCAACAGATAATATGTTAGCATGCTAAATGACTCTTTCAGTGTGAAAAAGCCTACTTTCAAAAGCACTTAAAAGATATTATGCATGTAAAACAGTGCAAATGAGGCGCCTGTATTGTGTGCTAACGCAAAATCGTACTTGTTGAGCAGGAGATGATTTATTTTTCCAAAGCTGCTTTGTGTTAACAGCCACAAATTAACCACAATGTCCTCTCACAGGTGTACACTCTGAATCGTGATAGCCAGAATGAAGGCAGTAAGTATGTTTGAAAATAATAATTCAGTTGAATCACAGAATTGCATACTTTTATATATCCTTAACACTTGTATGTTGTATATTCCTAAATGTACTTATTTTACCATAAAGTTGTACAGATGTTTAATTTTTCCTAATGTATTTTCTATTTAAGTGGCCCAGTTAGATGTCATCGGCTTCAACGTTGTCAAAAAATTCATCTATGCCGTAGAGACCAGAGGTACACCTCTTTGTTTTGTTCCGGTTTAGAAATAAAGGTCAGATTGTGTCCAGCTCATGGGTCAGTGTGACAGTTTGTGGTTTTCTATAACAGGTATTGATGAACAGGGGCTGTACAGGATTGTTGGCGTCAACTCCAGAGTGCAGAAACTACTCGGCCTGGCCATGGGTGAGAATCTGCGTCCGGCTGCTGGTCATTTTTCTTTAGTGAACTCAGGAGATCAAAATGAAATGAATTTCAGCCATAAATGCCATCTGCAATTTCTCAGCCTTAAAAGTGTTTTGAGTAACACATTAGGCCCTTTCACACATACAGTCTTTAGTGTTAAATTACAGTGAAGAGGTTATGTGTGAAAAGAAAAAAATACCAGCAAATCAGTTTTGCCAACAGTTTTGCCAGAAGTTCATAAATCATAAAGCTCTGTTGGAGCTGTTTACGGTAGGAGCCACTGTTTTTGGCCTTTTTTTTTACTTTTAAAATATGTGGATAGGATAGTGCAGATGAAGCCCGGTATAGAATTTGGGTTGTGGAGGTGCTACCCCCAAGGCTATTGGCACACTTTTTAATAGTTTTTCCTATGTAAGCATACGCTAGACAGACTCCTTGTCCATTCATCTGCACTGCTGTTACTATTGTGTACTATATCTGTGTCATGTTTTCATGACTTACGCCTACCGTTAGAAGTAAAAAATGAAATTGGACAGTTAGTGAAACTTAATAGAGACCATTGACCATGGTGACCATTTTATCACAATGCTCACTTGTAGTTTCTAGACAGCTTTAATTGTAACATGTCTAGCTGTCACGTTGCGTCATTGATTTACACAGTAGATGGCTTTGTTGATTATAATGGAATGTATCTAGGTTTTCTGCAAAACTCGCTTGCAGTGTAGACAGATTTATTGATTACAATGTGAGCGCCCTAGTTTATTTCTTGTACAGACAGATATGCTGACTACAATAGCAGTGATCTTTTTTGTGGAGTTGGACCGTTCGCATGTTAAACACGTTTTCTTTTCAATTCACCTAATCGAATTAAATGAGAATTAATATAATAGTGTATTGCCACTATGGTGAAATCCATGTTTGTGTCCCTCCCATATTTCAGTATTTCTTTTTTTACTGTACTTTCATCTGCCTCATGTATAAAGCTTCACGTAGCAAGGAAGGGTAATTCTCACCTGCTTAAGAACAAGACGCACCGTAACCCTCTTCACACACAAAAGTGATAGGAATGCTCCCACACCCTGTGGTGAAAGCTGGATGAACAGACCATCATGTTTTATTGTAACCATTACATCAACAGTCAATAAATGACATGGTTCAGAGGTAATGATATACTTTGACAGTTTTGCTCAAGGAAATGGCTTGTGATTTTGGTGATGATTGGCTTCTGCCAGGTAACGCTCACACGTATGCATAGTTTACTGGCACACACTGTCCCTGTATTGGCACATTGGTTCTGCTGAGTTGGTATCGCCATACAAAAGTTGAGCAGAAGTAACCAAAGATACCGTAATCCCTCCTCTAGACCCCAAAACCTGTGCAGATGTGGAGCTGGACAGCACAGAATGGGAGATCAAGACCATCACCAGTGCAATAAAGCACTACCTCAGGTACCTACAGTCTATTTCTAGTTTAACAGTCTATAGCGGTGTTTCCCCCAAAATTGCCCAGAACAATTTGTCCCAGAATTTTTTTTTTTTTTCACCAGACCTGGTGCTGTCTGCATTTCCATCGCGGTCTAAATTACTGTGAAGATTAGGCAAATTAGTGCAATGACGCATCGGCTTAATAAAGCCTGATCCTCGTCGTCGGTCCATCAGCCGTATTTTTAAACTCCATTGTTGATTCGAATAACTCTTAATGCACGCACCACAACTACGTAGACCAATCAAAATGCTGAGTGAACTCAACCAAATCAGCATGTTTGGCGCCCAAATCCCACCCCCCTCAACTTTGAAAACGTATTACCTCTAGCGCAGGTTCTTTCTGAGTACTTAGAACTTCATTTAGACGCTGGATCCTTTGGTCGAAACACAGCCTAGTTCTTGGGGAAAGTTCCTGCAGTGGAAAAGCGGCTTATGCGACACAAAATGTATTTTGCCTACCTCGATTTGATTTGATTTTAAAAGTTAGCTTGACCGCTAAAGCAAGCGTCAGTTCTACAATTCCCTATACTTAGGGTTGTTAACTTGTGTATACCTAGCAACCATGCAAAACACTGGGGAAAATACAACACAATCTAGAAAATACAGTAAGAACACCTTAAAGATGAACTATTGGTTCCCCCAGCACGAATAGATCTTTGTAATTGTATGGCTTGTATGCTGTAAGTTCTCTGTTACAGCCTAATGTATTGTACAACAGGTGATCTTATTAAATATATATATATATATAAATATATAAATATCTATATAAAAAGTTTGTTTCAAATTTCATTAGGGGTTTAACGGTACACAAACATGAAGGTTTGATACGTACCTCGGTATTGAAGTCACGGTTCGGAACGTTTTTCAGGGGAAACTAAACATAAAATTGCTTTTTTTAATTAAACGGTGGTTTTTTGAATAAATTCAGTTAGAATTTTAATTTAAGGATAAAAAAAAAAAATGTGTCTTAGGTAATGCTGTAAACTAGCCTATATAGGGAGCCCTTACTTACACATTAATATATTAAAGGTAAGCATTAACAACAGAGCCCAAACTATTAAATTCAGTTGCTTTTTATTTTTAAATATAATAATCAGTGCTGAAAAAAAAACATAAAGCAGGTTTTGCATTAACTTCTAAATCTAATTATAAAGTTAATTTTCTACTGCAATTCATTTGAAAAATAAACATTTGCACAGCAGCTGTCATAACATGTTTTCATGAGATATTTATTTAAACATGCATTAAATAATGAAGACATTACTAACAGGTTAAGTAAATATAATGAACATATAAGCTAATATCGTGCATATGTGTAGTGAAATGCTCCCCTCTAGAGTTCATTTCTCTCGTGAAATAACATGTTTTATTGAAATATTTCCGCAGTTGAAAGAATACTTTTGTAAACATACCGATCGATCGTCTCTTCTTCAGTGCTTTTTACTGGTAGCAAACAGCGTTGCATTACCGCACGCGCCCCCTTCTGGATTTGACTGTGAATCGCCTGTGACTGACTGTATTTGTCGTGTCATTGCATGAACCGCACGGTTCAGGACAAATACATGTACCGTTACACCCTTACATTTTATTATTTGCATACTATTAAAACGATAGTTCACCCAAAAGTGAAAATTTTTGCTGTTACTTTACTCACCCTCAGGCCATCCAAGATGTAGGTGACTTTTTTTTCTTCAGTTGAACATTAAAGAAGATTTTTTAGCTGAAAATGTGGTCCTCATATGATCACAGTCAATGGGTGCCGTCACTTTAAGATTAAAAAAAATATATGCAGACAAAGCAAAATTAATACCCGCGGCTCCCGACGATACACTGAAGTCTATAGAAGCAAAATAATCGGTCTGTGCAAGAAACTGAACATTATTTACCTCTAATCCACAGCCTTGGCAAACGGTCCTGAGCACATACATGACAGTCTGCAGAGCGAGCTTCCTGTCGCACAATGATGTATGTGTGGAAGCTCAAATGTTGAGAAACTAGGAAAGCAAATCTTCCCGATTGAGATCACGCATTTATATAGGTTGCGGCAGCATTCAGGGTTAACGCAAGAGAGTACGATTTTGATGAACGATACAACACGCTCATCTTTCCTCTCGGTTGTAAACAAACACAGCGTCAGCTCTCATGTGAGTTTGCTCCTGCACATACGTCATTATGCCAAGGCTGTGGATTAGAGGTAAATAATGTTCAGTTTCTTGCACAGACCGATTATTTTGCTTCTATAGACTTCAGTGTATCGTCGGGAGCCGCGGGTATTAATTTTGTTTTGTCTGCATATATTTTTTTGAATCTCAAAGTGACGGCACCCATTGACTGTGATCATATGAATCACTGAGGACCACATTTTCAGCTAAAAAAATCTTCTTTACTGTTCAGCTGAAGAAAAAAAGACACCTACATCTTGGATGGCCTGAGGGTGAGTAAAGTAACAGCAAATTTTCACTTTTGGGTGAACTTGCATTTTACCTCATTAAAGGGTTAGTTCATCCAAAAAGGAAAATTCTGTCATTTATTCCTCACCTTCATGTCATTCCACATCTGTAAGACCTTCGTTCATCTTCTGAACACAAATTAAGATATTTCTGATGACATCCGATGGCTCAATGAGTCTCTATTGCCAGCAAGGTATACTTTCAGATGACCAGAAAGATGCTAAAAGATATTTAAAACAGGTCATGTGAGTACCTTAATATTATAAAGAGACGAGAATACTTTTTCTACGGCAAAAAAACAAAATAACGATTTTTCAACAATATCTAGTGATGGGCGATTTCAAAACACTGATTCATGAAGCTTTATGAATCTTTTGTTTTGAATCAGTGGTTCGGTTCACGTATCAAACTGCCAACGTCACGTGAACTATTGAAATTGTGAATCACTAATGACGTAACGAAGCCTCGTTTACTGAAATCACGTGACTTTGGCGCTCCGAACCACTGATTCGAAACAAAAGATTCATAAAGCTTCATGAATCAGTGTTTTGAAATCGGCCAAAACTAGATATTGTTTAAAATTTGTTATTTTGTTTTTTTTTGGTGCACGAAAAGTATTCTCATCTCTTGATAATAAACCACTGTACTCACATGAACTGTTTTAAATATATTTTTCTGTTCATCTGAAAGTGTTCATTATCTGTCAATAGAGACTCACTGAACCATCGGATTTCATCAAAAATATCTTCATTTGTGTTCTGAAGATGAACGAAGGTCTAACGGGTGTAGAACGACATGAGGGAGAGAAATTAATGACAGAAATTCAATTTTTGGGTGAACTAACGCTTTAAGGCATTGACAATATTATTGAAACCATAATTTTAAAGCACTTTAATAAAAACTTTTAATTTGTCATTATTTTAAAGTTTACTCCATATACACTTAAGTGGCCTTTTATTTCATTAATATTCTATTATCTGCAAGTACAGTTTTAAAAAAAAAAGTTTTGAAGTACAAGTTTTCACCACAAACTTTTTCACAAGAGGAAGCACGGGGGACCCATTTGTTCATGGAAACCACCCACAACAAGTTTTGCATGTGCAATTACCACTCACATTTTCTAACAAACCGTCTGATCATTCATATTATTCAACAGCATTGCTAATACACTACAAATTAGCCTGCGATCTACAAATAAAACCTCGGAAGTCAGTGAATAAGTAGTATACAACTTTCAAAATGGTAAAGGAAGAGATATCACCCTCATGGCTCCGAACGCTCTCGGTTTCTTCCCTCGGCACGCCATGATTCCTTTTGTCTTTGACAGTCTATTTGGTCTGTTATCTAATCGCTAATCTTCTCTCTTCTTCTCTGCTATCAGGATGCTGCCGGCTCCTCTCATGACATACCAGTACCAGAGGAGCTTCATTAAAGCAGCCAGTGAGTTTCTCTCCATCTGTCTGGTTGGACCGGTTTGGCTTTATTTCCTCTCATCTATTTTGATTGTGTGATACTATTTGACTACAGTTCAACCGTTTGATAAGACAGAACAAAGTAGGAGTGATCAAGCTAGTAAGACTCTTGAAGCAGGAAACCGGGGTGTAGAGGAAACAAAATGGATTTACTGTGTGGCGGCTGTTGTCTGAGTCAGATCTTCTTTTTGTAGACCATAAACTTCCATTTTTGCACTGCAAAAAAGCGACCAATCAGAAATGTCGCACTTTAAGCACAAACGTTTACATTTTGTTTGATTTTTGCTTTATTTTCTTGATTAGTATTTTGTGTGTAAGATAATAAGACTTGTTTTCAGACAATATAATCTTCAGACTATATAAAAAATAATATCTAATCAATATAATCAGACAATATAGTATAATGAGCTGTCAAACAATAGATTGCGTCCAAAATTAAAGTTTGTTTACATATGTGTGTTTATTACTTATTATCTATATATAAATACTAGCACATATGTATTTATTTAAGAAATATATATATATATATATATACAGAGTTGGGGAGTAACGAAATACAAGTAACTTAGTTACGTATTTAAAATACAAAATTTGAGTAACTGTATTTCATTACAGGTTCATTTTAAATGGGTGGTAATCAGATTACAGTTACATCTGAAAAGTGTTTTAGATTACCAAAGTGATTACTTTGAGTTTTAATGTCATTTAAACAGCGATTGGTGATTCTCTGACTCTGACAGTCTGAAAAAGAGGAGTTAAGTTTCATCAACATTTTAATACTTTTAAGAGGATCATAAAAATGTTGTTATTTTTATTTAGTACTGTCCTGAACAAGACAAAATGACTGAATTTATAAAAAAAATGTCAACTGTCAACTTAACTGTCCTGTCATGACATGATGATCCACGACTGTTTTCATGTTTTGTGATAGTTGTTTGTGAGTCATTTTATAATTCACTCGTCACTGCAACTTTTTCTCACAATTTGCTTTTTTTCCCTCACAATTGTGAGTTTGCATTTCACAATTCTGACTTCTTTTTCTCAGAATTGTGAGATTTAAACTCACAATTGCAAGTTATAAAGTCAGAATTGGGAGATATAAACTTGCAATACTGACTTTTTTTTCTTGCAATTGTGAATTTAGTATGAGAGTTTATATCTCATAATTCTGACTTTTCTCAATATTGTGAGTTTATATCTCATAATTCTGACTTTTCTCAATATTGTCAGTTTATATCTCATAATTCTGACTTTTCTCAATATCTTCAGTTTATTTCTCATAATTCTGACTTTTCTCAATATTGCAAATTTATATCTCATAATTCTGACTTTTCTCAATATTGCGATTTTATATCTCATAATTCTGACTTTTCTCAATATCTTCAGTTTATTTATCATAATTCTGACTTTTCTCAATATTGCGAGTTTATATCTCATAATTCTGACTTTATAACTCCCAATTGCAACTTTATATCATGCAATTCTGAGGGAAAAAGTCAGAATTGTGAGATAAAAACTCACAATTACCTTTTTTGTGTTTGTTCCACACTTATTAGTATTCCAAAGTATTCTAAAGTATTTAGATTAAGTTACAAAACTTGAGTAATGTAACGAAATACGTTACAAATTACTTTTTAAAGCATGTATTTTGTAATCTGTAGTGAAATACATTTTAAAAGTAACCAACCCAGCTCTGAATATATATAATGTCATACATCTATATTTGTATATTTACAAATGTGATTATGTGATTAATTCTTTGACAGCACTTAATATAAAATAATATAATGTAATATAATATAAACACATGTATAATGAAATACTTTGTATTCTATTCTATACATTGTGTGTTTTTGAATTTGGGTTGTGCCATTTCCTATAAAGCAATGAAGGTTGAGCTACAGAAATCTAATAATCCACAATATATTTTTCCCCCTGGTCATGTCTGAAACATCCTCTTTTATTCCTCTCCTCTCTCACTGTGTTCTTGTTACTGGGGATTATTAGTATATCATGGCAGCCGGACAGATTAATATTTTAGTGACCTTCAGTCAGAAATTTCACACTTCAGCTTTAAGCACCAACTTAATAAAATTTCATTTGATATTTGCTTAAAACAACTGTTTGCTAAAATTATTATAATTATTTTGTAAAATATTAAAACAGAAAATATTTTGTGACTAGTGGGTAAAAATAATTATATATATATATATATATATATATATATATATATATATATATATATATATATATATATATATATAAGTATTCTCTGAAAAGAATATTTAATGTAATTTTGCTTCATGTAAATTTATCTTCATATCTGAACATTTTTGTACAGGAAAACACACACACACAAAAACTGCACAAGATGATTTTTTCCCCCTTTGTATCTTCATCTTATCTCGTCTTGCTCTCTATCATTGTTCCCTTTTTAGTCTGGTTTTCTGTCGTTCTCTCTGCTTTTTTTCCCAGCCCTTACGGGTGACGTTAGGCCCTTGTCCTCATATGAACTCGTTTTTTGGAGAGCTCCACCCCTCCCTTTCTGCCTTTCATATTCTCTCTGTTTTCCGCCCCTCCCCTCTTTCATTCCTGTCTATGTGAGCCGTTTATGTGATAAAGAGCAAGGTACCATCTGGAGTTTGCCCTTCATCAGAGAGAGAGAGAGAGAGAGATGGGAATATGGGAGTGAGAGACGATGTGAATGTGTATGTAACTGGAGAAGACTAAATCAAGAGAGGCAAGAAAGTGTGAAAATGTTTGTGTACAGTCTAGTGGTTCAGTTTCTGTTCAACACAAAGAAATACGTGTCTGGTCTGGTTATGTGCTATGCTTATAAAACTGTGACTTGCAGTTTAATATTTGTATTTGCAGGAACTCATTTTCTTTATCTGTGTTTTGTGTGTAGAACAACCTTTTGGCAATTAAAACAATTGATTAAAAAAAGCATTTTTAAGTAATTATTAAGAATTATTCTAGATATACAGTATTAAATATACAACGCCTGAACACATTAATAATGGCTTTTTTGTACGATTTTATAAATAAATAAAGCTGTGGTGCTCATGCAGTGTTTGAATCCAGGTTGCGACATAAAGCAATGAATGTGAGGCTGCAGAAATATAATAATCCACAATATATTTTCTCCCTCGTCATGTCTTTTATACCTCACATATACTCTTGTTACTGGGGATTATTAGGATATCAAGGGAGTCGGATAGATTACTCTAATATTTCAGTGACCTTTAAGAGCTTGCGTCTGGTGGCTTTGCCTTAACGGAGACTGCTGCACCCGTCACGAACACTAGGTGGCAGAGTTCCTTGCTTTTTTACAACTAGACAGACACAAACATATAAACTCGTGAGCATCAATGTCATTTTAATTGGAATAATGTGTCTGTGTCGGTGCAGACCGTGTCAGGAAGTGATCTCACAGAGTGGAGAATAGGATTTTTTGTTCTGTTTTACTACAGATGCAATTTTTCAGACCTGAAATATGTCTCTACATGGCTGAAGCCAAGGAGACTGGGCTCTATCACGATGAACTACAACAGTAAAACGCCTACAGTTCACACGGAACTAAAGGAAATGTGATTGTTTTCCTTTGCAGCCGCTTACTCTCTCGCTTCCTCTTTCTCTGTCTTCCTAGAACTGGACAATCCCGAGGCGAGGGTGGCAGAGATCCACTCCATAGTGCACCGTCTCCCGGAGAAGAACCGCCAGATGCTGGAACTTCTTATGAAACACTTGGCCAAGTACGTTTTGGTGTCGACGCCCCTTTTTACTGGGTTACAAATCCAGCAGAGTCAAAGACCTAAGAGGATTGCCATTGTAAAAACCTCAACCCTGCTGATGGCAATAAAGGCCTTAACTTCCCCTTTGTGTTTGTCTAGCTGAAAAGAGTGGCTTGTTTTCCTTCACCTGTCCTTTCCTCAGTCTCCTTCCCTCCCTTTCCCAGCTCCATTTTCTTTTGTGCGAGTCTAATTTGACACCCTGACTGCTGAGCTCTGCAGAGCCGTTTCTCAGTGATGCTGGCAGATTGGGGAGTATTTGAGTTTTACACAACACTTCCAAGTGAAAATGCTTCATCTGACAATACCAGTGAAACACAATTAATTAGGAATTGTTTTATATTGACAATATGCTAATTAGAAGAAAAGCTTTTTTTGACACCGAATCATTATTAGAAAAAAAAATCTTTTTTTTTTAATGTCAACCTAGTCAACTTAAAAACTTTACTACAATATGATTCAAGTAACATTCTCTTTTATTCCATGTGCACCACACCTGAAGTGATCGACATGGAGTAAATGTAAAACAAATGTCTTATGCACGAAATATGAAGGTAATTTTTTCATTTTTTGTTAATGAATTGTTCTAAAAAAAAAGCCAAAGTAAATATAATAGTATATAATAGTGTATATATAAGTAACCCCTCTACCCGGGTCATACTCGACCTGCTCTAAGCGGGCCTCGAACCCCAGGTCTTCCGGCATGGGAGTCGGATGCTCCAACAAGGAGGCTAAAGGATGCAACCCCTTGTATCTGTTGCTCGAGCATCTCTTGAGGTCAGACGAGTGAGGTTTACTCGCACAGCAACTACTAGCTGGCCTCCGTTACACTCACCCCCCTAAACCTCACTCCCATCCGGGTCACGGCACCAATGTAACCCCTCTACCCGGGTCCTACTCAACCTGCACTGAGCGGGCCTCGAACCTGGGTCTTCCGGCATGGGAGTCGGGCGCTCCAACAAGGAGGCTAAAGGATGCAACTCCTAGCATCTGTTGCTAGAGCATCTCTTGAGGTCAGACGAGTGAGGTTTACTCGCACAGCAACTACTAGCTGGCCTCCGTTACACTCACGCCCCCTAAACCTCACTCCCATCCGGGTCACGGCACCAATGTAACCCCTCTACCCGGGTCCTACTCGACCTGCTCTGAGTGGGCCTCGAACCCCGGGTCTTCTGGCATGGGAGTCGGACACTCCAACAGGGACCCCCCCTAAACCTCACTCCCATCCGGGTCACGGCACCAACCCCGGGTCTTCCGGCATGGGAATCGGACACTCTCTGCATTTACTCACACAGCAACTACTAGCTGGCCTCTGTTACATATAAAAATCTTTTTTTCTTCAATAACGCTTTAATAATAGTAACTTTAGGTCCATATACAACTAAAATACACATTTGCAACAAACAAGTTGCAATATACAATTATATATACAATATATAAATATACAATTAATTGTGCTGGGCTTTCACTATGAGGTTGATTTGATTGATAAATGCTCTTCAGAGTTCTCTTGTGTGTGTGTATAAGTGAGTGAAGAACGGTGATTACGTCGACTGTGGCCGTGTATGGTTATCCGTGTTCCACTCGGAGCGCGTGCACAGAAACATCCTGTCAATAGCAGTTCCCTTTTTAGCATCAAGCATATCCTGCTTTTTACATTTATTCATGTTTCTTTATTAATAATAATGCCAACAGTCCCACCCACTGTGTGGATAATCATACAGATATAAATACGACACATTTATAGGACATAAAGTTCTTTGCGGCAAAGTGGAAAATAACCGGTGAAATGTTTCAAGTAAATGTTTTCAAGTTTGTTGATAAAGGGTCCAGCACATAACATGCAGGGAAAAAAAAAAGTAAATTGTGCGCTCAATTCAGCAAATCGTAGGAACGTCTTTTTAGTGAACTTCCCATCGGGGGAATCCTTGCCGCCGTTTTGAAGTGCGTTCCACTTTGTGAAGTGGATGAGGGAAGTTTATGTGGACAGACCCTCACTCCCTCAGTTAAAATCGTCTACTCCATATCCCACAATGCAACACGATTGTGACCTCACCACGTTTAATTTACATCACATGTAACACAAATTGTTTTAATATTTAAAATATACATATATACATATAGAATGCTGCATTAAACAATTTCGTAAGGAAAAATAAATCAATCAATTCCATAGCAGATTCCAAGAGCTCAAGGGCTTAGGACGTTGCAACAGTTCCGCCAGTAGTGGGCGCTCATGCAGCGTAAGCAATGACGTACATCCGACACTGACACCGACACTGAGTGACGTTAGTGAGGGAAGGGCATTAAAAAAAGAACTGGAACACAGCCCCAGTCTGTCTGAAACATGTTGATGCCACAACTAAAGCCCCTCCTTCTGAAGATCCCAGATGGTTCTAATTGGCCAGCTGACCATAATTGCAGTAATTGCGAACAGTGTTGTCAGTGTGAGCCTGAGTCAGACTTTGAGAATGCAGATGATCAAGTAGATGTCACAGTGCTGTGCAATCCAATACGAATGACAAAAGAAATAGTCTTTAATCCAAATACAATTTGCTGCAGTTGCTGATATTTATGGCCAAAAAGTAAGATTTGAATAGGTTGTAATGTAAATCAATGAGATCTTTGAGTATAGCAGACTACTTAAATAAAATGCATATAAATATCAGCTGCAACTCTATATCTCCCAATAATATGTCTTAGTAAGATGATATTTAAATGCTGTTTTATGATCAAAGCTATGTAGATTTTAT
Organism: Zacco platypus; assembly: GCA_038088235.1. Classification (NCBI taxonomy): domain Eukaryota; kingdom Metazoa; phylum Chordata; class Actinopteri; order Cypriniformes; family Xenocyprididae; genus Zacco; species Zacco platypus. The sequence goes on from CM076070.1 coordinate 24,463,445, forward strand.
TGTGTGGGGCAAAACATTTAATGCAATGCAATACAGCGACGATTGAGAGAGGACAATCAAGTAAACCTAAGTTGCTTCTGTCCAGTACAGCAAGTGTTCATTTTGATATATTATGTTTACATTATTAAAGATTTCACATTAAAAGTACATCACAACATGAAGGGTTGTATTAATGTTGTTGTAATGTTTTGGGAATTCTAGTAAAACTTTGCTTGCTAAAAAAGTATCAATCAGATGAAAGAAGACATAGTAGATTGGGTACAGCACATTTTGATTATTGCTAATTTAGAGGACTTTTGATATTGTTGTTTAGTTATTGTTTTACTGTAAATAAAGCTCTACACTGTAATGAGGAATAAATGACTGAAGGAGATATTTTACTCTCTCAACAGAGTGGCCAGTCACCATCAGCAGAATTTGATGACGGTTGCTAACCTCGGCGTGGTGTTCGGTCCTACGCTGTTGAGGCCTCAGGAAGAAACTGTCGCAGCGATCATGGACATCAAGTTCCAGAATATTGTGGTCGAAATCCTGATCGAGAACCACGAACGGGTATGTTTCTGTTGCTTGTAAGAAATTGATCCCAACTGACCAGTGTCCGCTTCCCGAAAGTATCGTTTGACAACTATGGTTGCAAGTTCTGTCATTATCAGCGTCGTTCAATGAGTCGGTGTGTCCTGAAACCATAGTTCCAACGAACAAACTTGTGTGGTTGGAACGACAGACCTGTGATCAGAAGGTCTCTAGTTTCTTGTTTGGATTACAAGACTTAATAAATTCTTATCTTGAGCAAAATATGCAAACTGACATTCAGTACAAGCTATACAAATGTCATTTACATCTTTTAGATGTAATGTGCTCTTGTACGTGAGAAGGAGCCTATGATTGAATCTGGAAATAAAACAAAATAACTGGAAAAAAAAGAGAATTAGTCCTCAAATGCCTTGTCTATAATTTATAGCAGCAATTCTAGCATTAATTAAATCTCAAATGCATTCATTAAAAGAAGTTATTACTCCACCACCTGCGCGACATCATTAACCAACGTGGTTAAACGACAAAATTTGCGACAATATTCTTTCGGGAAACTGTCGTGACTAGCTAGTTGATTTATTCAATGATGAAGATCTTCATCGTACTATGGTGGTATATACTGACAATTTTTTTCCTCATAAATACATCTGAAAAAAACTAGTTTGTCTAAAGCCCAAAGTATACTTAACTTTTTACGTGTACGCGAGGGTTAGAGTACAGTGAGTGTGATGCGAATTTTGTCATCAGAAGAGTATGTGCGTACTGTACGTGCACCGCCGGATTTTTGTAACTTTGTACGCGCAGGTCGCACATGTGCATTTCAATTTTTTTTGCAGTAATTAGTTTATCCACAAGGTGGCAACCGTGCCCTGGGGGCGTCGATTCACAAGGTAGTCAAAGAAAAACGGCATGAACAGACCGGAACGCATGCAAGCTACAGCAAAGATGGAGGCGTATACAGCCGAGAGATTGTGCGAAGACTACCCTCATTTGTACAACTCTAGCATGAAAAAATGCAAAGGTGTTTACACGGGTTGTAACTCGTGGTGAGAGATTGCTCAAAACGTGTCAAATGCTAGTCAAGTGAAGTATACTTTCAAGGCTGTGAGTTTGTGTGCGTAGACTACAGTACATGTAAAAAAACGAAGTATACCCGGGGCTTTATATTCAGGGTCTAGAATTTGACACGCCAATAATACACCCCAACTATAGGTGGCGCCAAATAAGCGTAAAACGAGTGCGCCAAGAAATACGGTGTTTCAGAGATCGTGAGCACAAAAAGACAATCTTTAAATGCTAACGGTCAAAGAAAAGATCGCCGTGTGAATGTTATGTTTGCGTGGCCTCGCTGACGGGACCGAAATTCCCCCGTATGTGATTTTAAAATATATTACCCAGATTTCAAAATAAAATGTTAATGAAATTTTGATAGGCTACAAAGTTTTCTCTATGTGATGATAGCCTAATTGTTATATAATTCAGATGGGCTACAGGTTATGGTGTGCCAAAAAGTGTTTATTTTTTAAATGTGATTGTTGGTACATTTTACCAGTATTTACCATACTTTCAAAACAAAAATATGATTACATGATTATTTTCAAATAACAGCATTTTATTAATAAACACTTTATTTATAATATACAAGATTTGGTCCAAAATGTGCGTCTTGAAAAAGGGTCGCCTTATATTTGGAACAATGTACTAGGAAAATTGGGTTAAGCATGTTTTTTTTTTCTGTACCTTTGCACAGCTGTTGAATTAAATGCCTCATTAGATTGTTTTTTTTTTGGCAATTGGTCACTTTGTTTCTGGCCATATTCAGCCTAAAATCCCATAAGCTGTGTTGCTCACACCCAAAGTGTGAAAGAAGGATGCAATTCCTCTATTAAAGGGGGGCGACAGTGATTCAGCATGCTTATCCAGCAACAAGACCCTTTTTAAGGGACACACTCAGCCCTTGTTTGCTGTAACAGGTAACTTCAAAGCCAACAGGAGCTTAAGGGTAAAGCAGCTTAGAGTAGTTGTCATGGCAACATGCAAATCGGCTCAAGGCTGATTTCTCAAGCTGACCCCTCTGTCACATGACAGAGCCACTCCCTCCTGCATGAAGGGGTGAAGTGGGCTCGGTAAGTTCTGTACAATTAACCTTCCCATGTCTCGTCCCCGTAAAGACACGGCACATTCGTTATGTTGCTCTGTGAATGAGGTTAACCTGTAATGAATCCTTCAACTCCACCGATCCTACATCTGTCAGCATATATACACAGTAATGTCCTCAAAAACACTTTTTCCATAAAGACATGTGACCTCCATACATTTTGTCATGAGAAAGTTTTTTTTTTTTCCAGCACTCATAAAGGGACAGTTCACCAAAAAATACTTTCGGCATCTTTTGCTCAATGTCATGCTGTTCCACACTTCAATGACTCATAAAAAATAAATTGTACAGAATGCCCAAACTGCTTATTCTCTAAATGTGGTGTTTTGGTTAACCCTCTGGGGTCTGAGGATTTTTGTGTGCTTTTTCTGGGCGAGACAGAGTGAACTGCCGCAATAAAAGAGTCACGAACGAACCCATCGTCCAGATGTGCAGAGAAGACCAACAGCCAAGGTCAAAAATTCAGTTAAATAGTACATTAAATTAGTAGAGTTTGTTTTTCACGAAACCCTATCGTTAACCCCAGAACACTTGGATATACGGCACGCATCGCTTTATGTGATACTTTGGCGTCTTTTTTTTAAAAAGCTGGTCACTATTCACTGCCATTATATAAACAAGCGTGAGCGGGATATCAGTCCCTCCAGAAAAACATGGATTTATTTTGTGATTGTTGCAGGCAAAAATCCTTGATTATGTGGCATGTTTTCTTAAAAAATGCAATGGAATATGCGGGATATTTTTGCAATTTTATGCGATGAAATTGCGGGAACTTAATTGCAAAAACTGCGGTTTGATGCAAAAGAGGAAAAAAAGGTGATTCACCAACACCCTGTTCTCTCTAGATACTGCCTTCATGAAAAGAGTCATTTCTGATACTTCAAGCTACTAAATCACAGAATATTGAAGTTCTCATTCTGTTTTACTTCAGACCTTCATGAACACATGAATCAAACTTACAAAACATTGAGTCAAACAAGTTCTGTCGCTTTACAAAAGGAATATTATTATATTAAATATTACATAAATAAAATATCAAAAAATAAAATGTGTGCTTCCTGTTTTACAGAAGTAGCTGGAAAAAACTCACATCTTCTGTTAAATTAAGAGCTTCCAATCTCTTCCTGCAGCGTAAATTATTTTACACACTACTAATATACAGCGTCGACTGTGGTCCGACACGCAGTTGCACCGAGTGCAAAATAATTTCCCCCCACTGTCATGTGACACACCGGGAAACTGCTTCACGCGCTCTTTTGCGCTTATTTTTGTTGGCAAATGAGAATGATTTGCGTGCTTCATCACGGTTTCACCGCGGGGTTTGCAGATGATGTTCACGTCGTGTAATTACGTCACTTCATAAGGTTCCCATGGCAATAGAGGGGAAATAATGGCGCTTTACTTGTGTGAAGTAAACGCAACATTTTTCAACTTTCTGCTAAGATATACGTGACTTTTGTGCAACAAAAATACAGGGATTGTGAAATCATGCTAGCCCCGCATATTTTGCTTTTTGAAATCAGGAATTTGTGCGGCGAAAGTGCGCCGTATTTGAAAAAATGCGACCCCCGCATAAATATGCGGACATTGGCTGATTATGCATGAAATCAAGCGATCGCATAATCGCGTTTTTCTGGAGGGATATATATATTTTTGTGGTCTATAAAAGAAAGAATACTGCATTATAAGAACACCAGGGTGAGTAAATGATGGCTTAATTTTCATTTTAGGGTGAACTATCCCTTTAAAACATCCCTTCCTTTCACCTGCAATCTGACATTCAGCAGTCATCATCTGATGGATGTCCCCTCTCCTCTACTTTTTCGATAATCACTACTTCCAAGGTTTTCTAAAAGTAGTCCAATAAAAACTAAAACAAGCATGAATATTCATAAAATGTAAAATAAGTATTGGGTTGAAAAAATTAAATTAACTTGAAAAGTGGCATTTAAAATTGAGTGTGTTTGATTTCAACATGAAGGACACACATCTTGATGTGAATATATTGTGAGTTGAAGCCAGATTAGTTCTATTCAATGTTGTCATTTCATTGATGGTATTATTCTTCAGCTATATACGGGTGAGCTGATATCAGCTGGTCCCTAATCCACGCATTCTTATTTCAGTGTTGTTATTTAAGGAGACAGTTTGCCTCGTACATTCAGTTTATGACTTTAACAGAAAGCCAAACTGAACTATGCATATTCATTTTAGACATTTACATTATGTTCTTGCTCCGTCCATTCAATCAACGCTCGTTCTTAAATGAGCGAGGTTTTCCAATGAAAGATAGTGTCGTTTTTTGATTGGTTGGGGCTTTCATCAAACTTCTCAACACACAGCCTGCCTCAGATTGTTTTAAGACAATGGCAAAATAATATATTGTGAGCAAGGCGGAGGTTCGGGTTGAGGTTCCCTGACAATAATTATTTAGTTTGAAGTCACCATTGTTATCAGAGTTATTTTTAGTTGGGAACTTAAGCCTTTTGTAATTATAATTAAGTCTCTTCCAGCTATCGCAGCCAACTTGGGAGAATAAAATAAGTTTTTTTTTTAGTTTTACTCAACTTCCAATCCATGATAAATATGACAGTGTCACAATTAACAATTTTCTAAGCCCTGACAATAGTTTAGAAAGGCCACTAAAACACAAATCTCATCTTTGAAGGATTTGAGGATCTCTTGCAAGGTAGAATTCATCAACTCTTAGAATACAAAACTGCGAAATCACAATAATTCTATAGTCGCTTTATCCAAATTCATGTTTTAATGCTTATTTTCACAAACAGGTGGTACATTTTCTTCACTCTTTCTCCTCCCTTAGAACTAATTTCACTACAGATCATCAAAAATCCACTTTCTCAAACATGTTAGCAAATTTTCAATTGTTAAAACAATACAAATATCACACAGTATCCACTTAAGTGTTTGATTTATATAAAGTTTATATTGACTTTCTTTCATAACTTTTCATTTGTATATCATCTTGTTCAGTCATAGAGACCCTTTGTTTGTCAGCCACACGTAGCAGACTAATAGCTGTCATACAGAACTGTTGTAAGGAAAAGAACAGCTGGGACATCATGAAACCTTTCATGACCAAATTTACATTTTATGTCCAGACACATTTGAAGGGTCGTATTCTCCCAGGATCAGGAGCAGCTTTTCAGTCTGTTCTGTTTTTATGCAGAGACTCTGAGATCTTCATGCTGATTTGAATGTCCTCTTGGCTCTGCAGATTTTCAAAGACATGCCAGTGTCTGGAGGAGGGCAGGGCAACTCCCAGCTCAACCTGCCCAGGCGGAGAAGTGCAGACAGCAAGGCCCCGTCCTGCAGCGAGAGACCCCTCACGCTTTTCCACACCCCCACATTCTCGGAGAAAGACAAAGGTACACCAGCAAGTGCTTTCTTTAAAATATGTAAAATGATAGTTCTTTAGGGCTAAAAGTAATGCTGGAATACAAACTCCCAACTGTGTGCTTCATGATTCTGGAGCCAGGTTCTCCAGATTCTGTATATATACAGGGCTGGGTAGGTTACTTTCAAAATGTATTTCACTACAGATTACAAAATACATGCTTTAAAAAGTCATTTGTAACGTATTTCGTTACATTACTCAAGTTTAATAACTTAATCTAAATACTTTAGAATACTTTGAAATACTAATAAGTGTGGAACAAACACAAAAAAGGTCATTGCGAGTTTTTATCTCACAATTATGACCTTTTCCCTCAGAATTGTGTGATATAAAGTTGTAATTGCGAGTTATAAACTCAGAATTATGAGATATAAACTCACAATATTGAGAAAAGTCAAAAATATTAGATATAAACTCATAATATTGAGAAAAGTCAGAATTATGAGATATAAACTCACATACTAAATTCACAATTGCAAGAAAAAAGTTAGTACTGCAAGTTTATATCTCATAATTCTGACTTTATAACTTTCAATTGTGAGTTTAAATCTCACAATTCTGAGAAATGCAAACTCATAATTGTGAGGGAAAAAACAAATTGTGAGAAAAAGTTGCAGTGACGAGTGAATTATAAAATGACTCACAAACAACTATCACAAAACATGAAAACAGTCGTGGATCATCCAATAATGACAGGACAGTTAAGATGACAGTTCGCCATTTTTTTTTATAAATTCAGTCTTTTTGTCTTGTTCCGGACAGAACTAAATAAAAATAATAACATTTTTATGATCCTCTTAAAAGTATTAAAATCTTGAATCTTGACGGTCAGAGTCAGAGAATCACCAATTTCTGTTTAAATGACATTAAAATTCAAAGTAATCACTTTGGTAATCTAAAACACTTTTCAGATGTAACTGTAATCTGATTACCACCCATTTAAAATGTAACTGTACAGTTACTCACATTTTGTATTTTAAATACGGAACTAAGTTACTTGTATTTCGTAACTCCCCAACCCTAAATATGGGTTAACCTCGCCAAAGCTGGCATGTTGACCGGGATGGAATAGAACAGGGTTTATATAGGTGACCGGGGTTTTATGAATTAGGTCAATACGCCACATAACGTGGTGGTGCCAGTCTGCAAAATAATAGAATGTGCCGTCTGTGAGGGTTATGTTAGATTGTGCGCAGGTGGAGCACGTTTAATTTGATATATACGATCTCCTCGCCCTCTAGCGAGGCTGTCCAATATGGTGGCATGTTGACCTTATTCGCAGAACCTTGGTTACCTACGTAACCCCCTATTTTTAAGTCACATTTGTTCTCTAAATAGGACATTGTTTTTTGAGGGAATTTTTCTGAGAACATGCATGGCATTTTTGATATATCTTAAAAAGGATATATAGAGATTGTGGATGTTCTTGGGTTAGGTAGAGTCAACTTCCTCTTTATTTTCACATCAAATATTAAAATCTTGAAAATCATTGGTTTTGTCTTGTCTTTAATAAAACTAACAAAAGCATAAGTTTAGGCGAAAAACTCAAATGAATGCCTAAAGAGAAATAAACCAATACGTATGCTCTGAAAATAAATATTAATACTTTTTTAGTGTTTTAATGATGTTTAGATATGTTAACTGGGAACAAGATAAAAATACTAATCAAGGAAATATTTTTTGATGTGCATGCACAATATAGTGAGTTTTCAAATTACATTAAGTTTGTTAATATTCAGACAATATGGTTTTTTAACATTAGTTAATGCATTAACTAACAATGGGCAAAATGTTTCTACAGTGCTTTAACCTTAATTAATATTAGTTAATACAATGTTCATGTTAACAGATAAAACTTTTGTTTTATGTTGAGATTAACATTAACTAAGATAAATACTGTAGAATTATTGTTCATGTTAACTAATGAAATCTTCTTGTATAAATGAAATCACAAAGTTTTGCATTCTCCCAGGAGGTTATTTACATGCGAACGGTTTTACATTGCCAGGCGCCGTGCTTCAGGTCAGCTGGAGGAGGAAATTCAGTTTCAGGGCTGAAGTGCCACAAATAACAAAGAAATTCATCATTAAAATAGTTTCAGGTTTCACGCTGGCACGCCTTCAGTATGACCAGGCACCACCCTGTTCATAATTACTATAAAAACATTTTGCTGCCAACCCCTTCTGGGCATGTGATGAATGAACTCGTCCACCGATATTAGATGCCATTTAGTTATTGTATAAATACAGGAATCACTAGAAGTGTAACTTGAATGCTTATTGGAGTACAAAGCACTAAAAAAAAAAAAAACACTAAATCCCACCAGACACGGTTTTAGCCACAGGCTGAAGTAATCACATTAGCATACCATTAACTCCTCACTCGGATAGCAATAATTTGATTTTCCCTCAGCAGTGGAGAAGAGGAACAGTGTGGTTGTAAACTCCAGTGCAGACTCAGTAAACTGCAACAGCACACACAACTGGACTCGACTCAACAGCCTGCCCACTGGAGACGTCCATGATGGACTTCAGCTGGTCAAACAGAGTCAGCCTAATTCACTGTAAGTGTCTCCCGTTCTCCTTGTTACCTCTGTTTATTTGAGTATCCCAGACAGCCCAACACAACAACATTGGCCAAACATCTCAGTTACGTATGTAACCCTCGTTCCCTGAAGGTTCAGTTCTGACGTACGTCGAACGTGACCGACTGAAAGGGAACCAGAGTTAGTTCAACCAACAGCAGGTAGTTTAAAAAAAAAAAAAAGCTTATTCAAAAACCATTTTCTATCATCAAACCAAGCAGCATTTTCTTGGTCGGTGTTTGTGTCCTACTTGAGCAGGAGTGAAATGTGTGTGTGGATTTTTTTGCCCTCACGCAAAACTCCTTTTGGAATGACTGGATTTCGTTAAACTAATTCATAATTGGTTTTTAGCTTGTTTTGCCTGTGTAGAAAAAAAGAATATGCTGTTGCTCCCCCACACTAACACATTTTTAATGTATTCAGTTCATCATTATTCCAATATCAAGGGCAACAGTCGACAATAAAGATGAGTTTTTGTTTTTTGTTTTTAATTACCTAAATGCTTTATGCAAGTTATTTAAAATCGCATTATTGATTGATTGAATTCATTGATAAAATATTTTACATAAAAAAACAACACAGATTCATTTAATAAGGTAATTATAAAATATCACCTTTTTTAAGGACAAATATTGCCCCTTAATGGAAAAGTTCATTTGGAAAAGAATCTAGTCTTACAATTTCTGACCCATACTGCACCTTTAAGACTTCTTTTTGTAAATGGCCTGACTTCTTCACAATGAGGTGCAGCTAAAATGCTGAATGTCAGTGTACAAAATATAACTGAGATGTATTTTCTGAGTAGCTTTGGCACATAAGCATTGTAACAAGCACCATAGCTCATGTTTAAAATGTGCCAAATGCATTGCTGTTGGGTCAATGTTAGAGCATATCTACAAAATTGAAAAAACATATAGATCATCTTTTATTTCCAAAGTTCAAGTAAAATCCTGTTTTCCATGATACACCCCCTTCAAAGCATAGACAAACATAAATGCACCCTCTCACATGGCCTACAGTAATGATTTTCCCTGTAACATTTCCAATCTTCTACAGCCCTTTCCCGTTGTTCCTGCTTTCTAAGACACACTGTTTGATGTATGCATCTCACTGTCTCTGGCTGGCCATGGGTCAGTAATGGATTTTTGAACCACTATCCTGGACCCATTTTGAGGGCTCTTAGCTGTGCACAGCTATGGGATATGAGATGAGGGTCGCTTTTTAATGATGTTTCTCTAAAGCATAAGCACAGACTGAACAGATGTTTACTTCCCTCCAAATGACAAGGACATACAAAATGGCCACCATGTTCTCAAGATCTCGATCTCAGTGAAACACTCATTGCTTTACTTTTTTTTTTTGAAACCTATTAGAAACATGAATGCAAGCAATTTTCTGAAATTGTACTCTGCTGACCATGCTGAGGTCAATTTAAACTTTTTGAAATACATTACTTTGGATTTGAACAAATCCCTAATTATAAGTATTGCACTTTGGTGATCTACTGCACAAAGAGGAATGATATCTCAAATTCAGAGCTGACCTTGGAGGGTTTCGAGCTATAACTACAGACTAAAAATTAGTTTCTGGTCATATGATATTCTAGAGTCTTGATAACAGTGTTCGAATAGATGGTATAAGGTTCCTTTATCAAATAACTGAAATGGGTGTTCCTCAAGGGTCAATATTGGGACCATTTCTTTTTAAACTATTTATTATGTATTATGGCTTAGATGTGGCATTAATATATTACTATAACACCAATAACAAAAAACTTCCTGACAAGAACGCACAATGAACTGAACAAACGCAGAGTTTAAATAACACAAGCCAGACTAATCAACATAATAGAGAAGAGATCAATTGATGAAAAACCAAGTAAGCCAAACTCAAACACAGGAAACTGAACTGAAACAAGCGCAAACCCCACCCAAAACATACAGAAAGGTGATATCTATGGCTTGGTACCAGCCTTTGGGTAATCATCATTTCCATTGAAGGGAGTACAGTTATGGAATGATTTACTATTAAAAGACAAACGGAATTGAAGCCATTCAGTATAGCTATTACAAATAGCTCAAACAGAATCAACCTTGTGATAATTAATTATGTTATTAAGGGGTTTACATAATTGTTTAAATGTTTTTACACACACACACACACACACACACACACAGTGGGGAGAACATGTATTTGATACACTGCTGATTTTGCAGGTTTGCCCTCTTACAATAGTATTTTGATCACCTACCAACCAGTAAGAATTCCGGCTCTCACAGACCTGTTAGTTTTTCTTTAAGAAGCCCTCCTGCTCTCCACTCATTTCCTGTATTAACTGCACCTGTTTGATCTTGTTACCTGTATAAAAGACACCTGTCCACACACTCAATCAAACAGACTCCAACCTCTCCACAATGGCTAAGACCAGAGAGCTGTGTAAGGACATCAGGGATAAAATTGTTGACCTGCACAAGGCTGGGATGGGCTACAGGACAATAGGCAAGCAGCTTGGTGAGAAGGCAACAACTGTTGGTGCAATTATTAGAAAATGGAAGAAGTTCAAGCTGCCGGTCAATCTCCCTCGGTCTGGGGCACCATGCAAGATCTCACCTCGTGGGGCATCAATGAGGAAGGTGAGGGATCAGCCCAGAACTACACGGCAGGAACTGGTCAATGACCTGAAGAGAGCTGGGACCACAGTCTCAAAGAAAACCATTTGCAACACACTATGCCGTCATGGATTAAAATCCTGCAGCGCACACAAGGTCACCCTGCTCAAACCAGCACATGTCCAGGCCCGTCTGAAGTTTGCCAACGACCATCTGAATAATCCAGAGGAGGAATGGGAGAAGGTCATGTGGTCTGATGACATAAAAATAGAGCTTTTTGATCTAAACTCCACTCGCCGTTTGGAGGAAGGAGGATGAGTACAACCCCAAGAACACCATCCCAACCGTGAAGCATGGAAGTGGAAACATCATTCTTTGGGGATGCTTTTCTGCAAAGGGGACAGGACGACTGCACCGTATTGAGGGGAGGATGGATGGGGCCATGTATCGTCAGATCTTGGCCAACAACCTCCTTCCCTCAGTAAGAGCATTGAAGATGGGTCGTGGCTGGATCTTCTAGCATGACAACGACCCGAAACACACAGCCACGGCAACTAAGGAGTGGCTCCGTAAGAAGCATCTCAAGGTCCTGGAATGGCCTAGCCAGTCTCCAGACCTGAACCCAATAGAAAATCTTTGGAGGGAGCTGAAAGTCCGTATTGCCCAGCGACATCCCCGAAACTTGAAGCATCTGGAGAAGGTCTGTATGGAGGAGTGGGCCAAAATCCAGCAGTGTGTGCAAACCTGGTCAAGAACTACAGGAAACTTGTGATCTCTGTAACTGCAAACAAAGGTTTCTGAACCAAATATTAAGTTCTGCTTTTCTGATGTATCAAATATTTATGTCATGCAATAAAATGCAAAGTAATTACTCAAAAATCATGTGATTCTTGTTTTAGATTCCGTCGCTCACAGTTGAAGAGTACCTATGATAAAAAATTACAGACTTCTACATGCTTTGTAAGTGGGCAAACTTGCAAAATCGGCAGTGTATCAAATACTTGTTCTCCCTTGTTATATTGTATTAATGTGTTCGGAATTTGGTCGTCGGCTGATATATTTCGTAAGTGCTGCAAATCCCATATTATCTAGAAGCATAAACGGTATATAGAAGATTTGCTGCTCAACACAGTGCAGTAATGTTATGTGTATTATCCCAGTCAAATAAACAATCAAATCAAATAAATTAAATAGAGACATCATTGAGCAGCAATGCCCTAGAAACCACTCCGGACACCCTAGCAACCTCATAATACATTAGCAAGAACAAGAACATAATAATAGCACACTTGCTCCCATCATCTGTTATATCAGTTTGAATTAGTATGTGGAATAGTACAATGTGTTTGCTTTGAAGTAGACAGCATCTTTATTACATTGTGGAGATCTTTTTTAGTTTTAGCTTTTTGTTTCAGGGTCAAAAGGGCAGATTGTTTTATCAGACTGAGAAATGTTTTGATACAATCTGTGCTTCATTTCATTACCTTACATTGGTTACAGACTTTGCTTGCTTTGAGGTTTTTATTATGTGAACGGAAATTCACATAAAAAAACCATCACAGCCCTCAGATTCTCTAAATTTCCTGCCAACATATTTACTGTTGAGAGCCATGTCTGCCGAGGTCTTGCTTCTGACTCTCCCCAAGAACCTTTCCCAATCTCACCCTCCCAGTAGGAGGTCACGCTCTTAAGATTCACATCATAAAATTGTTTTGTGTAAAACTTTGAGGAATATACTCACACAGTTACTGAGATTAGTGTGAAAAAAAGCAAACATCCAGTGATTCTGGCCCTTCAGACATTTTCATAGAATCGTGTCATAGAAATATTTCCCTCCGTACATCATACACAAAGTCATTAATCATCCCCGGGGCAAGTCGAGACATGCTCTGCTCTGGCTTGGCTAAAGTAGCAGGCAGTCTCAGTGTCTGCTTAGTTCAAGCTACTTTTTTCCCCCATGAAGTCACTTGCAGTTGCAAGTTGCACGTTTGAGCTTATTTCCAGAATACAGATACATACATTATTAAAAATTTGGTTTATTTCATCCTCCTCCTATTTAATATGTATCACGCAGATTTATGCTTATGGAATAAATCGGTGAAATCAGCAAATTCTTCAACTATAAATTATTTTGATGGGCTTGTTTTTTTTCCGGCATTTGGCAACACCGGCTTCTCTTTTATTCGGTTAACAACACTCTTTTTGCAAGTCCTGCAAATAGCACAGCGTTTAACAGTGCAAGCAACCAAACTCTGGTATTTCCCAGGACCAAAGGTTGCACGAGCCAAAAACATGAGCAAGGACATACATAATTAGAAGTAAACAGAGAATGGAGTATCGAATGTGAATGCATAATTAACAAGCATGTATAATTTAGATTTTATTGATCTGATGTGTGAATTCTGGGTATTTTGCTTTTCTTCATGATTTTTCACTGTGACTCGGTTTGACAGGAAAATAAGTGATAGCAGTGATATCTCTCGCTGATAAGAAAGTTCATGTGAGATCAGTTGCGTGGTTAGCGAGAATATTTTGTCCATAGAGGCATCTGAGGTAGTTCCTTTTCAAAAAAGACAAAAAAAAAAAAAGGAAAGAAATGTTCTAAAATATTTGATCAAATGGCGTATAATAAAACTCACTTTTATACAGTAGCATTTCAGAGGGCGGCAGCGACTCCCTTGAGCTTATTGTGTTCTCATTGAGCTGCTGAAGCGTGGTGTGAATGTGCCAGCAGAGCAACTGCAAAATGTAGGTAAAATAAGTTATGATTGTTGATTGATTGGCTGATTATTACTGTCAGGGATATAATGCCTGTCTATCATGGTTGCAGTCAGTCCACAAATGGGCAAAAATGGTTGAAATGTACAGATCAATGTTCTGCCAACACGATGTCATGGAAATGCGTAACTATTCTACGTTTTGACAAATGGGTTCTTATGAATTCGTAGAGTCTTAGGCTGCGTTCACACTTGTAGTTCGGTTGGTTTGGTTGGTTTGGTTCGGACCAAAAAACAAAAACAAAACATATAGTCCTGGTCCGCTTAGCGTTCACACTGGCATTTTTAACAGCGAACCTAAAGTTACCGAACCAAAGGCATAGGGATACGGTCACAACCTGATTGGTCGGCTTTTATGACGTATATTTCGCGACGGAGCTCGCTTACCGAACATTCAAAAGAATGCTGTGTTCTGGATTAAACGCCATCATTTTATGCGTGTACATATGCTTTATTTTTACCTGCTGAGAACTCACGAAGAGCTCATAAAATGTTCAAAACATTCAAAACAGCAGCAGGATTTCCTCCGTTGTACGCAGAAACAAATATTGATGAGGCACTTCACCTCCTCGTTGCTCCACGTTTGCCCTCGACTCATTTTGGATACACCGATCTTTCCACGTCGTCAAATCAGCTGACTTGTAGCGTCGCATCTTGTGACATCACGTCCTGTTTTTGGTTCGCTTACATGTCTTTGGTCCGTGTTGCGTTCATATATCAATCGAACCGCACCAGAGTTCGTTTGGAAGCGGACCGAGACCCAAGAGGGCAAACCTGGTCTCGGTCCAGGGTTCGGATGGCAGCGTTCACATATGTTCAAACGAACCGCACTAACTGAGCAATCGCACCAAACATGACAAGTGTGAACGCACCCTTATTGATTCATTTCCACAAAATCTGCTTATGCCTCAGTGATATATTATGGTTTCCAGTGAGATTCGGTTTTTCTGTTGTTACTGCAGATTTGTTGACAAATGGCCTGAAAAGAAGGTGAACAAAAAGTTGTAACAAAATCTACACAAAATGTTTTTTACAGATTTAATGTAGGTATTGTTAAATAACCACTCACTTCTAACACACCAGAGACCCGGGTTCAATCCCCACCAAAGGCAACCGCTCACTTGTAAGTCGCTTTGGAAAAAAGCGTCTGCCAAATGAATAAATATAAATAAAGTTCTGCTTATAAAACATAGTGTATTAATATGAACATTTATAGGAAATAATACACTGTATGAAACAAACAAAAAACTTAATTTTCAAAAGTATTAATAGTATAGATGGTTGAGATTGGTTTCCTCTAAAATCTATGAAGGTTAACTAACTTAACTAACCTTGGATTAAAATGCCAGAAATAAAAATACAGAGACATTGAGCAAAATATGATTTTGCAATTTATACAAATAGACAGTATGGTGACAGTATATCTAAATATTTTCATGGATTTAGGAGTAAAAGTCCTGCTTTTGCAACCTCAGCAACATTGGAATCTGTTTGTTTTGTAGTCATTGAAGGTTAATCCAGATAAGCGTCTGTGATATTATGAGATTAATAGTCACAGCACTATGTGTGTGTGTGTGTGTGTGTGTCTGCTTCAGGTATTCCCTATGTTGTTGTTACAAAACGACCCCACACGGATAGTAATACCAGAAATCTTTTATCTTGTGGGGATATTTTCCGTCCCCATGATGAAAACGGCTTATAAATTGTGTTTTTTTTTTAACGGAAACAAAAAAAATACAGAAAGTTTTCTGTGATGGGTAGGTTTAGGGGTATAGTTAGGATTATGGTAATGATTCCCAAAATTTCAGGGTGAGGTATTTAACGTCCTTCGGCGCACCCCGTCTCTCCCACTTAGACTGCACTTCTTTTTCCATTAGGAGACAATATATGACCCTTACATTGATTTTCAGGTGCATTTTTTTACCTTTATAAAGGCAAAGTTTTTCTAACCCTATTAAATGTATGTCATGTTTCATGTCAAATTCTTAAAATTCCATTAATTTAATTGTTGTAAAAAAAAAAGAAATAAATTAAATTAATGTCAATCAGATGAAATCCGTATCAACAAAAGCCTTCTTTGCACTGCAGTTCACAAGCTGCATCTAGATGTGTTAACACTGTTTAATGCTGCTCAGAGGTGGAGTTACAATGGCATAAATAATGTTGAGATAGTGTTTTAAATAATAAAAAAAAAAAGTTAAATAAAGAAATGTGAAATGAGTGAGTTCATTCATTCAGTAATTAAGCCAAGTGGCTGTATTTATGAATGAGTCATTGAATCATTGCCTCTCCCAATTAGTTCAGAGTCGCAGATTCGTTCACTAACCGCTTGAAGCTGCACAACAGTTCTGCATGGCTTTTGTTGGAACTATTATTTAGTTGCAAAATATTGTCACATTTGCATTTTTGCTCTAAATATACCATCAAGAAGCTGCACGATTAATCGTTAAAAGATCGCGACCTCGATTCAAGCACCCACGCGATCTTATTATATTAATGACAACGATTCGCCCGTGTCTTTTAAACCTTTGACAAAATCATACCGGAACATTCAAATATGTGTTTGTGCTGCCAGAGAGCAGTTTTGAACCACACATATTATTATTATTTTTGTGTTACAGATATTCAAATTATCGCAGAATACTGAGATATAAGTTTTAAGTTAGTATATAAACACTGATGTCTACGATAGGGAAACCACCTTTTGAAACGAACATGGCGCGTCAAATAACGGTTGTATCGATTACATCTTAATGACTGTTAAATGTATTAGTCATTGAATCATTCATTCAAAAGATTCGTTCAAAAACACTGATTCATCCAGTAATGAAACAAGTATTTATTTATGAGTCATTGAATTAATTCAAAGCCATTTTTTAAATAATTAATTTAATCATTTTCCAGCAATTTATATTTTGTCAGAACCTCTAGTAAATTACTAGTCATTTTGTTTGGTTGTATATTCAGAATCAGGATCTCTATTTGAATCCAAAAAATCATGATTCTCATTTTATCCAGAATCGTGTAGCTTTACAAGATATCATAACAAGAACTCACACAAGCTGTTTTTGTATTGAAGAGAGTTTGAGTCTTAAATCAATCTCTATGCTCAGTTTTTGTTAATATTTGTTCTTCATGCTGTAAGTGCTGAATCCCCACTTTTACAAAGGTACATTGTCGAGACCGCCAGTAATGTAATGTGATTTGCTAAGGCAGCAGACTCATATGCTCACTGCTAGTGAGAATGCACTCAGTTTTGACTGCAAAAGATGAGGTAATTTGATTGGATGTCATGCATTTGAAATTTTACGGCACTACCATTTTCCTGTTTTTAATCTAGAGGCAGCATTTTTCATGTTAGAAACGCATGCTCTTGTTTTAATGTTATTTTTAAGGTACAATTAAATGAACAGAAAAACTCAGTTTGGGAACTGGGGGACAGATTATACAGTTTGTACAGTATAAAATCATTAATAAGTCTATGGAAAGTCCCCATAAAATATGTAAACCCAACGTGTGTGTGTTCTGTGGTATATCAGCTGTGAGGATCAGGGGTCCAAAGCCACAGGACTATGAAGAATGTTGTCATCTATATATAGACGTATATATTAATTAAGTGTCATTGCTGATATACCCATCTCAAAGGCCCCAGAGGACAGGCTGTAAGTCAGTGGTGGCCTGAAGATTGATGAACTACTTGAGAAGACGTGTGATCAGTTGAATTATGTTGGCTGAGGCCGCCACTGTCACAATCTAGAAAATGAAAGTGGTGCCTTTACTAAAAATGAAAGTCGCTGAATGCCGTCATCTACAGCGGGGGTGTCAAACTCACAGAGTTTAGTTCCCATCCTGCTCCAACACACACACCTGCAGTTTAAAAAAGCCTGAAGGACTTGATTAGCTGGATCAGGTGTGTTCAATTAAGGTTAACGCTCAACTCTGCTGGACTGTGGCCCTTCAGGAACTGGATTGCCAAACATCTGACCAGTCTCAGATTTTGGACTTATGGAAGTGGCCCCATATCAGAATTGAAAAGATCAGAATCCATGTGGTTTGTGCTGTATGAGCAAAAATATCTGATTTCGGCCACTTTTGCCTGTAATCAATGTGGCCTAGACACCCCTTATCTTCAACCCCTATTAAAGTTATCCATCCATCCATCTTCTACTGCTTATCCGGGGCCAGGTCGCAGGGGCAGCAGTCTAAGCAGAGATGCCCAGACTTCCCTCTCCCCACACGCTTCCTCCAGCTCTTCCGGGGGGACAGCGAGGCGTTCCCAGGCCAGCCGAGAGACATAGTCTCTCCAGCGTGTCCTAGGTCTTCCCCTGGTCCTTCTTCCGGTGGGACACGCCCGAAACACCTCCCTAGGGAGGCGTCCAGGAGGCATCCGAGACAGATGCCCGAGCCACCTCAGCTGACTCCTCTCGATGTGAAGGAGCAACGGCTCTACTTTGAGCTCCTCCCGAGTGACCGAGCTCCTCACCCTATCTCTAAGGGAGCCACCCTGCGGAAAAAGCTCATTTCGGCCGCCTGTATCCGGGATCTCATTCTTTCGGTCATGACCCAAAGCTCATGACCATAGGGGAGAGTAGGAACGTAGATTGACCGGTAAATCGAGAGCTTCGCCTTGCAGCTCAGCTCCTTCTTCACCTCGACAGACCGGTACATCGACCGCATCCGTCTGTCCACCTCACGCTCCTTCCTTCCCTCACTCGTGAACAAGACCCCAAGATACCTGAACTCCTCCACTTGAGGCAGGAGTTATATATATTAAAGTTATATATATATATAATAATAATAAAACATATAGTGAGAAATAAGCAAAACATTTAAAAGATGAAAATATGCATTCATTCATTTTCCAAACGTCTTGTACTGTTTAGGCTATCCATGTATCTTTGGCCATAGGCAAGGAAAGACCCTGGATGGATAGCCAGTCCACTGTAGAAGAAAAAAATATATATTTAACATTTAAAAAAAAAGAGAAAAAAAAGAAAATGATAATAACAAAAAACAAAAATGGCTGCTGGCAGTGGGCCAGTGGATTTGTTGGATTATTCCCAGTAGCGAATTATGCTTATTATTTATAGTTTAACCCGTAGGAGGTGATGTCACTAAATATCCACAGTATTCCCTGATCAATGTTCCAGTGATGGGTTTGTGTCATCTACGTCAGTATGTCAAAGCGTTTCTCTGATAATGAGGCATCTTCACTAGCAAGTTTGATCAGATTTTTGTTGAATAACATTTATTTGATAAAATACAGTACGGTAATATTGTGAAATATTATTGGAGTTCAAAACAACTATTTCTATTTTAATATATTTTAAGAAGTAATTTATTTCTGTGATCAAAGCTGTTTTTTCAGTCTAATCTTTTGTGTCACATGATCTTTCAGAAATCATTCTAATATGTAGATTTTTTTTTCTTATTGTTATCGATTTTAAAAACCATTTGGGCTAAGTACGATTTATTAATAATAATAATAATAATAACAATAATACTTTTATACATCAAGGGTGCATTAAATCGATCAGAAGTGACATTAAAGACATTACAATGAGACAAAAGATTTATTTCTATGTCAAATAAATGCTCTCTATTCATGAAATAATCCTGAAAAACATGCATCACAGTTTCCACAAAAAAAATATTAAGCAGCAAAAACTTTTCAGTTGTGATAATATTTCACAACATTACTTTTTTAATGTTTAAATGCAGCCTTCGTGAGCAGAAGAGACTTTCAAAAACATACACAGAACACAATAATTACTAAAGTCACCAATTATAATATATCCTACAGATCTTACACAAAATATTATGCAGTATCTGCTATGACTTTGCCTCAATACAAATAGTTATGGTCACTAAAAATGGACCCATTAACATTTATTTTCATGTCACATGTTTAAAATAAATATTTGAAATGCCAACATAAAACAATTTAATTTATTAATTTATTATTTTTTAATGCAAAATCATAAGATAAGTGGGATGGGATGTTTACAGGTGCTGCACAGTGATACTAAGTGTCTAGAACAGATATTTACCATCGTAACTGTATGTTGCATGTTTTAACATGGCTAAAACAATGAGCTCCGGAACTTTCCAGTGTTTAAACAGGAAATACAGAATGCTAGAGACAAAATCTGACAGTGCAATGTATTTTCTCTAAGTGGACATTTTAGATTATTAAAGTTAACTCGCCACTTGAGGTCACACTGTTCCCATGACAACTCCAGTATCCGCTGTGTGTAGATGCTCATCTGTTTAGTGATGAGTGCGATGGATGCTTGGCTGCAAATTCCACTGTGTCCAATAAGCAGCTTCATTTGCTCCCTTGCAAATGAGACTGATTATGATGATCACCACTTATTTATTTATGCATTGCTTGAGATTTTATTTTACTGTGGATTGTTTTGGACACAGGTGAACATAGATGTGCTTGAATTAACAACAGAGGATTCATTCTGCAGCAACAGTGTAGTATCAACTACTTACTAGCAACCACCTACGATCAATGACACCTTAACATGATTGTCTGATGATTGTAAGTTCGTCTCACTTTATATTAGGTGTCTTTAACTACTGTGTACTTGCATCAAAATAATCTAGATGTTTGTAAATGTCAGGTACAATGTGCTTATTTTGTTCATCTTCATCTTACTATTGAGATGGGCTACGGGTGATTCAGGTTAGGTTTAAGGGAAGGGTCAGCGGTGTAATTACACTCACCTAAAGGATTATTAGGAACACCTGTTCAATTTCTCATTAATGCAATTATCTAATCAACCAATCACATGGCAGTTGCTTCAATGTATTTAGGGGTGTGGTCCTGGTCAAGACAATCTCCTGAACTCCAAACTGAATGTCAGAATGGGAAAGAAAGGTGATTTAAGCAATTTTGAGCGTGGCATGGTTGTTGGTGCCAGACGGGCCGGTCTGAGTATTTCACAATCTGCTCAGTTACTGGGATTTTCACGCACAACCATTTCTAGGGTTTACAAAGAATGTTGTGAAAAGGGAAAAACATCCAGTATGCGGCAGTCCTGTGGGCGAAAATGCCTTGTTACCACTGTGCAGGCTGGTGGTGGTGGTGTAATGGTGTGGGGGTGTTTTCTTGGCACACTTTAGGCCCCTTAGTGCCAATTGGGCATCGTTTAAATGCCACGGCCTACCTGAGCATTGTTTCTGACCATGTCCATCCCTTCATAACCTCCATGTACCCATCCTCTGATGGCTACTTCTAGCAGGATAATACACCATGTCCCAAAGCTCGAATCATTTCAAATTGGTTTCTTGAACTTGACAATGAGTTCACTGTACTAAAATGGCCCCCACAGTCACCAGATCTCAACCCAATAGAGCATCTTTGGGATGTGGTGGAACGGGAGCTTCGTGCCCTGGATGTACATCCCACAAATCTCCATCAACTGCAAGATGCTATCCTATCAATATGCGCCAACATTTCTAAAGAATGCTTTCAGCACCTTGTTGAATCAATGCCACGTAGAATTAAGGCAGTTCTGAAGGCGAAAGGGTGTCAAACACAGTATTAGTTTGGTGTTCCTAATAATCCTTTAGGTGAGTGTATAGATATAAATACAGAAAAGAATTACAGCTGTAATTATGTATATATATTTTTAAAGACAAGTACAATGCATAAAACATGTATCTACACAATACGTGCATTGTATCAAATGATTAAATTTGATTACATTGTAGTTAAAGACACTTAGAGGCATGGTTCATCCAAAAATGAAAATTATCCAATGATTTACTCATCCTCAAACTGTCCTAGGTGTATATTGCTATCTTCTTTCAGGCGAACACAATCTGAGTTATATTAAAAGAAGTATTATGGCTCTTCCAAGCTTTATAATGGTAATGAATGGGGATCAAGTTTTTGAAGTCCAGAAAAATGCATCTATCCATCATAAAAGTAATCCATACGACTAATAATATTTTATATTTATTTATTTATATATATTATTATAATTTATTAACCATACGGTTAATAAAGATGACCTGAAGCAAAGCAATGGGTTTTTGAAAGAAAAATATCCATATTTACAACTTTATAAACTGTAGTAACTGGCTACCGAACAACAGCCGTAAGCAAGCCGAGTTCCAGCGGAAGAGTGACCTCTGACCTCCTCTTGCGGTTCAAACAAATAGAGCTGGGCAACAAACTCAAGCTCCACTGATATTTCTCTTTACAAATTCTCATTTCAGTCTTTGATTTGATTCGCTCTATTCTCTGCGCTTCCTCGCTCAACATCATGTGTCGGGTCAGAGGTCGCTCCTTCACCGTGACCCGATGCGTACGGCCATTGCCGGAAGCCAGTTTATAAAGTTATGGCTATTTTTCTCACAAAGACCCTTTACTTCACTTCAGAAGGCCTTTATTGACCCCTTGAAATCGTATGGATTACTTTTATGATGGAGGAATGCTCTTTTTTGGGCTTCGAAATCTTCAAAATCCACATTCACTCCCATTATAAAGCTTGCAAGAGCCAGGATATTTTTTTAATAACTCCGATTGTGTTCGTCTGACACAATATAGAACTAAATGGGACTGTAAGTTCATAAAGGTTTAGAATAGAGGTTAAAGAAGGTTTCTTCTGTCTTGTTGAATGTTTAAGACATGTAAAGACAGTCCATACAGCCCGTTTCATTCTGCGCCGCTAATTTCACTAAACAGAACTGGAAAAATAATGAATGTTTCCAGGTCTCTCATATTACATTGGTTGGTCAAACAGATAGTCCCGTCCCAAACTCATGCTATTGGTTGAGCCAATGTTGGACTTCAGAATGGCTCCTCAACATCTAGGAAGGCCAGAGGCCAATGGGAGAGAGTTTCAGGCCAGTTGATGGAACTGCTCTATCTTACAGTTGTTGATCATGGACATCGCACTTATACTTTTTTTTTTTTTTTTTTGGTATTGATTGCAAATTACCTTTTGTTTTTAAACTTGGCAGCTACATGAAATGATCTAACCGAATAACACACAGTGTATAAGATTTTGTCGAAGCTTAAAGAATGATTTCAGTTTTGGCATGTATGGCATCATCATATGTTTATAACACCTGTCTAATTTCCATTACATTTTCGTTTTAAATAAAACATATATTTCTAATACATAGTGAAAATTGTATGAAATATTTTAAATAATAAATATACAAATAACTCTGAAGTATTGGCCTGACCTTGCAAGGAGCAAAGCCCTTTTGCGATAGCACCATTTCATTTTTTTGTGTCTGCATATTTATATACATTCATATTAAGCTACGAAAGCAATAATTATTTTAATATTTTTTTTCTGTAATTTACAGTCAAAACCCGAAGGTTCGCAGCAGTATGTCAACAAGGTAAGTTCATCCAGTTTTGCAGCCAACATTGAAATTTTGCTGGACAATTTTGAGAGAGAGAGAACCCTCGCTCATTATGCTACATTAACACAAATTATCGCTAATGTTTTTCCTCCGCATGGTTAACTCAGGAACAGTTCCACTAAATATGAAAATTCAGTCATCATTTACGGACTAAACCAGCATCTGTATGACTTTCTTTGTTCAGTAGTTTGACAAATATTTACGCTGCTAGTGTTTGTATGCAGTAAAAACATTCATTAGGACTGTCCTTTCTGCTCTGTCTGCATTTGTTGCGTGGACATTTGTCAAAACATTGTTTGTGTTCACACATTGGAAATATGATTTGAGTAAATGATGACACATTTTTGACTGAATTGTTCCTCTCTCAAGCATGTATAACTGTCTATGTCCATTTCTTTATGCCAGCTTCCTCTTAAAGTCTCTTGTGAAAGTTCTCACTTAGCAGCTGCTATAACATAAATGTTGGTGCTGGGATGCGTGTGTGTGTGTGTGTGTGTGTGTGTGTTTGTCACAGTCCAGCTTCTCCCAGTCCCACTTCACCGCGCTCCCCCTCGTGGCCGATGTTCTCTGCCCCCTCCAGCCCCCAGCTGGCCTCCAGCCCCTCCAGCGAATCCTCCCCCATCAGGTGTGTGTCCTGCTCTGGCCTGCTTAGATCACTATCTATAGCATAGCATTTTTCTAATCGTTTAGTGTTAAGCTTCAACTTCGCAAATTCACACCATCCCCCCTCAAGTCTGAGTGCATACATCAACTCCACTAACATTTGCTTTTAATGTATTATTTAATTTTTATTTAGTCAAAAGTGAATCGAATCAGTTATCAGCCATAACGTGAATAAAATAATTATTGGCTTAATGGCATTTGCCTGTATTTTCATATAGGGGCATTCCTATTATATAATGTGGTACAGAATGATTATGGTGTTTTTGTACTATAGTATTTACAGTGCTCAGCATGACTACACCCCCTCTGAAAGTTAATAAAGTCAGCAATTATTCTTTATGCTGAAGATTAGGGACCAGATTTACTAACAGCTCGCGCCAGCGCAAATCCTCTTTTGGCGTTTAACTATTGTCAGGATTTACTAAAGACACGCAGTGAAAAATGCACTGTAAAGGTGTTATTTTTGCAGCTGACCTTATTGCATATGCATTTGTAGGAATTTCCCTTTAAGATGCAACATTTATTGGAGGAGAGTATTTAAATTAATCATGTGAGGTGATTTACTAAGGTTTGCGCTAGTCAATTTACTGGTATTTGCAGCATTATTTACTGCCCAAAAAAGCATGTTTAAACCAGAGGCTAATTTGCCCCGCTCATGGTAGACTGCTCTTGCGTCGGTCATTATTGAAATGATCTGATTGCGTCTGTGTTCTTTAATTTACGCTTCAGCAGTAGATCACACACAGAACTTTCCACTGTGCTTTTTTGGAATTGTGCTCCTCTCACCCTCATTTGCCCTGTTCTGTAAATCTGGCCCAAAATGTTCCAGGAAGTCAACTTGATCAGATTTTATCACCGTGATAAAAATGTTGTGTTGCAAAAATAAGTACACTGTCCTGAAAGTTACAAATTAAAACTAAAGATTTTCATTTGCATGTTAGAGGCAATTTTTGATTACATGACGTGAGTATGTTGAACTAAAACATTTGTATACGAGCAATTTCTCAACAATTAAAAATGTTCTATAGCTGTTGAATCATTCTCATATGGTGGCCCAGTAGTGCTCAACACAACAAAATTTAAAAAGCAAACATAAGTTCACAACACAATGGATAAAGCCACAAGACAACGAAATAAAGCCACAAGACAACGAAATAAAGCCACAACACAACGAAATAAAGCCACAACACAACGGAAACAAGCCACAACACAACGAAATAAAGCCACAACACAACGAAATAAAGCCACAACACAATGGAATAAAGCCACAACACAACGGAATCGCCACAACACAATGAAATAAAGCCACAACACAACGGAAACAAGCCGCAACACAACGAAATAAAGCCGCAACACAACGAAATAAAGCCGCAACACAACAGAAACAAGCCACAACACAACCGAATCGCCACAACACAACTGAAACAAGCCACAACACAACGAAATAAAGCCACATCACAACAAAATAAAGCCACAACACAACAAAATAAAGCCACAACACAACGAAATAAAGCCACATCACAACGGAAACAAGCCGCAACACAACGAAATAAAGCCACAACACAACGAAATAAAGCCACAACACAACGGAAACAAGCCACAACACAACGAAATAAAGCCACAACACAACGAAATAAAGCCGCAACACAACGAAATAAAACCACAACACAACGAAATAAAACCACAACACAACGGAAACAAGCTTAGTTTTAAGTATGTAAACATTGTATATCGACATGAAATATTAATTCAAAATCACATTTGTGCACAATAGCTTCATATTTATTCCTGTGAATGATTCGAAGCGCTACCACAGTGCATGATGAAGGGAACGTCTCCCAATTCCACCAAATGGTTAAAACAAATAATTTGTATACATTTAAAATCAGACATGTTCAAATTCCAAAGCTTGTACTAGGTTTCTATTGGTAAGACTGACTTACTATTTTGACAATATATACAGGGAGGTATTATCATTCCGTCAAATCATTCACAGGAATAAATATGAAGCTATTGTGCACAAATGTGATTTTGAATTAATATTTCATGTCGATATACAATGTTTACATACTTAAAAGTAATCATGGTATTGTAAGACTCTCAACTCTAGAATAGTGGCAAGGAACTCTAACTTAACCGAGCACCGAGAGCCCCCTAGTGCTCGGGAGCATTTCCGTTGTGTTGCGGCTTTATTTCGTTCTGCTGCGGCTTGTTTCCGTTGTGTTGTGAACTTATGTTTGCTTTTTAAATTTCGTTGTGTTGTGCACTACTGGGCCACCGTATTCTCATACCCAACACCACTCAACAATGGAACCACTTGGGATAAAATGGTCAAAATACTTAATTTTATGCACAAAAGAGGACAATTGTGTGAAAATATAGCTAAAGAAACAAAGAAAGAGGCCTATTCACTATTATGTTGGATCTATGACTTCTGTAACAAGCTCTTTCAGTAGCTTACTCTGTATAGAGTCTAACATACAGTACATGTTGGATATAGATGAATTAACAAGTTTAGACAATTCACCCTCTGCTACAGCAAAGAATGAATGGAATTGTTCCTCAAGGGATCTATACTGAACCGTTTTAATGCAAAACTGTAGCAGACAGTTACGCAGTTTTAGTGATAGTATCAGTCTGGTGAGTAAATAAATTCATAAATAAAGAAATTCGTTTTGTTTTCTTCCAGCTGCGCTCCACTTTCTGGGCTGGACGCTCAAGGGTGTGAGTGTGCTCATTATACCACAGTGTTGGACTGTTCTCCTTAATCTTCTTTAAGTGCAAACGAGCAACCATATCTAAAATGCTAGAAAAGAGAGACTCCATAGTTTGTTGCTATGTAAAGTTTTTCTAAACTACTTGGTATGCTCAGGAAGATTATTTATAAAGCAGTCTTTAGTGGTTGAAGTGAAGTTACAAATATGGTAGAATTAAGTATATGTGAGGCTAGATAATAATCTGAGATGTCATCATTCTGCTGCAGAATTTCAACCACAACACTGATTGCAAAATGAAATCTAAAGTATGATTACGACAGTGAGTGGGTCCTGACACAAGTTTATAATGTCTATAAATGCCAGTCCCAATGCATCTTTTTCACTATGTGGATGATAAAATCACCTACAATCAAGAATTTACTAGTTCAGAGAGAAACTCAGCAAATTCTTCGATAGATTAGGTGGTGGCCTGTATATAATAGGCACTACAAATGTCAAAATAAATTTACACTTGATAATGTTATATAAAGCACCATCACTTCAAAAAATTATAGACTAATAGACTAATTAGGAGCACCGATGGTAATCTTTGGCGTTCCTGTTATTATTATTCTTCCATTTCCGCTCTGGACGTCTATGGCAGCTAATAGTACCGCTTGCAGGAAAGTTATGAAATTTGGCACACAGATAGAGTGTGCCAAATCAGATTCCTCAAGCCGATTCAATTGTCCATATGACGTAATTTACCCATTATGAACAATTTCCTGCCATTTTTAATTTTCCAAGAAATCTACTTTTTCTAACTCCTCCTAGACCGTTGCTTCGTTTTTCACGCAAAATTGAACCAGATCATCTTCAGACCATGCAGACAAAAAGTTATGGAATTCGATTTGTCAAACCGTTCTCGAATAACGTATTTCATGTAGCGTTTGCGAAAATAGACGTAAGGCTGTATCTCCACAACGCTTTATCGTATTCATACCAAACTTGGTGCATGTCATCACAAGAATGACCTGAGGCTACATGCTGCGTTTCAGCGCAGAGCAATAAACTGCTCCGTAGATACGAAAAATGCCAAAAAATCATAAAATGTGTCTTGTCGAGGCTTCATGCCGAGTCCCATATGGGCCATTTAGGGCATTGGCCATTTTGAATTTTGTAGCAAAATTATGTATTTTATGAATGCATTAGCATATCGGCATGATGCTCTGAAGGAATATGAGAAGTTTCAGACCAGCGCCACCTAGTGGTGAAAAAAGATGCTCATAGCTTTGGATGTGGTTGATATCCTGAGTTCCTGAATCCTTGCTGTCCACCGATACCAAACATGCGAGGTTTCGCCTTAAGGTTTGTGCAACATTGTGATTAAGCGTTTAAACAACTTTCACAAATATCATCAAATATCATATCGGAAACATAGGTTGTTGGCTAGATGCTAATGGCCAAATTTTGATATGTGACAAAAAAAAAAAAATGCAATCGAAATCATGTCACTTTTTATGTGCTCATAAAAATAAAGTCTATAACTCGAATTAATATTTTCACCAAACTTGACACTTATGTACTTGAGAGTTCACACACCTCTTTAATGTTATTTTTAGTGTCAAAATATAGATTTTGGTAATCTGTACTCTGGTGTCATAAGACCGAATCCATCTAACAGCATCCAAAATATATGGCATTGCATGGGGGTGGAGTACAATAAGAGCTGCCTAGTCTCCACAGTGAAGTTCGATGGTAGTAAAGTTCTTATATAGGGATGAATGTGGCGGAGTTGTGCCTAATCAATATTGTGTGATGTGATTCAAAATCTAGAAACAGCAGATGCTTCTCCCTCCTTATTCCCTGCAATGGTGGGCACTTTTTAACATGATGACTCATTCTCCAAGTATTTCCCCCAACCTTACCATTTTGGACAACTGTGGGGGATTTTGTTGAGGAAGTTGAGCAACCTCAATCGAATACCAGGGTACTCCTCCAGGAGTTAAACAGAATAGATGTGACAATTTATCATGAACTCTCAGTATACTTCGTTATGGAGGACATACTACATAGTTACACGTTTGTTGGATTTAATCAAGGGTGTACTTTTTGCCGATATATCAAAGCACTGAACATTTGAACCAGTGTCTGGACTGTGTCTATGTAATATATATATAAAATTGTGATAATACTAATTCCCCATGGTGGTTCCACCTTCATGTTTTTGCAAGTCTGCAAACTTAATAATGTCTTTGAATTGTCTTCATGTGGGTATTTTTCTGAGCAGATATTGATATTTGCTAGTAAATGAATCTGTGTGTCATGCATTAAAATGTTGAATTCATTAATACCCCTAATATATGTTATTTTCTTTCCAGTACTCCGCTGCGAAAAGCACGCGCACTATACGCCTGCAAAGCTGAACACGACTCTGAGCTGTCCTTTATCGCCGGGACCGTATTCGACAATGGTAATTCTCCATTTTTAACCCTCAGTGGGTGTAATATATTTGGTGAGTTAGGCAGGTCTGAGCCTTGAGCGTCGGTGCAAGAGCAGAAAATCGATACATCTGCTCTGTTCCACCTCCTGCTCCTTCCCAGGAATCAGAACCTTCCACAGTTTGACATTTGACACCGTTGAGCAGTAGATTAGATTATTGTTTAATGAAACCTCAGGCGTGTTCCACTGCAAGATTAAATAGAGGCTTCAAATGCTCAAGATTATTTGTTGGGCCTCTTTGGGGGATGGAGTCGACTTCTATTAGAACTGAGGGATGAGTAGAAATTATTTTCGGCGGTAATCAACATTAAGCAACAGATGCTGCAGACAGAGCTTAAGTTAGTCCTTATTCCTTGAGCACTGAGGATAACTAGAGGATAAAGTGTCAGTACGAGCCAAAACCTTCTTCCTTTTTGCATCTTTGTCTCATAGTTCATCCGTCAAGAGAACCGGGATGGCTGGAGGGGACCTTGGATGGGAAGACGGGGCTAATTCCAGAGAACTACGTGGAGTTTCTTTAGATGGTTCGAGTCAATGGGAGTGGCGAGGCAGAGTCGGGTTTGAAAAAGAAATGAACTTCGATGGAAAAGCCGAGTTAGTATGCCTGAGCGTGTCTCTGCGATGGGTTTTTGGCAACGGTGGCATTCCCCTAGAACATCATTGTCCCACATATCCCACAATGCACTGCAGCTGTTAAAAAAGGAGGGAAAAAAAACAAACAAACCCTGGGACCAAGTCGTTGCTGCCGCCTCGGCCACAATCCAGAATCTCTTTTAGATTTTCAAACGGGGGCTTATCATGAATTATGTGATTATTATGATTTTTTTTTTTTTGTATTTGTGAGCACTTCCTGGTTCACCATGATGTAGAATGTCTTTTGTCTTTCAGGTCCTTGTATCTGTTTGGTTTAGAACTACTAAGAGATAACTGTTAATTATGGGAAAAACAAAACTCTTGCACTCTTTTGTATATCAGGAAGCAATTATGAAATATTTAGAAGTTCCTTTTTTCTCCTTAGCATGTCAGTGGAAAAGTATAAATTATTTCTCAATGTGAATTAACGTCATGTAAACCACTCTTATTTAAGCATCGTCTCTGATGAGATTCGTGTTCTTTTGGAGTGTATTAACATTGTAAATAAGTGACAATTGATAAGGTATAATTTTTTTGTAAATGTGAATTATATATATTTTTATTGTAGCGCACTAACTTAATTTTTTGATAGCCCAATTGATCTTTTTACATTAAAAAAAAAAGAAAAATCATGTAAAATTTTCTGAGCCTTAATGTTTAGGATATTGAATAAATAAAGCATGGTTCAGTTGTTTAGATTTTTTTTTCTATTCAATAAAAATGTTCTTCAAATTTTCATTTAAATACATTGATGTCGATTTTATTTCTTCAGTTAGAAAACTGCGTAATCGGAGTACGACTTTAAAAAAAAAAAACAGATGTAGGATTGAGCAGAAAATAAAGCATTTTCAAGTGTAGATTTGTGTGAACATTCAGATACAATGAAAAAAAAAAAGGCAAATCAGCACATTGATTAAAAGACACAATCTGTACAAATTTTATCCAACATTTAATCAAATATGTGTAAAGATCGACATTGACTATAGGATAGGTGTAATACAGAAATCATACAAAACTATTTTTTCAAACAAATAGACATTTTATATCTTTTACATTGGATTACTTTTACATATAACTGAAATGCAAAAAAAAAAAAAAAAACGACTTTAATGAAAGCCATATACCAGTGAAATATGATTTGCCCTTAATCTTTAAAGATAGTATTTGCATGAATTTTTGTACAAAATATACTATGTCAAGCCAGTATTAGGGTAGTGCAAATTCTCAGGCTCTGATACATTACTTTACACACAGCTTTATTATTTCATTTATTTATTTTTTTTAATTAATTTTCTTACTAGTTAATTTTACAGCATTATATGAGACCAAAGCCTAAATCTTTATAAAAGAAATAGAAAAGGATAAAATAAAGTACTAGAGTTGGGTAGTAAGTGCTACTGTAAAATGTAACTGCTTTAAATATTTTTCTTTTCTTTTTTTTTTTTTTCTTTTTTTTAAACCTGTGTTGCTTTGGTCACTCTGTTGCACTATTCAAACTATAATCTCCCCCCCCCCCACACACACTTCTAACTAGCAGTCATTCCTTAAAACAGTGATTCAGTGACTCATATATTCCCTATAGATTTATAGAATTTACATATAACATAACACTTCAAAAGTGCACCTGCAATACAGTTCTTGACAAAAAAGATAGCAATACAACTTTATGTATTAAAATTTTGTTGTAAAATGATGTGTATATCAAAGAGTATCTGTAATTATATTTTAGTTTTAATTACTTTTAAAAATGATCAATGATTACCAAACAACTTTTTTTTTTTCTTTTTTTTTTTTTTTTAGACATTTCAGCATTTTTCTGAATTTATACAACCTATGGTTTATGGCTCACAAACTCCCTTTGCAAGGCCTATTGTGAAACAATTAGAAAGTGTGACCTCACAAACCTAGCGAGGAATTTGTGTATATATATATATATATATATATATATATATATATATATATAATAGCCTCATAAAATATTTGAGGAATCCGTCATTGGGATTGGGATATTTACTGCGCTACTACTGAAGCCGTTGGAAATGAGTGTTAAGTGGCTTGGTAACACTCCGAAAGCTACAACAGACACCGGACTCTATTAACATACTGTCCGCGGCAGGACGTCAGGTGACTGGAAATGAACCTTTAACCCTCTGGTCACCGTAAGAGTTTTAATACTGTACATAGCCATAGTGGCAAAATGAATGTCTGAATCTTGTCAAAATTCAGTTGAACCTTTTTTTTTTTTTAAATAACATTGTTAGCTCAATGTTTAAATGTTCAATCGACTTATACACTCGAACAATGGGAATTCCAGAAATGTGCAGGATACTCAAGCGCAACATGTATCTTAAAAATATAAGGAAACTCTGATTAGAAGGAATATTTCACCCCGGAAATTACAATTCTGTCATTATCTACTAGCCTTCGTGTCGTTCCGACCCCGTATGTTCAAAGAAGACACGATGAAGAATCTTCTCGCAGCACTTTTCCATACAACATTGTTCGTAGTAAGAGAAAAATGACAGCGCGAGTTTGGAACAACGTGATGCGGAGTAAATAATGACAGAATAGCCATTCAGTAATTTAGGGTGAATTATTCCTTCACGCTGGTAATGAAGTGTAGCTGGTGCAGAAACCCTGAAGCGAAGACATGAATGTCGGTTGACACGTTACATCGAGCAAACGCATACCCGAG
The DNA here is from genome assembly GCA_038088235.1 of Zacco platypus. Lineage (NCBI taxonomy): Eukaryota > Metazoa > Chordata > Actinopteri > Cypriniformes > Xenocyprididae > Zacco > Zacco platypus. The sequence goes on from CM076070.1 coordinate 24,496,110, forward strand.
CGCGAGAACAAATGTTCCTTTTGTTCTGATGTTACCATCAGTGAGAGAGAGAGAGAGGAAAAGTGGGTCATAAGGACGTGTGGGCTTCATATGGGTTACCAGATTTAGAATATTCCAAAAAACATTTCAATTAAAATGGTCAAGGATGACAGAAAATAAAAAAAAAAGCATGAACAAATAACCCGAGATGCACTTCAAGCATGTACAAACATTCACAGAAACACACGAACACCCTGCGGTCGACAGGAGGGGAATGCTGGGATATGCTAATGTGAATATGGCCAGAATGGATGGAAATTTGACAAAATATCCCTGAACTCATCCATTGATTTCAGGACTTACATCAGCTCTTCATTTCCAAATGCATGCAATGGTCATTTACTTTACATGAACCTGAGCTAATAATTAACATAAAAACTCAATTAATTGTCAATTTAATAGGTATAATTTCAGTCAAATAGTTCACTCAAAGAAAATTCTATCATTTTGTTTTGTCATTGTTATTTAAGTATCTATTACTATCATGTATTTCCATTTTTATTTTAATTGTTTTAGGTTTTATAGTTTTTTTTTTTGTATATATATCTTCAAACTAAGAAATTTTGAAAGTTTTTTTTTAATATTTTATTTTATTTAAAATAACATTTAAAAAAAACGTTTCTCACCCTCATCACTGCAAAAAATGCTTTTCTTATTTAGTATTTTTATATCGTTTCCAGTCTAAATATCTAACATTAAATTTTTAGGAAAAAAACAAAATGAAGCGAGTTTTTGCTTGAAGCAAGCAAAATTATCTGCCAACGGGGCAAGAAAAATAATGTTGTCTCTGTTTGGGACCGCTGTGTGAGACAATGTCTTCCCATATGAATTGCTTTTTCATGTGGAACACAGATAAACTTTTTCTTTTTTTTTCTTTTCAAAATAATGGAAAAGATTGAGGGCTAAAAAAAAAAACTATGAATCTGACCGATTCAATTGAAGACTTCAATTAAGGGTTCGTCGTCCCTCCATACAATCGTAAGAATTCAGCAAAACACGAGTGGTATATGAGCCACTTTAACAATACATTCATGGTGCTTTTATGTTTTTTCATTGCCACCATTCATTGCAGCTGAATTGAAAACTGCGGCCAGGAAATTATTCAGAATTTGTGTTCCACGGGGTAAAGAAAGGCATACAAGTTTGGAACAACATGAGGGTGAGTAAACGATGGAAGAATTTTCATTTGTAGGTGAACTATTTAAAGAAACGACTTTGAATTTGCTGCCAGTCATGGAACAGATTTTGGTTCGAGTTGAATTATCATATGGCATTTCTAAAGTGTCTCAGGTTTCGTGGGCTGCTTCAAAATTTTGAGCACCTCAGGGGACCGTTGAGCTGCCACCTACAGAGAACCGCCGCGGCAGGTTTAGACAAGAGCAGAGTCGTCGACATAAATTGTGTATGCCAAGTCATTGCGTTAGCCTGAGAAATGTCTGAAATTGATTTGCAAAGCGCAAAAAAGGCACATTTCCCTTTTTTGATATACCTTTGTAAACATTTCAGCAGTGTACATGCAAAAAAAGAGAAAATATCACTCAAAATATGTCTTTCTAAAAGTCATATTCCATCTGCACCAAGTACATGAATGCATTGTCCTTTGTCCTGTTCCACAACATGTGCGAAGAGCGAACTTCACCTGTTTCCTCTGAGAATCAAGCAGAAGCGATTGTATCCCTCGATTCATTCAGGATGTTTGGGGACAAGCAGGCAGGTTGGGCTAGCGCTGGTAAGGGAAGGGTGGTGTTAAGGCATTGTTATGATCTAAGGCAGTCATTTCTGATGGAACAGAAGAGGTTTGACACTCCCGTCTTTAAATTTTGGTAGCTGATGGCTGATGATCTCTGCCAACATCTCAGGAAAATCCACACTCAGAGATTTATTCACAAACGTGTAGAAACAGAAGTTGAGAAGCCCCTCCACCATCTGTGAACAAAAGCAGCATTTCAATAGAGCTTTTACATTCATGTGACAGACAAACTAAAAAAATGTCAGTGTGGTACAACTGTCCTGATTTCATAACGAAGAAAAAAAAATCTCATTAAAAGGATTTTAAGAAAATGAATACCTAGTTTGGCGTAATGTTTTATTATTGCTTCTTAGAAAAAAAAAAAAAAAATCAAGTCATGTGGTGCAACCGACATGACATTGAACATATTATATCATAAGGAGGACCACTGCAGAGCTTCCTGCTAAGGTCAACGAGTCTTAAAATGTCTTATAGTTTAAAGAACATTTTATATGAGCTTTTAATTAATGTTTTGGTTTGTATAGGCAATAAAATGTCATGCGGTACAACCTTGAAAAAGAATATAATTCATGATACGTGAAAAAAAGAGAAGAAAAAAAAAGGTGTACACATTCACAAGTAGTGGTTAACCCTTGTGCATTGTTCAAATTCACTACCCTTTCGATTTGAACTGCTTTAAAAATGTATCAGATAAATATTTTTTTCAAATTTTTTTTGCTTAAATCTATTAATCAACCTGATCAAAACTACTAAATTTAAAAAACAAATTCAGGATTTTAACTCTTTAAAACGTTAAAATCTGATGCTGCACAAAAACTAACAACGCATCAAAGCCAATGTTGTTTCTAATCTTTGACACGTTTTTTCCCAAATCAGTGACATCATTTATGAATTTGGCAATTAAAGAGTTAAAATCCTGAATTTTTTTTTATTTTAAATTTAGTAGTTTTGATCAGGACTGAGGTTGATTTAATAGATTTAAGCAAAAAAATTTGAAAAAAATATTTATCTGATACATTTTTAAAGCAGTTAAAATCGTGGCTGTTTTCAGAACATAACGAAAGGGTAGTGAATTTGCCCACAGAGTACTGTTGAGTTTTTGAAAATTTTCAAAGCATTTTCCCAAAATATGTGTCAAAATAAGATTTGTCACCAAAAATCATTCCATTTGCTGAAACACGGAGAAAGTTATGGCCAAATTAAGACTCAAAAATTCCCCATAGTGGATGAAAACATCCCGAACAGCACATAAGGGTTAAATGATATATCAGCCAATACTTGGTATTTTTTATCCCGATTATCATAGCATCCCCCGATTATCAGTAAATAAAGTTTTTTTTGTTTGGCGTTAAGTGTCGTAAGCGGGAATTTTGATAGCGCTCATTCTCCATCTTCTTTAGTTTACCGTCTTTGTTCAAAAGTTCTGTCTAATAATAAAAAGGCAAATGTACTTTCGACATTCAGTTACCCCGGAGGCGCATTGCTCATCGGTTGAGTCATGGAAGGTGGTGTTCAAACTTCAGATAATTACAGCACCATAGTTTCGTTCCTGAATGAATCAGCATTTTTAAATTAATTGGCTGAATAACTTGCTTATAAAGAAACTACAACAAGCCACTATAAACCTGTGTAAAGGCACAGTCATACAAAGAAAAGAAAATAGCATCACAAAGAATCTAAAACAATAACAAGTTATTGTCACTACCCAGCACTAGAATCTTCAACACTAATCAAACACATCTGAACCAGCTTATTAAAGGGTTCTTCACCCAAAAATGAAAATCCTGTCATTAATTAGTCACCCTCATGTCTTTCCAAAGCCATCAGACTTTGGTTCATCTTCAGAACACAAATTAAGATATTTGTGATGAAACCTGGGAGATTACTGTCCCTCCATAGACAGCTACACAACTGACACTTTGACGCTTTATATGATGAACAGATTTAATTAAGGCCTTTATATAAATATTGATCAGGGAACAAACAAATAAGCTCAACCGAATCTGCTTGATGCATGAGAACAAACCTCATTGTTTCTTGTAGAAACGTGCTGCGTAACACAAGAATGAAACTCATTGGATCTCGCACATCAAGCAAACATGCTTGAGCTTTCGTTTATCACAACTAATGTGTGGATTTATCAATGTTTATATGTGAATAAAAGCTAAAAATTCAATCTGTTCATCATATAAAGTGATCGTGTCTCTTCAGAAAATTTGGACTAAATCGCTCAATTCATATGGATTCACAGAGATTTCACAATGTCTTTATGAACTTTTTGAATCAGAGTGGCAGATGCATAGCTGTCAATGGAGGGACAGAAAAGATCTCAGATTTCATCAAAAAGATCTTCATTTGTGTTCCGAAGATGAAAGAAAGTCTTATGGGTTTGGAACGACATGAGGGTGAGTAATTAATGACAGAATTGAAATTTTTGGGTGAACTATCCCTTTAAGATCTTAAGAAACACGTGATAATTGTAGACAGGTGTGTTGGAGCAGTGCTTTGCATAAACTTTGCAGAGAGGAAGCTCTCTAGGAACGATACTGCACACCCCAGCTTTAATGAAATATGTGCAATAAGTATGTAAGCCAAACGTGTGCTGACTACACGGTTACGTACTTGCATAAAGTGCTTCTGGCGAAGCATGTTTTTCTCTCTTATATGTGCAATAATACCATCAGTGCCAATAATGTCTCTTGTTTGTGTTTGTGTTTTTGTAAGAGATGCCCACTTACCTCCTGCATGGAGTCCAAAAGCTTAGTGAGCTGGTAGAACCTCTGCCAGTTCTGGCTTGAGTTTTCCTCTCGTTTCACAATGGCTTTTCCCAGCTCCTTGATGTACGACATGCGGATTTCATCAAACACAGCTTGGCTTTTAAGGCCATCCTTTGGTACTGTAAAAACAGATGGGGTCACGATGACATGTTAACTTTACATTATTGCCTTTTAATCAAGAAAATATTCCAAGGAGTTGCAAAGTTTGTATGTCATTAAAGAACCACAATTAAACAAATCCCACATGCAAATACTAAGAGTTGCATTCTCACTCAAAGCTCTGACAGAGAACTTCACAGATAGGAACATATTAAAGAGTTAGTTCACCCCAAAATTACATTTCTGTGACAGTATTACTCACCGTCATGTCACTCCACACGCGTAAGACCTTTGTTCATCTTCGGAACACAAATTAAGGTATTTTGATAAAATCCGCGAGGTTTTTTAATCCTTCATTAAAAGAAACGAAATTACCAAATTCAATGTCCATAAAAGTAGTAAAAACACTTTTTGTGTCTAAAAATAATGACTTCATTCAACAAATTTGTCTCTCCCCGTCTCTCCTCTGATACACTATTTTCGTTGCAGCTTCCAGGTTCTATGTCCAAACAGAGGCTCAGTATTGGCCGACGTGTGTCCGTCATGTGTGTGATGCTGACAAAGGAGCCGACCAATAATGAGCCGGCATTTGGACATAAAAACGGAAGCGCAGCACTGCACCAACTGCTTGACAGAATGACAGGGAAGTTGTTACTTTATTTTTGCACAGAAAAAGTATTCTCATCACTTCATAACATCAAGGTTGAACCACTATAGTCACGTTGACTATTTTAACAAAAACCTCTGAGATTATCAAAATATCTACATTTGTGTTCTGAAGATGAACGAAGGTCTTACAGGTGTGGAACGACATGAGGGTGAGGAATTAATGACAAAAAAATATTTTTTTGGTGAACTAATCCTTTAACTTGATGTTAGATTTACCGTAATTACAAGTTACTGACTAAAAATCTGCACATCAATCTTCACATTTTACGAAAGCTCAGATTTGACCATTGTGAAATCAAAATAGCAGTGGCTTCAGTTTTATTCACTGATGTTCTTTTTTTGGTCTTAAACATGGATGTCAACATTACATTATAACGCTGTCACCAACAAGACTCAATACATGGATACTTTTTGCCTTTGTAAGCATCGTCACATAAACAAATATCTTCTCAGTGCAAGAATGTGTCAAGATCTCCAAACTGATAATGGTAACTTACGATAATTCCAAGATCTGCATAAGTATTAGATCTGATAATGATAATGATACACATCCATTCTCTCAAGACATAACTGACTGTTTACATGAGGATGCTCGCTGAGATGGATATTTTGAGAATGTTTGTGTCTGTTAAATCACAAAAAGATCCAAAATAGAACTCAATTCAGTATTTGCACACTATCTGAAACGCGGCTCTGCCTGTGCGCACAGAAAACAGCATGCAAGTACAAACTGAGACCTATTTTGCATCTTGCATGAATGGTTTACAATCACTTGAATGTTTAAACTGGCATGATGTGCGAATCAGGTGTGACGCTGGGTCTGTACGGATCACGGATCAACTACAATCTCTAACATACCTATGAATTACGAATGATGTTTGTTATTATCAATGTCGAAAACTTTTTTTCTTTAATATTTTTGTGGAAACCGTGATACATTTATAAAGTCTGCTGGTTCGCATACTCAATGGAAAGCATGCAAAACTGAAGTAAATATGAATAGTTCATGTAATGGCTGTCGACCCTGAGGCATTCAGATCAGTGACGTATCAGCCAGGGATTTGAGGCCCAGGGTTGGTGGATTCCAGCCCAGGCAAACACAAATAAACCTATGTAAAACGCAGCAGGTTGAAAGTCTTGGTGGAATTAAATCCTTATCTCTTATCAGATGAGACAGCAGGACATTAACACAGAGAGATCTGATGCACCAACGCCGTGGCTCATTGCAAAGCACAGCCATTTGTCAGAATATTTACTGAATTTTGAACAGGTTAAAGTATTGCCAACTAGGGCTCAAAACAGTAGTGATAGTGAAACAGAATGAAAGCACGCAAAGTACTCCTTCTAAATTGTTCTCATGTGCTTGTTCAATTAAGCTACTGGTGCCCATATATCATCTATTTAAAGGAATATTCTGGGTTCAGTACAAGTTAGGCTCATTTGAGGCAAAGAGTGGTAAAGTTGTGGCAAAAATATTTCCTTCCCTCCTTAATTTGAAAAAAAAAAAAAAAAAAATCTGGTTTACAGTGAGACACTTACAATGGAAGTGCAAAGTTACAGCAGTAGTTTTAATACTTTTAATTCATTGTAAATCAACACTGCTGTTATTGGGTAACATATTTGCATATACAGTAAGTATTACACGTGGAACTCCACTGAAACTAGTTTTTACTATTACAGCTGCCAAGATTAACTAGTCATGAAAACTCGACTACAGCATTATTTTTTTTTAAACTCAATTTTAAAATAAACGCACTCTAAATAAAAGCTTTCAGCACTGAGCATTTTAGCCAATCACTGTTGAGCACACAAATGAGCTCACTTTCACAACTCGACTTCTAAACTCTCACAAATACTTTCATCATAACTAACACAATGTAAATATAAGATATATTCATTAATGAGTGTAGACAGCATCGTTGATTATAATCTGAGTGTTGGCGACTCAGTTTTGGAAAGGGCAGGATAAAGGGAGTGTTCCATTGGTGTCTCATTTGGGAGCCCGATCACCTTTGAGTGGTAAAAAACGAGTCAATGGAAATTGGCCAGTGAGATTTGCATTTGCATACGGGTATATAAGGCCAGCTCACACTCGTTCGTGTTTTGCCGAGGAGCCAAGACGGATCCCGGGCATTGAGCAAGTATCCACAGGAGTAGTTCATCGCATTAATTACGAACATGCTCCAGCATTGTCTGATAAAGTGTGAAAATACATAAATTACTGCTATTGTTATGTTTTATAATTTGAAACCACAAAATTGTGAAATTCATGCACCACCTGACTTTCATGCATGTTTCAGTATGACTTGGGTGTCAAAATGCTTTTTTGAGGTCACTGTAAGTGCACACATACTGTAATACACTTATGAAATCTGATGACTGCTGGCACAGTACCTGTGCTAAGGAGGAGGAGCACTTTCATGCAGAGATACTCGTCATAGGACACCTGCAGCCTGACCAGCTCACTGGAAATCTTCAGCATCTGGTTACACTGGTCATTCATGTAGGGCAGTTTCATCCTCTCTCTATAACACACACACACACACACACACACATATTAATATTCTATAAGCATTTCACAGAAATTATTGCTGCTGCTGCAGAGAAAGTATGTACTTGCAACTGCTAACAGATACAGAGACACTGTACTGTGAGCATGTAAGAAATGCTACTGCTGCATAAATAGACATACAAAAATCCCATATCAGATCTAGGCAGGTGGAGCTGGGGGAGGTGGAGGCTTTCAAAGTAACTCTGATAGTGTGCTGCAGGACTACCTTACAGTAAACACTGAACCAGACATTAGCATTTGCGTTTCCTAGTTGTGTATTAAATGTTTCAATACCCAGAAGCTGTCATTTCTCACAGAGCATTGCATGCAATACTTAATAATATAAATAAAACATAATTGTGTAATTCATGAAATGCATTCTGTCCTTTGTTTGGCATTTACAAAAACAACACAGACTCACTTGGAATAGATCATATTCAACTGAACATGCATTCTTGAATTGCTTTTACATTATACAGTTGAACATTTTTGAATATTATAATCTTTTAAAAGTTTTTGATGTTATTTTAACAATGAAAATTGTACTTTACAAATTGCACTTTATATTTATAGTTTAATTATTATTAAACTATATTGTAATACTTTCACTCACATTAAATATAATATTAATCAAATTTGTTTAGCTATTTTAAAATTTAAAAGATAGGTCTATGGTTTTTCATCATTAAACAAAGGTCTATTTTAAAAAATTTTATACATATATATATATATATATATATATAACCAATGGAGAAAGATATTTGACCAGTCTGGAAGTTTAAAAATGGAAACACAATCCGTTTAAAACAACATAATCTGGCAAAAGCTGTCAAAACATTCCAATTGTGGGTAGTGAAGGTGGGCTCACTCATTGATGACGAGGTCTGGAGCGAAACACAGCATGCCTCCATCACACTGCTGGTAGGATCGCCAACCCAAGCTGAAGGACATGAGGAAGAGCCAGGAGCACTGCAACAGCGTCATCTGGTCATCCAAGTGCAGGTTTCTGAAGCCTTAATATGACAGGGAGGTTAACTCTACAGGAAGTATAAACTCTTAAAAACACCATAGCCAACTTAAGAGTCTTAAAACAATTCATGATATAAAGAACATTTTATCAGAAATAAAGAGCTGTAAAGAATCATTGAAGGCCCCTGCTACAAAATGTAAAATGGTTTGAGCTACAGTTTGTTTTGAGATGTAGTCTCAGCCAGTAAAATATTATATGATCGCTGTTTCTTCAGATCTCTTTGACGCAACTTCATAATGACTCTCAGTTCGGATTTTGACAAGTCCCTAAAATCAAAACCAACTTTTTGGCTCATGTAAATAAACAATCATCTTTCCTGACATCAAAACCTTCCAAAGACACTGGGCGTTATTCATGAAACTGGAGCAGAACAAATTCGGGTAAATCGTTCATGAAACCATTGTTATATAAAATGTTGGATTCAATTGAACGAAATAATCATTACAGCCAGATATACACACATCACTTAAGGAAACAGAGAGGAATCACTTTATCTTTGAAATTCCACATGTTCCACAAATCTCTGAAAAGAATCACTTGTGTTGTCAGAACGCTAAAATGGTTGTAATATAATGTTTTCTAATGTATGTCCCTTTAAAGGGGATGTACAGCTCGAAGCATGTGGTTCTTACATAATCCTCTTCCAGCATTTTTGCCCAGTGAGGCCATGACACACAGCCAGAGCAGAGAATATCATGTGCTTCTTTTCTCACGCCATTGGTCGTGATGGCCACAAGTTTTTAAAAGCGCATTAATTTGAAAGTAAAGTAAAATAGTTCTGGCAAGGCTCACCAGGAAGGGCTTTGGCCCACTTGACTGCAGAGATGACTTGGCGGCCGCCCAGGCGGTTAAGTGTTGTCATGAGGCGGGTGGAGGTGTCCGGGATGGTGCTGTCATAGCCCGAGTAAATGATCTCTGGCTCAATGGCTTTGAGCAGGGACAGCATGGTGGGCACCAGCTGGGGCATGGCCTTGGGCACCAGCAAGCACATGCGCTCATCCGGCAGAGCGGGCGCCGGCTCACTTGAGGACGAATGGCCCCGTAACCGCATTAGTTTCTTGTTTTTTCGAGCTGAAATGAAAGGGAGAAATGTGAAAATTAATTAATCAACGGAGACCACTGATCTAAACGAATTTCCTCAAGGAAAAAAATATATCTCTCAACTAAAGCTGTAAACTATACATCGAACCCCAATTGGTATATCCTTACAATATTAAAGGTTAATTTGATTTGATTTGAAGGACACTTACATTTAGATATTTATAACTTTTACTACATTTTTAATGACATAATTATGTTTTTACTCGCCCCTTTTCACAAGATAGTAATATGTAATATAAGTAATATAAGTCGCTGGTGTCCTCAGAATGTGTCTGTGAAGTTTCAGCTCAAAATACACCACAGATCATTTATTACAGCTTGTCAAATTTGCCCCTTTTTGTGTACGAGCAAAAACATGCCGTTTTTGTGTGTCCCTTTAAATGCAAATGAGCTGCTGCTCCCGGCCCGCTTTCCAGAAGAGTTTTAACAGCTTGCGCTTCGGTTCCTCAACAAAACAAAGCTGGAGAATCTCACACAGCCAAAGTGACAATTGTCAGTAACGGTGTTCATCCTTACATTGTTCAAACCGGAGTCGACACTGATGGAGAGACTCAGGAAGTTACAACTTTTAGACGTTTCTGAACGGTTAGTGGATAAATTTATGTAGTTGCTGTGGAGTTGATCAACTCATCACTAGCATGTTTCGTCATTTTAATGTTTTGTGCAAATCCAGCGTTGAATTGACCCTCGTTTGTGAAGCAGTCCAGCGTAAAATGACATCACATTAGTAGTCTGAGCTGTTTTGTGGGTGAGTCATAAGTAACACCGATACATTTCTGTCAAACACAACTTCTGCTTGTGCTAGCTTAAAGTAATAGAGCGTATGGAGGCTAAGTGGAGCTGCCCGAATCAGAAGAAACATTGCATTACTTAAAAATATTTACATTTTCTGCATCTGCAACTTTGCCTCACTTGCGAAAACAAAATGGCGGCGCCATGGGTGGAAATGTGCAGATTAAGGGGTGGTAATATTATAATAAGTTCCCCTTCCTGCATCACAAGGGAAGAGAAATCTAAGCGCTCGTTATTTTTCACATGCTTGCTGAGAAAGGCTTACCAAAACAAATTACTGGGTTGTCCTTTTTCACGAGACATGATACAGATTTTGACCAGTTGTACCGTATCTTTTAACATACCTTCTGATGTTCATTCATGCTGTAACTAGTAATAAAGTGCTCTGCCGCTTCACTTGCACTGCTACAGCGCCACATTAAAGAGCGCTAAAATATTATTCATTGTTTAAATTTCATAATAAAATTGACTGAATTCGAAAGCTGGGACTTTGTTTCATTTCAGAAGTAACAAAGCACAAAGATTACTGAAATGTACTGGATGGGAGGTGCGATAAAAGCTGTGTTCATTCATCAAAAACAGCATAGACTGAAAGATTAGGATTTAAGAATCGATATCAGTGCAGATAGTAACACTAAATAGACTTCGATCTTTGTATCTTGACACAGCCTTTGGGAAAATCATTTTCATAGATTCTGTTGCTGGTCATGTTTTGTAAATCATTCAGTGACAAGGATCTCAAAGTTTAATAACAAAGAAATCTAGTTTCAAGGACATGTGCCAAGTTCTAAAAAAAAGTAATCATTGCTGAAAAAAGTTTGCATCTTCCAAAAAAAAAAGGTAAATTCATATGGTGAAACCCATTTTTCTGCAACAATTCCATTGTTAATGTATTAACTAACTAATGAGACCTTACTGTAAATTGTTACATATTGTTTCAAAGCAGCTTTAAAGAGAGTCATAATGTTATGACCTTAATGCTTTAACATTGAGAACATGCTATGCGATGAATTTTTGCGGTCCTATTGAGTTTTGTTGTAGGCGAGTGTAAGCAGTTCTCAGAACATGTTTATGCAGATCCAGTTATTTAAAAGTCTGATGTAAGTGTTCAAATGTAGTCATTTATGTGATGATCTTGAGTAATATAGCATATGGCTTGGATTTTTTTTTACAGCTGTAGTATGGGATATTTTTTGGTTAATATTAACTAAAAACAATTATTCTAATTTGAGCTGTTCACCTTACTTGCTTATATCACATCTGTAAATAAAAAGAAGGTATGCGATATTCATCTTTTAGTTTTTCATGTTAAGTCTTTTCTTTTTGGAGGGAATGGATTTTGACATCGTTAATGAAATTCAGTCTGATAAAATGACCGACTGCAACCACAGGAAAAATAAATCAATAAAAATGATAATAACAATAATAAAAACTACTGCACACAATGTTCTTGGTCTAACTACTACTGACCACTCTGACGACTGCTGGACATATTGGACCACAAATATATTCTAATAAGTTATGATTTAAATTCAGAACATATTCATCACAGAAAATGTGTACTGAAGTTATAGTATGGATGATTTATATATATATATAAACTGAACAACATGTATGAACATCATGAACCCAAATGCACAAGCCCTCTTTCAAAGCTAATTAAAATGAACAAATCCACAGATTCTAATGTTCTATATTAAAGACAATGTTCTCAAGTGACGTAGACTACAGATTAAGAATTAGCATATGCTTTTTAGTCATTTATTGTGAATTCATACAATTACCGAGTTCCTATATGAAGGAATATTCCAGTGAATCTTTCAAATTTAACACCATATGAATGGAACTTATGGTGACGTGTGTGTTTTGATGTGCGAATGTCTCTTGAAGGTTTTCTCTCGTAAAATCACTGCTCTGTTGATTGAGAGCTTCCCATCAAACACAATGTCATTTTGTCCCACTTTCTAAATTTTCTGCCATAAATGTTTCTATGGCAACTAAAAGCCTCCCTGGTACAACCCCAGATTTAGTTAGCAGCTACTGCATCAAGGTCTTTTTTTCCTGTTCGGTGCTTCACGCAAATAAATTATCCACAATTTTAAAGACTTGCAAAGAGATGAATTCTGTGCAGTATCTGTGAAGCACATCAGCACGCTGTCATTGAGGCACTGCTGCCTTCTTAAAGCTATTGGCCATTTTATATCTTCCTTTTGTGCATTAGAGAAAAATCCTGAACAAACAGTCCTTGGTCTCAGTGTTTCCACCACCTACTTAAGGAAGCGCACTGGAAAAAATGCATGCCGCAAAAGGAAAAAAAAATCCACATTCGTTACCTTGAACTGAACTATTTGATGACATTTGGTTCCGCTAACGTTTTTAATCGTTGATGCGAAAAGTGTAGCTTATTAAAAATTGAGTTTTTTCTTCAAAAGCTATTTAATCGAAATCTATAATTCTGGTTGCTTACTAGTTTGCGCCCCTGTGCTGTGGCATATAAAGGTCATATAAATCACTCAAGTGAGCCATATGACAACCGCTCGTCATCCTCACCTTCCAGATTCATGCCAGCCTGAAGACACTTGCGGAAGCGGCATGCTGGGCAGTTTTTCCTCCTTATCTTGTCAATGATGCAATCATTTCTTCCGGCGCAGAGATAATTGTGCTGCCCTGGAAAAAAAAGATTTACAATTACAATGAGCACCTCTGATGTTTGGGGTTATAGCATCAAACCACAAAAAAAAAAAAAAAAAAACTGAACTATGCTTTGCTGTAATTACAGCAGTAAAGCTCTGTAAGTAGAGCTTTATTGCTACTCTGTAGGATCATCAACAATAAGGAAAAGTGACAAACCTACTAAGGACCAGATGTACTAAACAAATTAGCGTGATGGGAGTGGAAAGCTCTGAAAGTTCAAAGACACAGTCGGATCATTTCCATAATGACCAATGCAATCTACCAAGAGCAGCGCAGATTAGCCTCTGATTTAAGACATGCTTTTTCGGGGCGGTAAATAATGACGCGAATACCAGTAAATTGACTAGCGCAAACCTTAGTAAAAGTAATTTTGCATCTGAAAGAGAAACTCCAACGAATGCATATGCAATAAGGTCAGCCGCAAAAATAACTGTGTCCACACTTCATGTCTTTAGTAAATCCTGACAGTAGGTTTTTAACGCCAAAAGGATTTTCGCTGGTGCAAGCCATTAGTAAATCTGGCCGAGTGTTTTAATCCATGACTTTTGTCCACTTTCAACCACTTCTGTCCTAATTTCTTCACAGGCAGGGTCTATGGGTGGGAAAATGTGTGAGTTATGAGTATGAGTATGAGTATATGGGTGAGTTTTTTTCAGATCTTTTGATCTAATGGACAAAATCAGCTTGACATGCACATGAACATACGCTTTCGTTTCTGCTCTGAAAACCGAAAGACCAAGCCAAACACTGTGAGTGTGTGTTAGAAATCAGGAATGGTGAGAGAACATTGTGCTTGGTACATTTTTCATCTACACACCAAGCTTCGGGCTTCAGCTGACAAAGTTTAAATCCTGTCTGGCTAGCGCGCTTTCCATAATGTTTACACGGTAGGTGGCGGCTGTTTGCATGCATTCGAGCACATGAACGTTTCCACTACGAAAGAAATCTGGTCAAATGCATTTTCGACTACCTCTGGAAGTGGTCAAAAGTGGACAAGCTCAAAAAGTTTTAGACCCTATTTCCACCTGTATTTAGCATTATCCATTTTCGATCCAATGGATCAAAAAGCATCTTAAGCCCCTGTCACACAGCGTGTTGATCCAGTGCCTTTTGTGTGAATGCAGACACATTCCGGGAATGATTCCCGGATCAATGCCGGAATGGAGACCTAGAAACATTGCCGGGATCAGTCCTGGAAAGCGTCCTGTGTGAACAAAATGCCTCAAGTACGATACTGTCACATGGATGTTGCTGTCATGTTTAGTTCAGTCTTGTCTTGTCTAGTTTAGTCTCCTTATTCAGTCATTGTCTGCACCTGTCTCCTCATAATCAGTTAATTCCATTCACCTGTCCTTCATTTAGTCTTCGGTGTATTTAAGTTCCTGTCTGTGTATTCATCCCTGTCGGTCGTTGTTTGTGCTATGCACTCTGTACGTGTCTTTGGATTAAAACCCTGGTTGTTATTTGTGAACCTTGTCTCCCGTCTTCCTGTCTTCCGCCGAGCGTGACAGATACGCTAGTTTATAATCAAATCATTAAAAAAGCACGAGAATGGTTTTGGTCAACCAAAACGATCGACCACAGCGGCAGTGTGAATTCTTGGATTTGTCCCGGGATAGTTTGATTTGTGTATTTTCCTGAATCTCTGTGTGAAAGGGGCTTTAAAACCAGGTGTAAACAGAGCCTTAGTGTCTTAAAGGTAAACGTAACTAAATGTAGCTTGAGTATGATTTAATCTCTCTTAAATGCAGTGCTGAGATCAAATATGACTACGTAAGACTACGGAACTGAAACCTGATTAACAAAAGAGATTGTTGTAATGATTTTTACCTTTCGGGTGAAAAACTGAATGAAAATGAAATAACAGAGACAGTCTGCGTAACTTGCCATTTGTGTTACACAGAAATAATAAAAATAATACAATTCTCGTTAAAGTAATAATACAGGGTTGGATGACATGTATGTGTTGTTGAAATAACAATGGTGTTATGACACAATTTTTAGTTTTAAGTGAAGCATCCCTGTAAAAAGCCATTCCAGCTCCATGCTGTACACATTATGAGAGCATAACTGTCACATATTTATTCATTTCTACAAGAGAATCCGAAACTTCTGAAAGCTCTGAGCCAGAAATGCTTGGAATTATTACAGACTATAAAGCCAAAACAGATGAATAATCAAACGCCACCTCAACCAATCTACTGCCAACCACTCAGCCAAAGACCTTTGAGAATCCTCCATTTGGTGTGGAGAACATGCCATCCAACAGACTGTAGTGACCCAACTTGCAGAATTGTTCACTTTGAAGCATATCAAAACATCCAATTGGCAAGTATACACTGCAGTTAAAAAACAGTTTCCGAGCCTCTTTTTGAGTGAAGCTATACAGAATGTACTCTCATTGTTATTTTTACATTATAATTAATAAAAACTAACATTCTCAAAACATTTTGGGAACCAAGCATGAAACTGCATGGTTAGTTCACCCAAAAATGAGATTCTGTCATCATCTACTCACCACTACTTTCGTTCATCTTCGGAAGGCAAATGAAGATCTTTCTGATGAAATCTGAGAGTTTTCTCTCCCTCCACCTACCGCCTACACAATTGAAACTTTGATGCATCAAAAAGTTCATAAAACTAATCAATTGAGTGGTTTTGTCCAAATTTTCTTTCGTTTTGGTTTGTTCTCACGTGTCATTCAGGTTAGGTTGAGCTCTTGTTTATGTTCGATGATCAATATGTGAATAAAAGCCTAAATTGAATCTGTTTATCATAAAAAAGCAATTGAGTCTCTTCTGAAAATTTGGACTAAGCCGCTCAATTCATATGGATTAGTATTAAGATTTAAATCTCTATGAATTTTTTGAAGCATCAAAGTGAAAGTTGTGTAGCTGTTTATGGAAGGACCGAAAGCTCTCAGATTTCACCAAAAAGATCTTCATTTGTGTTCTGGAGATGAATGACAGTCTGGAACGACATGAGGGAGAGTAAATGATAACAGAATTTTCACTTTTGGGTGAACTAAACATTTAAGGTAGTGACAATTTTATTTACACATCTACATAGGGAAGATTGAGAAAACTTCATATAATATCTCTTCAATTCAGCTTATTTTTCACTTTTATTTTTTCTCCTTGATTCACTTCATGTCCAGTGTGACCACATGCTCTGCATGAGAATACTCTAAATCAATCAACTCCTTTCTGTCTGATGCTACTTTGACAGTGGCCAGTAACTAGATTACACCTTAATTAACCTGACTATATTATACTTTACATCCATCTCCAACATAGCTGGTACACAGAGCTCAGAAATCCATTTCTGTCTACCTTTCAACTAGCAAATTCAGGGAAAAGTGCACCAAAGACAATTTAGCTTGACTTGACACCCCAAAACTTCTTTTCATTAAACGTTCAAATAATGCAATCATGTAACGCTTAAACATGTTTAACGGGCCTGAAGCACTCTGACTCAAGCGTTTTCCCATTAGTCACGGTAAAAACATCAACAAAACTGATCAATGCAAATGCAGTCATACAGCAACTCAGAGGCACTGAGGTGCAAGCAAAATCAAGTGAAGTGCAACTATGATTATTATCAGAATGCAAACTACTGACTAATAACTAGTGCAGTTAACATGCCTGTGAGCAGAGTCAGAAATCAACTTGTCTTCGTAAGTCCTACATAAATATGTACTGTATGAAAACAACATAATCAGCTTTAAAAACAAAGAAAACACTTAGTAGATTGATGTAATCAAACATGTGTTCGCCAATTTTAATGTGTTATGATATCTTGTGCATTGAATTTGATGCTGATTTTACACATAATGGCCATAACTGAGCCATAACAATTGAGAATATATTTAAATTGATGCGATTGTTTGAGATAATTGGAGAACACGTTTTTGTGCTTTTATTAGAATGAAAAATGCCCCTGAAAATCAAGTCCAGTTTTAATAAATAAGACCAGCTAACAATTAATTAATTTCTGACAGTGCATGTGGGTGATTTCTTTTCCCGCTTTAAGGATTGATCTTCATTGTCCCAGTGATGCTACTATGAATTATTAAACAAAAGCATTTTAACACAGGTGCATTATGGGGCGACTGAAACTGTTAGCAAAAGCATTATTTAAGGTGAATTTATTTACCATCTGTGTTTTGCCGTGCTCTCCATCCTTCACCATTGCCAGAGCAACCGAAGAAATCAGGGAAGAAGAACAAAAATAACAGATAAAAATGTTTCAAGTCCTGGAAACACAGCTCAGTTCATGCTGACACTTTGTTGGCAAAGACGACGATGGTTAGCTGAAGCTATTCATTTGTGTTTAGCTATGGATTTTACAATATGAAGAATCCTCTATGCAGGACACATTCATATCTGTTATTTTTGCGTAAAAAAGAAGTTCAACGTCAAGGCTTCTTGTCACAAAAACAGTCATTTTACAAAACCTATTTACATATAATTAGTCTTTTAGTCACACTAAATGCAACAATACTGTGCAACACGACAAATAATATTTGATGATTACTATCGGAAATATAATCCAAGCGATTTGTCAATCGTCACTTCCTTCATAAAAGCAAGCTAAGTTGCTGATTACTAAATACTGCAATGTGCTGATATAAAAACATGGGTGGTCGTGTGTTAATAAGCTGACAGTTAGTAATGCAAATCTTTATGCAAATTACTTACTGATCATCAACAAACAACTAACGAGACTTACAGCATACCTTATTCCCCAGGGTTCATATCCAACAACGACGTTAATTCGATCATGGACATGTGTATTCTAGCTATTAAACCATATAGAATAAGGTCATTTCTAGTCTCTATGTAGCTCAAAACTTCTGTACCAATAGAAAATAAATAGGATCTTTTTTTTTTATTTACTTGGCACTATAAAAGGAGTGCAGGCTACTTTTAGCAGCATTGGTTCTAAAGTATTCATTTAAAGAAGTCTTTCTTCAGACAAAAAGAATTAATCGTTTTTGAGGAAAACATTCCAGGATTTTTCTCCATATAGTGGACTTCACTGGGGTTCAACGGTTTGAAGGTCCAAATGTCAGTTTCAATGAAGCTTCAAAGGATCTACATGATCCTAGACAAGGAATAAGAGTCTTATCTAGTGAAACAATCGGCCATTTTCTAAAAAAAATAAAAAATTATATAGTTTTTACCACAAATGCTCATTTTGCACTGCAATGCGCCACGCATTATGTAATCACGTTGTAAAGGTCACGTGTCAACTCCAACATCACAATCGTCCGACATTGTTGTTTTTTTTTGTAAAGGGCATTTGACTTAGTCTTTGCATATTCGCTTTGACACTGGATCAGTACTTCTGTCTACGTCACGCGTGACCTTTCCAACGTGATTACATAATGCGTGGCGCATTGCAGTGCAAAATGAGCATTTGTGGTTAAAAACTATATAAATTTAGACCTTCAACCTGTTGAACGCCAGTGAAGTCCACTAAATGGAGAAAAATCCTGGAATGTTTTCCTCAAAAATCTTCATTTATTTTCAACTGAAGAAAGACATAAACATCTAGGATGACATGAGGGAGAGTAAATTATCAAAAAAATTTAATTCTGATGTGAACTAATGCTTTAAAATTATTTTATGAAGCAATGAACTACATATCACATGAAACACTTCAGTACAACAATGAACTAATGACTTGGAATCGCCGTTTGTTTTCCTAATACTTTTCTAATTGGTGGGTCTTTAGGATTATGGGTAATGTAGTTCTCCACTAGGGCTTTGGCTATTAACCAATGGTTTCTTATTAATGCTACTGAAATGATAATAGCTTCTACAGAAACACCATCTCTTCATCCTCTGAGTGGAAGGTCTGTTCTGAAAGGTTTATACATAATCTAATTAGTCTGTGGAGAAAATGAATTGGATTTCACTTTTGTAATCCTATTTTTGTGCTCTTCAGAGAATGGGTGGTGGATGAAGCCCAAGGAGTAGATATTGTAGCGAATATTATGCAGGTGCCCTGTAGTTCAGTTTTCAGATGGAGCATGTGTTAAACAGGAGGGTATTTTGTCAGGGAGCCAAGCACACATGGTTTATTGCTGCATGCTCTTTTTGTAGACAGATTCTGTGCAACGACTCTGAAGAAATATCTCATTTCATGGTAGCACCTCCACAGGAAACCACATTTTGACAATGTTTTTTTTTTCTTCCCTCTGTGATTAATTGAGGCAAACCTGATCATCCGTTTACTGAGGTTTACAGAAAACTGTGACTGATGGAGTAGATCGCACTTAAATTACTCAAAGGATATAGATTAAGGTCACACAGTACACAGTGTTGATGTAGGTGGTTGTGTTAGGAAAAAAGCAGTGGGGTTCAGAAGTCTGAACCAGTGAGAAATATTTCAGATTCTGCACTGTTTCTAGGTCACTAATTCTGACACTGACCATGTGAACTACTTTTTACTAAAGGTCACATGTTCCTTCTTTCATTGAAGCACAAAATGCCCTTGGGAACCTTCTGAAATCATGATGAATGACATCAGATTCCACTTGTGGAATTGTCTCTCGTTTCCCCAACTTTTCACCTTGTTTTTTTGACTGTTTTTAGACTTTTGGGTTGCCTTGTAAATGAGCTACTCGTGCTTTCAAGAACAAGCTGTAAATGGCTAAATTGAGTGATTTAATATGCCATTTACAGCATATTGAGTGATTTAATCCACATAAATCCACACTTTTGGATATCAGAATGAATTCATATACATTCACCGGGTAATATACAATAATACCATTAATGATTATTAGGGCTGGGTACTGACACAAATTTCATTTGATCCATTATCGATTATTTTGGATATATATCAGGTACTATACATGGCAAATTTTCTCAAGGGAAAAAAACCTCAACTAATGCTGTAAACTATGTCAGTTGGTACTACATTACTATAATATTGAAGGTTAAAATGAACTGATTTGAATGCAAACACAAATTAGAATGAAGTTTTAGTACTATACAATTACATAATCATATTTCTACTTCAATTCGGCTCTTGAAATATAAACATTTAAATGATGGCTGTCATAAAAACGATGGATTTATTCAAACATGCATTAAATATTGAAGAACAATAAAATTATCATTAGCAAAATGTTTCTAGCCGACTAACGAGTTTATGGTCACTGAATATGTTTTTTCGGAGGTAAATGTGACGTTGTGTATTGTTTACAAGCTGTTTTATTGACATCTTTCCGCGGTTGAAACACTATATGAGCGATAATATAAGATGTGATACAGATTTCGGTGATCTTTCAACATACCTTCAGATGGTCACTCATATTTATTTCACGCTATAACTGGTATAAAGCAGAGGAGATAATCAGTTAAGTGAGGCTACAGCGATCTGTCACGCCACATTACACAGCGCCAAAACAGATTATTTTTTTAATTTTGTGATAAATGTAAAGAATTAAAAGTAATATCAAAAGCACTAAACTTACTACGATTTATTCAATGGGAGGCGCGCTACATCCGTACATCCGAAAACAGGAAAGACTAATCGATTCTTAGGTTTGTAAAAATGAGAATCGATTAAAATAGAGATATCGATATTATTTACCCAGCCCTAATGATTATATTATTTACCTTTCATTAAATATTGTATAAAATAAATGCTCAATTAAATGTAAATTTAAATTTTGTATACATTTAAAAAATTATCACACTTTGGTAACACTTAATAAGGTTCATTAGTTAAACATCAGTTAATGTATTATTGAACTAACCATGAGCAATACATTTGTTACTGCATTTACTAATCTTCATTAGTGTTAGTTCATGAAAATACCGTTGTTCATTGTTTGTTCATGTTAGTTCACGGTACATTAACTAATGTTAACAAGATTTTAATAAAGTATTAGTAAATGTTAAAATTAACATTAACAAAGATTAACAAATGATGCATAAGCGCAGTTCATTATTAGTTCATGTTAACTAATGAACCTCATTGTAAAGTGCAACCCACACTTTTAACATGGATGCCCAAACAGACATCAACAAAACAAATTGTGTCCGTCATATGCCATCAAACGCTATTCAGAATGTATTCAACAGGACAACCTGACACTACATGCAATTCCTTTGTTGTTCATTGTATAATAAAATGAGAATCGAAGCATTTATCAGCCCACTGACTCAGCCCTGCTGTCAAAAAAGGAAGATGAAGAAGTATGTGTACGTCCTGCAGGCTCACCCTCTACGGCTCTTTTGAAGAAAACCTTGCAGCTGCCACAGGTGAGCACACCATAATGACATCCAGAGGCCTCATCTGAGCACACCAGGCAGATCTTATGGCTGTTTCCATTGGGCTTGGCTGATCCGGACGGACTGGAACTGCTTAATTCAGGCCTGGCCAAAGAGCTAGAATACAAAGAAACAAAGATTAAGGCATTTCAAATGTAATTAGATATGCAATCAACCCAAGACCCAGATTTCAAGTGGCCACCCAACAAAGTATTTAAAATTGGTTTTTAATGTAGCCTGCTTCCACCCAAATTCACAGGTGAATTTGCACCATTACAGACTAGACGAAACAAGAAATGGGAAGGGTTTTCTCCTTCTGCTCTATAGTTGATAAGCCTACTTTATTTTGCTATCCTAAATACGCAATTTTTTTGCCAACAGACAAAAACCACAACCACCATCATTCCAAAAGCAACAACTGAGTAAAAAGGTCATTTGTATTTGAGTAATGCTAGAGCAGTAATTCTTAAAGTGTGGTCCGCCATCGCCCCCTAGTTGTCCGCGAAAAGATGACCTAAACTAGGCAAGCTCTTAACCCGCACCGAATCGTGGGCGGGGGGGTTGACGTCAGTGTGTTTTAATAAAAATTGGATTAAATTGGAAAAAATGGATCATATCATTGCATTTGTGTTTGAATAATTAGTTTTTGACTTGGAACAGTTGCATATTAAACTTAAATTTAGTTTATCCTTCCTATTTTGTTGTTTTTGGGGGGCGTGTTAGAGTGGGATTCTGTTAGGTGGTCCTCAGAAAAAAATTGGAAGATAAAGTGGTCCTTGGGCTGAAAAAGTTTGAGAAACACTGTGCTAGAGGAATAAAATAAGAGAATGCTTTATCATTAATAATCATTCTGATTTGATTACGCTTTATTCATTGTAAATCATAAATCCAGAAAATTTAAAGCAAGACTGCAGAAAATAAAGTATAATTTTATATATATATATATATATATATACACACACACACACATTTTTTTCACATTTTTTTTTCTTCATTAATGTACACACAGCATGCCATTATTGACAGAAAAACACAGAATTGTTGACATTTTTGCAGATTTATTAAAAAAGAAAAACTGAAATATCACATGGTCCTAAGTATTCAGACCCATTGCTGTGACACTTATATATTTAACTTTTATATATTTTAAAATTTTAGCAAATGGCTGCAATATAACAAAGAGGGGGGTCTGAATACTTTCCGTACCCACTGTATATATATATATATATATATATATACAGAAAGTGTCTAGTGTTTTTAAAAGCTATATTCCAGCCTTCAACATGACACCATCTTAGGGTTAACACCACTAATCAGCTGGCAGGAGACGCTCAGGATAGCTAATAATCATTGCCGGAATAGTGCCACCGTTCATCGACAACTGTTGGAGCAATTTTACCCTCCCGATAGAGCTTCATTTGAGCTGGTTTACCTCTTTGATGATCTGCTTTTTGGTATTACAAATCCCTGACACCTTCTCATGTGACCAGAATGGTCTTACAGGTTAGCCAACATGCCACATGCTGCCATATTTAGCTCCCATCTGCATGGACACATTAAGCCATATGTCAGCTAATCGATAGGCTATTTGGAGAAGAGACATACATTGTTACAAGTGAGTAATAGCTTCACACCCATTTAAAAATGACACCGATTGGAATAAGGGTTTCAGGTTTCAGAATACTGTAATACCAGGCCCCATGTTTAGCTCCCGAGAATGCTTGTATTCTCAAGCTCAACAAGACTGACCTAAAGTTAGGTCTGCGGTTAGACTAGAAGGGTCACCAGAAAGATGACACTGGTTATAAACCAGCGAGGCAGCCTGGACATTTCACGTCAGCCAAAATCACTCACGACGTACTGCAATTCAGTTCAACTGACATGAGTAATCATTTCCACTGACGTTTTTCTCCCTGTGAGTAACAAATGCTTAACAATCAGAGGACCGTGTCTAATGTTTTTGATGAGATTAAAATATTTTAGATCTTTTGGAAGCATCTATTTCCATAAACCAGCAGGAGTTCCAAGAGGTCCAGTCGCTACGACTATTTCCCAGCAAAGGTCTGGATAAAGTTGTGTATGGCTATGAAATATTGGTTTCCAAATCGGCAGCAATACTAAGAAAAATAATAAACCCTAATAAATCCTACAATAAATCTTAAAGGCACAATATGTAATATTTTTTGGATTAAAATGTCCAAAAAACACTGGAACAGGTACTGTAGGGTTAGGGTTGGGATGAGGGTTTGGTTTAGGGTTAACTGCATTTAATTAAGCATCATTTCTAGTTATTACAATAGTAAATACGTGTAACATGTGTAACAATGACACTGTAAATATTTATATATTATATATTTTGTTGACTTGTGTACTTGCATTATCCCAAATGATTCCATCAATGTTTAAATCCAGAGAAATCAGGAATTTTGACCAGTGTAACGGCCCGTGTCATTGCGTCGGCCGTCAATGACGTCATATCAGGGTTCCCCTCGATTTCCAGTTTTACTTCCATAAAAACCATGGAAACGCCAAAGATGCGCATGTGTTTTATTGGACAGGTTAGCAACTGTTTGGATACCTTTACCGAAAACTAATCATTGTTATATAGCTCAACACGGTTATTCTGACAGTTTGAATCTCTTTTTTTGATTTGCTGCCTATAACATGTTTAAAGCATGCCTCATAGACGACATTATTTTGTCAGGTGGCTAACATAGCATAATCAGAAAGCATTTTCTCCACCATTCAATATATTTTAAAATAAATTGCATGTCATTTAGCAACACAAATCATCCAGCTTTTATTAATATCATATTCTAATATTGATCTCATTCCATGTATTTTAGTATGATTGTTTTGACCAAGTAAAACAGCACTGCGTTACACCACAACTTTATTTCATGAAAAAAAGTTACCTGTATGAGTAGTAATTCAGCGGTTTCATTAGAATTAAATAAAAAAAAGTGAGTTTAATCGATCAAACATAAGAGTAACAAAGTTCAAGTTCAGGGAAGGAGGAGGTGCATGTTAAATGTAACTTTAATTAAAAAAAAACAAAAGACGAAAGGAGCATCAGCGGCCAGCCATATGAGCGCATGAAAACAGCAAGGTAAATTGTCCCAGTCCTGCTTTATACCACAGTAACGTTAGTAAAACTTTAATAATACATACACAGATTGCTTTCCATCAGCTGTGGAGGTGAAGACGACAACTCCCATGATTCCACGCTCATTCATTACATCATCAAGCTACGCCTTTGTCATTGTTTTGAGAATAAGCGACTTCTAGCGGCGAAACTTACATACTGTGCCTTTAAACTAATCCTGAATAATAATAATCATAAAAAATATTCAGACCAGTGTTTCAAAACAGTACTTTCCAAAAATGAAATGACTACCACTTTATTGTAATGTGTACGTTCAGTTTTGGTTTCATTTCACTGTGTTCTGTTCCCGTTTTACCTGCCTGAGTTCCTAGTTAATTGCCTTGATTGTTAGTTAGTCCCTCACACCTGTTTCTGTTCCATTTGATCACCCTCTTCAGGTATTTAAGTCTCGAGTTTCATTCTCTTCCTTTGTCTGGTATCACGTTATGCATTCTCTTGTTTATTTTATTAAAGAATTGCTTTTGCTTTCTCTGTGCTCTTCGTTACAGCCACACGTGACATTTATGCACACTACTAATATTATTTGCTCATATTTTAAACAAAGTTATGTCAGCAGTAACATAAAAACAATAAACAAAGAGTGCAATGCTTACAGTGCACATTTTTGCACTGATACAAGACTTATTAGGAATTTGATTGTTTTGGTTTGCATCAATGAAGCTCCAAATAAAAACAGAAAAGAATCAAATTAGATTAACTTTTCATTTGCAAAATTATTTAATCCACTGTATTGTTGTTACCAAAACATCAAATAAAATGACATTTCCAAGATTTAATTTCTTACTTTGTTAAGATAAATAAGTTAAGATTTTGGTTATTCCACCCACTTGTAATTATATTAATAATGATAATATTGTTTTTTAACAGCAGAATACATTGTGGATAAGAAATAGCTCATCCAATGGTGTTGTGATGCTTTAGCAGGTGTTATACGATAAGAATAGTGATTAGGGTATCCTGACAACCCTAGATTAGTACGACAAGCGTTTGTACCAGGTCTGTCATTTTCAAAATTGCGTAGTATATTTATGTTGGATTGCACGCGATAAAATTGCACTGCGACACAATCAAGGAATGCCTCTAATACCGAGAGTTATAGTCAGATGCTGCCAAATCGAGGCTGTGCCTGCAGGGTTTGTTGATTTTCCCCTGCAGGATGTCTGGGATGTCGATTTGAGCTCCATCCAGCAGGTGGTGTGTGACCGTATGTCTTCTTCTTGATACATTTCCTTCTGCTCTCTGCTTGCACAACAGTCCTTTGAGAATCTGAGACCTTCTCAGCACAAACACACACAGCTCCACATCATGAGAATGCAGTTCAGTGACCTCAGCAATTAGTTGCCGCCTACTTGTTTGCAGGCCGAGCAGAAAAACTGATACGATCATAACCTAGTACTGAGCCAACTAAACCCTTCAAACTTTTAAATATGAACTACTGAAGTGTTTTGGCACCGGTAATGGTGAAAAATGCAAATTCACTTGTGCCTCCGTAAAGCTGTGAAGAACTTTCCAGACTGAACGCTTCATTGCGTTCTAATAAAAAGGCTCTGAGGGCTGAACATATGCCACTATGACAGTATATGTGTTTTTTCAATGGACACTTTATGTGTAGAATTTAAACACTCTCACTAGTTCATTTAATCAGCAGCAGTACAAATTAAATATTGAGTTTGTAGTTTTCTGTGGTGGAAATTGCTATGTGGTGCTAATTTCGTAGCAAACATTTTATGTATCTTAAGTAAACAAAATGAAATAATGTTTTCACACTTTTTGAATAAATTACAGCTTGATTAGGAATGGTGTAGGATCAAATATTCTGCTAACAATTAATATGTACCTTTATCTTTGTTTTCTTTCATTTTATATCAAGAATGCTAATAACTGTTGCTAATGCTAATAATGCTAATAACTAGCTAAACACTGCAACTTGCTGTATTAGTACAGAATTCAATGGACATGATCATGGGATTGTATATAAATATCTTGAGATTTAATCGCTTTATTAGGGCTTCGTATTGACAGTTTCCCATATGGATTTGTTTCCGATTTTGACTGTATTTGTGTCTGTACAGATTCGTTTGGATTTGTATCGATTGATAAAGGATTTGTCAGTTATTCTTAAAGAAAACAATCTGTCAACTAATCATAATTACAAAAATAACTACATTACTATAATATTAAAGCTTAAAATTAACAACAGTTCAAATCAAATTGCTATTTTTTTTAGATAAAATAAAAACAGTTGCATACAAGCATTTATCAAGCAGTTATTAAATCAACTTTTTAATGATGTAATTATGTTTCTATTCCAATTCATTATCAAATGAGATGAAGTACATTTCATTTGTAAAGTATTTAATCATCTATGGCTGAAAGATATGATGGTATATATACAATGTTTATAGCATGGCATATCTGTAGTAAGAATTTAAATAAATAAAATGTACTTTTAAATAAATAAAAGTCTTCTTCATAATGTGTTACGGTTTACTGTGCAACTCTATACTATACGATTTTGCACCATTCACGTCTATAAATATCTGAGAATAATTTTATATTTTGTTTGTGTTCATTATATATGGTCATGAATATCTAAGTTTAATGAAAAATGCAAACTATTCAAACAAACGCTAGAGTGACCAGGTTGCATTACATGCGATCCCCAGTTCCTACACAAGACGCTCCCTTCTCCTTTACTATTTATTTTTGGGAGATGTTCCTCACAGCAGGACGTTAAAAGATACTCTTCCCTCAGAACCGAGTACACGCTAGCAGATACAGCAGCGTTGCTCCTCTGCAACCTGAGACATCCTGAGATCCTTTGAAGACGAACATTCAGAAACATCTTCCCAGGCTAAACATCTACCAAAACTGCCAAATGATTATTTGAGAAATCGGATCCGACATGAGGCATACAGTTGCTGCATTCACAGAAACGTGCCTCTCCACTCAAACACAATGCTCTGACGTATTAGACATAAGTAGGAGCCATGAGTTCAATGTATTATAATCACATTAGCCTTTAGCCTGAGGCAAAGTGTCTGATCCGAGCAATCCCTTAACCAACTTGTTAACGTGCAAAAAACAATTGTACTAAATCAACATTACACACAAAACTGCAATTCCAAAACATCCGTTACAATTTGAGAATCCTCTAGGACTCCTTTATCTTCATTCTAGAAAGCAAGTCCTTGAAATTGTGGGTAAGTGGTAAATAAAATAAGCTAACAATACAAATGAGAAGCGGAGGGGCTGTTATCGCTGCGAACGCTCGTCCAACAGGAAAGGCTAGTTTCATAACAGTCATGTTGCTACACAAAATGCCTGATACGTCCCATTAATCACAGCTCCAATGGCTGTAAAGTGCAAAGATGCAGTGTAAGCATTTCAAGTGGAAATGAGTGCGAATGTGGAATAGTATTGGACGGACGTGACTCCCAGATCAAAACGCTTGAATTTATGTAGTACGATTAGAATTAAAAGCTTCCTAATTAAGCAGTTCTTCACTGTCTTACACCATGAGCATTGCATTTTTAAGGCGGTGTGTCAAATTTTAAAAACATTTTCATGGTTTGACTATCTACAAGTTTTAAAAATCAAACGTAAGGCTTTTTTTTAAAAAAAAAACCTGCACTGTGAAGATGTGAAGCTTGTAAAAAACAGCCAAATTCTGACAAATTCTAACATGCTGTTTTCTATTAAAAGAGTAACGAACTGTAGAAAACAATGCATTCTGGGTGCAATATTCTGCATGGTAGCATTTTCAATACTAATCGACAATATTTATGTATTACGGTTTTGTACTGTGAATAAAAAATAATAAAAAGTGTTTCACAGTGAATATAGCAAGTCTTTGCCTATCTATGTTCACGTCTGTGTGGAAAATCGAAGCAGAGAGGAGAGAGGACTTTGAAATTGAATATATAGAGGAGAGGTTCTTTTAAAACTGGACCGGTGACTGTAGTGAGCGGGAACTGAAACGGAAAAAGCCTGAAAAGAATTTGTTTGCGGCACTTACGACACTTTGAATCCCGTAACAGAGAACTCGCACGTTCTTTTAGAACTGGAGGTTGAACTTGAACGGTGACTGATGAGCTGGAACTGAACAAACCAGAATGGTGTTTGGGAGTCCTTATAAGTGAGTGATTTTAAACGCATTCACTGTAATATGTCATTTATTCCCAACTTTCAGTGTTTATTACAGGCTTTCAGAGTTTTTTTCTTGGTGGCAATTAGCCTGATGGTTTAGGCAGTCCAGTGCTCACTGGCAGGAGAAACAAAATAAATGAAATAACTGGTCGAATTTGTTCTTAACCCTTATGTGCTGTTCGGGATGTTTTCATCCACTATGGGGAATTTTTGAGTCTTAATTTGGCCGTAACTTTCTCAGTGTTTCAGCAAATGGAATGATTTTTGGTGACAAATCTTATTTTGACACATATTTTGGGAAAATGCTTTGAAAATTTTCAAAAACTCAACAGTACTCTGTGGGCAAATTCACTCCCCTTTCGTTATGTTTTAACTGCTTTAAAAATGTATCAGATAAATATTTTTTTTCAAATTTTTTTGCTTAAATCTATTAATCAACCTCAGTCCTGATCAAAACTACTAAATTTAAAAAAAAAATTCAGGATTTTAACTCTTTAATTGCCAAATTCATAAATGATGTCACTGATTTGGGAAAAAACGTGTCAAAGATTAGAAACAACATTGGCTTTGATGCGTTGTTAGTTTTTGTGCAGCATCAGATTTTAACGTTTTAAAGAGTTAAAATCCTGAATTTTTTTTTTTAAATTTAGTAGTTTTGATCAGGACTGAGGTTGATTAATAGATTTAAGCAAAAATATTTGAAAAAAATATTTATCTGATACATTTTTAAAGCAGTTAAAAACGAAAGGGTAGTGAATTTGAACAATGCACAAGGGTTAAACAAAATTTTTTGCAGTTTTAAAATGTAATATTCAGCTGTATGAATGAGTTTTCATTCTTTTACGCACTTTTTCTGACTCACATACAAATGTTCATGTTGCTTTTACTCTTGACTATATTTTTTGTCCATTTTATCCATAAATGTTTGCTTTTTAATTAGCCTATTACTGTTGCCCGTGTTTTTACTGTAGTAATTCCCTGAGCAATTTTAATTTACAACCTATTTTGGGGTTCCCCTTGTCAAAAGTACCGACTACAGTACCAAGTCGGTACTGAAATTTTAAAAAAAAAGTGACAACACCAGCATTTCCCCCTAGCAGTTTGATCGCTTTTGAGTGGATTCGTAAACACCTCTGATTGGCCACTGTGTTCACGCGCTCAACAGATATCCGGAGTGTATATAGTCTGTGATTGGCTGCAATGACCAACACATGGGACCGTCTGGAAGCGCATGGAAGTGTTTGAAAGTTGGCGTCTATCAGCAGTGTAGGGTGTGTCCAACAGTTCTTCAGTGTTTTTATTAGTTTTTTTTTTTTCAATGTCCATGCATTTTCTTATTGTGACATATTAATACTACAATCTTAAAACAAATTAACTCTGATTCTGCCTGTAAAAATGGTCATGAACGCCCCTTAACAAAAATGTAGAGCCCTGGGTACAATGTTCACTAGAATCGAGCCGATGTCACATCCATATCACATGTGCCCTGATAGAGGGAAGGGCCTAGCATTTGACTTCCCCTGAGGAGAAGACATCAGTTCTTTGGCCCTTTGAGTGAAAAGAGTTCTCACGGGTCTCACTGAAAGAGTGTATCGGAGAGACTGTTTTCTTCAGCTGCAGAGCCCTGCCCTCTCTTCTTCCCTTTACTCTCTCCGCAGCTCTGAGGTGCTTATATAATATCTAAACTGCCACTATGGCTGTGTTTGCAAAGCTTGAGCTCGGCCAATCCTGCTGCACATGAAAAATAAAAAGGAGGTCGCACAGATCATGGGATTATCCAGTTCATCCACCCACAGAAAGTCAGAAACACACATGCAGATTTTTCTTTCATTCTTTGCACTCTTATGGGTTATTACTATTATTTTTTTAATGCTGCAATATTCTTTCTGTCTAAATAAATGAAAAATAAAACTAAAAATCAATCATTTTAATCATGATTATTCATAACAAGATCTGCATTTCCATGAGTTTAAATAAAAATATTTTTGTTATAAAAGAATAAAAACAACTTTGCGCATTGAAACCATTTACATTTACATTATATTTAGTCATTTAGCATTGAAACCACTCTGAAAAATTTAAAAACCACAAAAATCTTCCATAAAATAAGTATAATGAACTAAGCAGAAAACATTTCGAACGTCTCATGTTTTATAATTACCCCAAAATCAAACACGGTTCACCCCTCATGCACGTTATCGTGTCCATTTATCACGTGATCACATTGTAGCCAATCACAGACGTGTCTGTTGAGCGTGTGAACACAATGGCCAATCAGAGGTGTTTATGAATCTGCTCAACAGTGCTCAAAGAGTCACATTTTTAAAATTTCACTTTTAAAGGTACTTTTGACAGCACTACCAGCCGATAATCAAAATTTACACATTGGCAGACGCTTTTATCCAAAGCGACTTTGCCATTGCAAGCACCATGCTCAACTGTTTGAGCTACAGGAAAGCTTGATATAGCACCAATGTATCGTGCTTCAGTACTGTAGCTAGCGGAGCAAATTCTCAATAACAGCAGCCAATACAGAACTCTCCAGAGAAAAGAGCTTCTACTTCTTCTCATGTTGACGTTTACATGGTTATGTTAATCTCCTTGGCCAATAAAGTGTGATTAGCTAAACTTGCTTTGTCTTTCATTACCACTAATTTCCACATAGGCTGCCAAAAAAACACTGAGTTCTCGTACTAGAAAAAGAGTGGCTAAACATGACACCGCTTGTCATTCATTACCACAATGTGGCCTAAAAAAAAAAGTTGTACACTGCCCTCAGTGTTGAGTTTAATTATAAAAACTATTACTGCATGTTTATAACTACTTTGTCCAATGAATGTACACAATTAAGTTAAAACTTAATATTTGATTTCTTCATTCGACCGTTTATCTTCCTGTCATTGCGCACGCGCAGTCTGTTGTTGGACCTTCTTCAACCACACTGTCAAAGTGACTGGATTTCTTCTGGTTGAGGAACACTTTCTTTTAGCGAATGCACACAAAGTGTAGACAGTGTCACTGATCATAATAGGCTCTATTGTCTTTGGTCACGCTGCTCACATTCGGCGTAGAGTGAGCAGTGAATTGATGTTGTTCATTTCTGATCAGAATAGACAGATGTACAGCACAACACATCTAGTCTAAGGGTGCGTTCACACTTGTAGTTCGGTTGGTTTGGTTCGGACCAAAAAACAAAAACAAAACATATAGTCCTGGTCCGCTTAGCGTTCACACTGGCATTTTTAACAGCGAACCTAAAGTTACCGAACCAAAGGCATAGGGATACGGTCACGACCTGATTGGTCGGCTTTCATGACGTATATTTCACGACGGAGCTCGCTTACCGAACATTCAAAACAATGCTGTGTTCTGGATTAAACACCATCATTTTATGCGTGTACAAATGCTTTATTTTTACCAGCTGAGAACTCACGAAGAGCTCATAAAATGTTCAAAACATTCAAAACAGCAGCAGGATTTCCTCCGTTGTACGCAGAAACAGAAACTTCACCTCCTCGTTGCTCCACGTTTGCCCTCGACTCATTTTGGATACAGCGATCTTCCCGCGTCGTCAAATCAGCTGACTTGTAGCGTCGCATCTCGTGACATCACGTCCTGTTTTTGGTTCGTTTACATGTCTTTGGTCCGTGTTGCGTTCATATATCAATCGAACCGCACCAGAGTTCGTTTGGAAGCGGACCGAGACCCATCTTTTTAGCGGTCTCGGTCCGCGCCAGGGTTCGGATGGCAGCGTTCACATATGTTCAAACGAACCGCACTAACTGAGCAATCGAACCAAACATGAACAAGTGTGAACGCACCCTAAAAGACCGAAAATATATAAACATACTGAATTGTTATAATAGCTAGTATTTCAGGAACCCAGGGTTTGTTAATTTATCATTGATATTTTATGATATGTTTAAAACAATTTAGTAAAAATGTAACAGTGCACATCTCAAACTATTTTTCTTCCCATATGTTTGGAATGCAGTGTAAGCTTTGCAAATTTGCTCACGATAGCAGAGAGGTCCTCCTGAAACACTACAGGTTTCATCACTATCAAGGGTGATCCCGGCAGCAGTCTTGCTTGTATACTGACTGCATCTGCACTTTTAAAACTGTAGGTGCGTTAAAATCACATTTGACAAGAGCTCACTGACAGACAGCTGCAGTTACAGAGCACTTTAAATTTTCATGCGAGTTATGTGATATTAAAGATGTTTGTCAGCCATCCCAGTTTTTAAACCATATCAGAAATCATTTGAGGAGACATGACACAGTCAAATGTCCTTTCAAATATTGTGAGCTGAACAATCAATGTCCTTACAACTTTTAGTAGTCACATATCTCGTAAAAATTGTCTCAAAGCTGTTCTGTTACATTTCAAATGGAAAATTTGAAAGCAAAGCAATGAAGAGGGGCATGAATGGAACAGAAAGGAGATCCTAAGCCAAATCCACAGTCAAATGCTACAGATAGCACTGTTCCCGTAATTCCTTTAGGAACTGAAATAAACTCGCTGAATTGATATCAGCTGAAGTGCTTAAAACAAATCCTGTTTTTTCAGCCACTACAAAGAAGGGTACACTCTCAATGCTCTTTAAAGAGCATTTTTATTTGATCTCATTGAGTTTTGATTGGCAACACCGAATTACCCATGTGTATGTCTCAGTGTTGAGAGTTCGTGAAGTGTTACTCAACAGAGAAAATGTCTTGGAAAGAGATGTTTTTGTTGAAGAGAGTTACCATCTACTCGTAGTGGGCAGTATTACAAAGAGAACCAAGTTTTAGTTGTCCAAAGTGATTGCATTTCAGTGGGTGTCTACATTGATGATTTTGCAGTTTGCAATCCCCTGGGCACTTCGAGACAGATTCACAAGATCATAGCTGCTTCTAAATTTGCCCACCAAGTTCCGTTCTACACTTGCCTCAATAAAACTCTCTAGCAGTGATATAAAAAAATGGCTATAACACTTTATTTATCCACTGTTGAAAGACCTGGAACAGCAATGTGTGTTTGTTGAAGACTTAAATGCATCTTAGAGGAACGGTGTATTGTATATTTGCTGGCAATCTTGGGGCTCAAGAAAGCTTTCAAACTGAGAACCTGTGTAGATTTTGCCAAGTCAGCTAAGATGACGAGATGCTAGTTGTTTTCAGCCTCGAAATGTTGAGCAGCACAACTCCATTACAGATGAACTGAGAGACCACCATGAGCTTCAGAGCAGACTTGGTGCAAAAAAAAGAATGGCTTCTTTCACCTAATAACTGGGTTCCCAGTCCAGCTTTTCAAAGAAAACCATAGGTGGGAATGGGTATGGGAAATGAGCATTGCTACACTTATTACCATTAATGATTGGTAAACTTGTACCCAATTCTGAGCCTGCTGGGGAAATTATGATAGGCTTGAGAGAGATAGTGGAGTTGGTCATGTCAGTCCAGTCCAATCCTATGCTTTTTAGAATGAAACATTTTAGAACACTGACAAACATTTAAAGTCACATTCCCGAATATAAAATTGTGACCAAAACACCACTATGTGGAACACTTAGTGCTGTACAAAGAGTTTGAAATAGCACAGCTATTTCAAAAGGTGTGGTAAGTGACATCCACAATTTCAAAAACATTCCACTCACCTTGGCAACAAAACCAGAATTTTTGGTTTTTACTGAATATGTGGCTACTTTTGTGTTGTGTCGGCCCCTGATGATATTAGGAGGTTGGATATTTTGGAACATCTTTGGTCGAACATTTGAAAAGAATTATTCAATATGGCTCGAAATCAAGGGTGACTTTCTGATTGAACGTGAGGATCCTGAATTCGTAAATGAACAGAGCTTCCACCAAATAGAGCAGTGCTGAAGATACTCCAGAAAGTACCTGAAGAATCAGAATCAGAGGACTCCATTTCCTCTTTTATACTGGCAGTACATCATCCCCATCCATCAGCTCAAACCAGAGTTTCTGTGACTGTTAACGTGAAAATTCTCAGTGGCCATCTACTTTCCCGGTTCCCAAGTTCACTTAAGATGTGGAGTTACAGCTTGCCAAAGGGAATAAGAGTTTTAAAGAAATGAAATGAACTGGACATCTTGGATAACATAGCTCAAGCAATTTTTTTTGTTTCATTGAAAGCTTTTCCAAACAATCAAGAGTTAGAGTCAGTGTGTCTGCTGCATTTATTGAAAAGCATCCATGTTTTAAGGATCCAGGCTCAAGAACAGGTGGACGATGAGCATCAATTATAAGGTTAGGAACTACCGCCAGAAACTACGATCAAGGTTGCTCTGAAGTCGCTGAAAAAAGAAAAGAGCGAACAAGGATTCTAGACGCTTGAAGAAAGCAAAGAGATGTGAGGTAAACTTCCTCCCAGACAACCCAGTTGGACAGACATATTATTCTCTACAAAAGGAAAGAGATGCATTACAGGAAGATTTGAAGAAGAAACATCTCAACATGGGATTTGCTGACTCAAAAGTGGAACCGACATTCTGACTGAGAAGGAAGGAGATGGTTGAGGAACAACCTCTTGTGGCGGATGTCCTAAACAGCTATCATTGTTTTTGGAAGATTAGGTGAGTTTTGAAAAAAAGTGTGCACTTAATTGTTAAGGTTTTTTTTTTCTCTCTCTCTTTTTTTTTAAGGCATGTGCTAAGTTTTACAGAATCATTCAA
Organism: Zacco platypus; assembly: GCA_038088235.1. Classification (NCBI taxonomy): domain Eukaryota; kingdom Metazoa; phylum Chordata; class Actinopteri; order Cypriniformes; family Xenocyprididae; genus Zacco; species Zacco platypus. The sequence goes on from CM076070.1 coordinate 24,531,895, forward strand.
AGTAACGTGAAGAGTACCATTTCCTTTTCTTTGGATAAATACAGATTTTTTTTTTTAAATAAATAAATAAATAAATAATTGCAACTTTTTCATCTCACAATTCTGACCTTTTTCTACCAATTGCGAGTTTATATCTCACAATTCTTACTTCTTTTCTCAGATTTGTGAGATATAAACTTGCAATGATAAAGTCCAATTCTGAGGGAAAAAAGATTGATTTGTTTTTCTCAGAATTGTAAGTTTATATCTTGCAATTCTGACTTTATAACTTACAACTGTTTACATTACACAATTCTGAGGGAAAAAAGTCAGAATTGTGAGATAAAAAGTCGCAATAACCTTATTTATTTTCTTATTCAGTGCCTTCAATAACATTTGATAATCAAGTAATTATTTAGCATGAGTTCATATATCTCTGGTTAAAGGGGACATATTTTGATTTTTTTGGACTTTACCTTTCTTTTAGAGTGTAATGGAGGTATTTGTGAATGCAATCGATCTGCAAAGTTACAAAGCACAAAGTCCAGGTCAAAGTTAGATGATCTCTCCAAAATAAAACACCTGCCTGAGACGCCTCATTTATAGTTCCTACCGTTATTTCTGTGACTTCTCCGTAAACAAGTAAGAAATTTGCATAATACACACCTACTACCACCTAATACATTACAAACTCAACTTTTTATGTCTTTTCTAAGTTTAATAAATATGTCCATTAGATCTCCACAACTCTTGATCGAGAATTTAAATGCAGAGGGCATGACAACAATCCCACAGTGTCCCTTTTGTGCATCCAATTTGTGTCTGGAACGCTGAAGAATGAGCTTTCTGTTTCCTTCATAGCCTTTATATCCATGAATATAATTTGGACTCATCACTGAGTACCATCTGATCTTGCACTTGCTAAACTATTTTAGACCTACCATTGATGCATCAATGTCTTAAAGCAATGGTGGCATAGTGTCCTTTGCATATGTAATGCTATGTGAAAGATCTCCATTAAGTGAACAGTCATGCTCTCATAAAAATAAATCATACATATGCAATGTAGAAAAGAGTGAGATGGTATATTCTTAGAAAGAGTGAGGAGTGAAGTAGAAAACAGAAAGCGTGAAATGGTATTTTCTTGTAAAACATCCTCCAATAATCTTTCACGAGTTCGTATATAATCAGGTAAAGAATAAAATATGTGTATTTGGCATGCTGTCGAGGGAGTGGGCTCAGCACTCAGCACAATTTGGCCAGTTTTTGACAATTTGGAGTCAATATGGTTTAATTCATGGTGCCATTTCTGAGTGCCGTATTTGAAAACTACACTTAAAATTGCATTCTTATGAAATATTGTGCCAAAAATAATAAGCAGCACATCTGTCTGAAAAATCTAGTCAACGACAGGTTAAAATACTATGCTTTACGCATTTAAACACGGAAGATTCACTGCATTTCTATAGCTAAGCAGCATGTTGAATACAGCAGTGGCTCTGTGCTTATGTCATCATTAGCCTGTCACTGCACAGCACCGCTATCACTATAGAAAGTCCGCAGTTCCATGTGAGTCATCAATCATTTAGCACATCTGTAGAATCATGTCAGAACGATAAAACGAACGAACACAGTAAGAGATAAACAAGAAGCAAAGACAGCACAGGCTTCTTTGTAAAATGGCTTCGGCTTCCATTTTAGATTCTTGACACAGACACAAATATCTGCAGTACGACACGAGGCAGGCCAAGGGCAGCGCGACGGGCCAGCCGACAGCTAGTCATGATGGAATTTTACCTCCCAAACATACCTTTCAAAAACCTCAAGGTTATACCTAGCGAAGCAGAGCTCCTAGACGCGACCATTTTCTCACATTCCCCATTCAAACAACTACAAAAAATAGCTCTGGCATTTCCAAGGACGTTTCTGGTGACACTTCTATTATTCCATTTGCGAGGCGAATGTTCAAATGATGCTGCTTTTCAGTCCCACAGGGCAGCAATAAAAGAATTCATGGGTTGGGTGCAAATAAGCCAATTCGATTAACACCTGACACATCCTCACAGTTAAAGCAGACGGATGGTTAGGGAGTGAGTGGACGCTGCCATTTCCTTGTCCGTTTTATGCGATTAGCCTTCATTTAGAACATTACGGCAACAGCAAAGCTAATGGAAACGCATTGTTTGTACACATTTGACAGATTAACGCAGACTTCTGTTCACTTTTATTATTATTATTTCGGAGATTTCCATAGCTGTTGGTTTCTGGCTTGGAAAAATTAAAGGAAGTAAATGCGCTGTGGTGCTCTTCAAATCCTAGCTAAAGAACAAATCAATGTTCAGAGCTTTCATTCTAGGTTAGGTAAACAAAAAAAAGAGGGGGCAGGGGGGTTGAGGGGGGAGCAGAAACACTTTTTCAGAGAAGAGTCACGTTAGTAAACAATTCAAGGAAAATTCGAATCTGAACAGCAAATTGTGAAGACAAAATGTGTGATAAAAGAACAGAAAAACACATGCACAAATTTAGATTAAATTCTCGTTTGATTTTAGTGGATTGCTAAAACTGAAACTGAAATTGAAAGTGTGCTTTTCCAAATGATTTTTTTTTTTCAAACAGGTTTTCCAAACATTCCATCTGCCATTGGTTTAGCCATCAGACAAACTCACACCATTATTTGAGCCACGGTGCTGGAGTGTGTTTCCAGAACTCACTGATTAACCACTACAGAAATGAACTAGTTAGTCGTGACTGTTTCCTATAGCTGTAGTAATATGCTCTGAGCACTGCCACATTGGTTCAACAATCGGTTTATTGTTATATTATCAGTTTGTCATTATTGTTTATGACGTGATGCGCAGGTGGTGGAGAAATAACTTCTGCTAAAGAACCGATTCAAGACTGCAACTAATGTCTGATTATTGAAGTTCATTCCACTAACAACAGAAAGCAGTTCTTTTTTTAAATTATGTCAAAAAGCAGTAAATGTAATTTACATTTATATACATGCAATGTATTCAGTCAGCAGCTTACTCCACAATAAATTTCTCTGAAAAGCTGCTGCAACAAACATGGCATCTGACGACTATTTCTCTATTTTTATGCCCTGTCGCTTTGCTTTATTTGATGTTTGATACATCAAGATACATCCATGCATGCAGAACTATGAACTAACAACAAAATAGTGTTGTTACCCATTAACATGATCAGTAAAAAAAAATGCTCTTTGTACATCATGGCATCTTATGTAAGTATGAACATAAAAATGACTTTATTTAAAAGTAATGTTAAATATTGTAGATATCGATCCCATCAAAATCCATGTGAAAATAGCTCATATTTAATAAAAGAACATTACGTGTTTAGGTAGTGCAACTCTTTTAACTGTATAAGCTCCGCCCCTCTCTTCTGTCATGTGGCTGCTGCAGGTGTATGTGTGTATATATATATATATATATATATATATACACACACACACATATGTTTCTTAATTGTAAAATGTGTAATCTGCTGCTACTAAATCAGGAAGAGCATAAATCCCTAGCAACAATTACATGCGTGAAAGGAAGTGTCTGCAATTTATAAATTGTTGGACACCTGCCATGGTTAAATAAAGTACATCCAAAAGGGGAGTGGCATCTTACAGACGAAACGGCTATGGAGCCTCCAAGCTTACACGGTTCAGCAAGTGCCCAGAGTTTACAATGCCAAAAACGCTTGACAACAAAGGAGAAGAGCACCGTTATATGGAGGAGGAGTGTGAGGACTTTTCATGACTTTTCTGACACCTGTTAGGTGACAGGGAATTTCTGTCCTGCTGCATGACATGCTATTCTCACATCTGAAAGTAATTTATAAATCAGCTGACAGACACATAGATCTGTATTTGCTTTGGTCTGTGTGATCCCGCCCACTTCCAATTTACCCAACAGTAGTTCGAAACACCGGGTTACCAGTTGGCAGAAAACAAAGTGTATTGCGAATGAACTGGGCCAGAGATCGCAGATTCTTCTAGACCTAAAAAGCCTTGAGCATTCATCTAAAAATCTCAATGAACAGGAGTGTACTAAAACGCGGATCAATCAAAAACCTGATCAGTTGTATGTAGGTTTCTGATTGAAAGCGTTTTTAGAGGTCAGGTTTTAAGTGGGTTTCAGGTGTAAGGGTAGATTTTAGTTGGGTTTCACCTAGTTCTAGGTCTTCAACCGGGGGTCCGTCAATTAATGTTCGATCACAAATAATTAATAAAAAATTAAAACATGGGTAAAAACATCACAAAGTCAAATTTAAATAAAATATATTTGATTTTACAAATAGTATTACATTAACAGCTTTAATAAAACCCTTCCATCCACGTGCGGTCACATGATCTCATGATACGCTCAACGCAGACTATGAGCGCTATAATTTGAAAACGCTACTGGCTAATAATTTATATACAATTTAGCTCGCCAGAATGGATCGCTTTGTAATATCTACAGCTTGAAGTTCAGGTAAATGTATAATCGTCCACCTGACAGTAAAATTAAAATGTGAAGTTCTGTTTAAACTTAAAGGCCAGGACACATCAACCCGACGTCAAAGAACTAGCGGCAACGAAAGCCGTCTGGGGAAAAATATGTGCTTGAACGCACTGAAAGAACTTCAGCCGACTGTCAACAAGCAGATAAAGGAGATAACTGTCTATTTAAGCAGATATATTAGTCTATATTTGTCATTCAAAAAGGGAGAGCGAAACTAAGACTGCAAGTATACAAACCATAAACTAAGCGGCGCTTGCTTACCGTTTTGAATATCAATCATGCTGATCATGTTCTTTATTCCACTCCGCTCATGTTTTTATGGAAATATTCGTGCCTTCGAGTGCTCAGGTAAGATGACGTAAAATTAGAACCTTCTGTCTGTGCCGTCATGACTTATTTGCTGGCTTTCATAACTTTTTTTTAAAATTCTCGTTAACTGACGCGTTTGCTATACTGAACAGCCAATCAGAGTTCTCTCTCTCACCGACGGCCCGACACCGATTCAACACGAGGACCACGACGGTGTGGAACACACTGAGAAAACTTCGTTGGCCAACGAACAAAAGCTGCCCGACGGCCGACCGTCGGCTCGGTGTGTCCCGGGCTTTAAGTTGAAGGTTGAAGTTCAGAGAAATGTATAATTGTCCACCTGACAATAAAATTTAAATGTATGAAACCTAGTAATACAATTGTGATTAAGACAACTGTGAACTTAATAAATTGTGATTTTAATTGCAACATGTTTGTTATGATGCATAAATCTTTTTAACAATGAAAATATAGCCTACAGACAATGTACAACAACAGTTCTAATCTATATTGTCTGTACATAAATATTACTATCGTGATATGGTTGATTTCTATTAATATCAGAGGCTCTGTTTGACACATTTTATGTCAGGGGTCTCTGCTCCATGTCTCTCTCATCTAAGGGGTCCTTGCCCTGAAAAATGTTGATCTAGATTAAAAGGGATTTTCAGTCGTAAAAGTTTTGAGTGTGTTTAGGGTATGAGGGTAGGTTTTAGGTGGGTTTCAGTATGTTGGTTGCAGATTAAAGGATTTTAGGCGTAAAGAGTAGGTTTTCAGGGGTTTTCAGGGTAAATGTTAGGTGGTTTTCAGTAAGTAGGTTCCATTTTAAGAGGGTTTTTAGGCATAAGGTTAGGTTTTGAGTGGGTTTCAGCCAAAGGGTATATTTTAGGTGGGTTTCTTATGTAGGTTAAGATTAAAAGGGATTTTCAGGTGTAAAAGTTTTAAGTGTGTTTCAGGCATAAGGGTAGGTTTTAGGTGGGCTTCAGTGTGTCGGTTCCAGATTAAAAGGGTTTTAGGCATAAAAGGTAGGTTTTGAGTGAGTTTCAGGCATAAGGGTAAATTGTGATTGACATGACCAATAAAATCTTAAGAAATGGCTGCAGGGCAGCATGGACATAGTTGCTGACGTCACACTTGGGATGTGGGCCGGGTTGGATGTCCACCACAGGCTACAGCGAGATGCTTCTTACCCTATTGAATATTTTGAATTTGGACAGCAGTACCCATTTTAACCACTAGTATGCTTGATGCGATAGACTGTGTTACGTCAAGTGCCCACTGCGGCACCGTCCCCCACAGTCGTTTTGCTTTTTTATAGTAATAAAAATCATTTAGATCAGTTAGAAAACAGACACTACAATTAAAAACTGAACGCAACTGCTCAATGCAGCGTGAGCCGAACGAGAGTCACAGCACAGATCAGCAGCAGGAGTTTTAAAATTTTGAAATTTTGCAATATTTTGGATTTAAACCCAGCTCAACTTCCAATGGACTTAATTGAAAATGCTCGATCTTCTCCTCACAGTTATGAATGCCCGTGCGGTCGTGCGCATTAAACACCGGTATTATCACACATTGGGGAAATTTCCTCACCGTCACAACTCTAACCACTAGCTGTCAATATTACAAACTGCATCTTTAAACATTGCTTAGATCTGAAAAATCATGTAATTTCTTCTGCTTTAACGTTCAAGGTCTGTGTCTTGTTTAACTTTATAAAAGCACAACAATCCCAATCTACAGAAATTGAAAACAAAAACACATATCTAAAAAAAAAATAAAAACTTTAACAACACGGAGTACAATAACTTTCATACTAGAACTGGACAAGTACCTGTTCTTACTTGAAAGACACAAATGAAAAAGGCATTTTATTGGCATTTTTTATTTGTTAGCATTTGCCTGCTGTAAACAACCCGAGCATCATCATCATCAGTCCCAAGCAGCCCACCTGGCATGCCCTCAGGAAGGGCAGTAAAACGCAGGAAGTCAGGAAGTCTATGTCCTCAGCTGCCCTAATAGCAGCTGGAAGCATTTAAACACCTGTAATCAACATGTGTTCGTACAGGCACAACAACACACTGATAAACCTCAAAATGCTATTAATGAGATATTGCAACATTCCACCTCAATAAAAAACATTTCAAGTTTGTAGCCTTTGTTTGATCTAACAGTCATGAAAAGAATTTTAAGTGACAGGTCAGTGCGAGAGGAAATGGAAAAGAGGTCACCTCTGTGGAGGATGCGTCGCTCTTCATGTGTGCATGGCATGCCTTACATCCACCCACCACCTCTACCCGTGAGACGGCACGTTCAAACGAAACCGAAAGGAAAGACGCTTCTTCTGGAACAAGCTTGCAAAACAGTTACTATAAATGTACGTTGTTGGCTTGCACCAGATTACAATACTTTGTGATAAAGCAATTTGTGATTACATTCATTTCTCAGATTTCTTCCTGCTTGTTATGCCAATCAGCCCGACTCACCAATGGATAACGTTGGGGTTTTAAACGGTTAGTTCACCACCCGAGAACAATTCCAAAAATTCTGTCATCTTCATCAACCTTTCAAACACAAATCAACCCTGTACGCACACATTGGCAATAGAGCAGCCATTGGCTGGTATTTATTTCACTCCGTCGTCGAGAGCCCTGAATACAATTAAGCGTTTAACATAACATCAATCTATTAAGTATTTTTTATTATGGAAATTTTGGAAATCTAGGCCTAAAATGTGCCATGTAGCCTGTGAAAATGCATATTAGTCACTTATTAAACAGAACTTAGATAATTATGAGCTGATGGTGGTGCTTGAGACATTATAGGTAATTTAATGATTCTCTAAAAACTAATTGACTATTAATCATGTTGCCTGCGGTCACTGCGTTGCTGAAAACAAACTGGATGGTGATCATTCCAAACTCCATCATTTTGACAAGAAAAAAAAAAATTACATGTAGTGCATGAATTCTACCTGGTAAGTTTCTTGCTTTCTCTCTCTTCACGAGTCTACGTTGAGTCAGAGAACGCTGAGTATCACAGCTGTCTGTGGTCCAATTCAGTGAATTTCCATTTTATTTATATTTAGAATGGTTCCAACTGAGCTTATGCATTCTTTCTTGTCAAACGCTCACAGTGTTCTAGTGTGTAGGCGAACTAAAGAGGTCATAAGTCCCTTTATGACAAGTCATTTCACTCGGCAGCGATCTTTGAAATGCCTGTTGGGCATGCAAGTGCAGCTCCTATCTGTTTGAATGGGGAAACATCTGATTGCCAAGTCATAAGTGCGTGTCTCGTGTCTCTTTTAGGAGGCGTGCCTCTGACTGTATAGGAACCGGCCGCTGCAGTTAGATTGGCTCTTATTTGGAGGGCGGGACTTATTCTGCCATATTGCGCGTTGCACTTTCTTCCCTTAAAAACAGTGACGCGTCTTGTGTTATTTTATAGTCTTTAATAGGAAATAAACGCAGTGAAAATACAACTGTGCTAAATTTATTCTTTGCTAACTCGATCACTAATTATTAACTTAAAAACGATATCATACAAGTAATCCCTACGGATCAAGCTATTTAAGCCAAGTCTTCTGAAGAGACAAGAACGCTCTATATAAGCACAAATTTAATTTAGGCTTTCATTCACATATAACACTGATCAACGCACATACATAAAGCACATTAAATACAGTCAATGGCATCTGAAGCACATTTGCTTGACGCATTGTATGAGTTGCATGGAAACCTTTTACACTACTGCAACTCGAAACCCTTGGAGATGAATTACATGGAAAACAATGACCAATTCAATTCTCCTTTTGTGCTCCACACAAGCAATAAAGTCATGCAGGTTTGAAAAGACATGAATGGATTCAAATTGCGTAAATCTATTCCTTCCATTCCAACTACACTGTAAAAAAAAACAAAAAAAAAAAACTAATTTTGACAATTACATATTGGCTCAATAAATGACTTGCAAATGATCATCCCCATGCTAAAAGATGCATTGTAGTAATCATAGCCTAACATCTTTACTTTAAGTACAATATGTAAAACTTTATATTAAAATATCCAAAAACCACTTGCACAGTGTTATGTATTTTGTTCAGCTGTGTACTTACATTATTCTAAATATTTACAAGAATTTGTAAATTCAGAGAAATTCGCAATTTTAAATAGTGCCCCGTCCTGCCCTTGTCAGTGACGTAATATCTGCGTTATTCCTGGTTTCCGATTGTACTGCAGAGTAACCATGGCAACAGACACGGAGAGATGGGTAACGGTTAGCGGCACACTTCTGTTGTTTCGTTCAAACATTATGGACCATGGCAAGCAAACTTTGGGACAAAAGGAGAAATAAAACGAGGATCAATATCGGCGTGGCGTTTCCGAGATGACGAGAGCTTTGCGACAAACTTTGACTTGACAGAGACGCTCTTGCACGTTATTAGACAAGGTGAGCAAATGTAGGCTACATAAGACTAATCAATGTTATATAGCTCAACACGACGAAGTGTTAGAATATCATCATCAGTATAATACTGTAATGTTGATCAAGCTTACTGTTAGTCTCATACAGACAACAAACTAATACTAAACGTTACAACTTTCAACACTCAAATACATTTAAGTATGATAGTGTAACATTAGACCAAGTGAAACAGCGCTGCATTACCAACATTTTTAATTAGTAAAACAAACTGTCCTGTATGAGTATTATTTCAGCACTTATGAGTAGTTCGGTAGAATGAAATGTCCTCGTTTCTTTATATCCCTGGGACTCGCGTGTGCCACTGATATCTGTCTCTCATTAGACCTGTCAATCTCTCGATTCTCGGCTACGCCCTGCTTCACACCACAGTCATGTTAAAAACATGCATTCACTCATCCATAAACATTATTTCCCCATAAATATTATTAGCTGCATCGGCATGACGACAAGTTCCATGATTCCATATTCACTGCATCATTAATCTACGCCTTTGTTATTGTTTTGAAGAGTTTAGCGACCCCTAGCGGATGAAAAAACTACATAGTGCACCTTTAAAATTAAAAATGTATATTCGTTGAAGCCTAAAATCTGTGTTGGCTGAACAAGTCCGAGATTAAAAAAAAAAAAAAAAAAAAAAAAAAAACTGTATATGCATGCGCATAATGCACCAGAGGTAAACCGTTGGTATGGAGAATTCAAATGCGTATTCGCATGACAGCAAGCGGAGCCGAACCAGCCGGTGTTGAAGACCAGGGTTGCCAGGTCCTTGCAACAAAGTAGCACAATGCCCAGTAACCCAAAAATATCCCGATGTGATTTTCTCTATTGGGTGGCCGAATTCTCCATGGAATTTGTACAACTGTGGGTTGTTTTGGGGATGTTGGAGTGCCAACCCGAAATCGTCACAAGTTTCAAGATATTATGGTAAGTATTGAGCACTGAAATTATTCTCCAAAGTTTTGCTTTAGGACCCAGTATTAAGTTTATAAGCATTTTGTAGAATTGCATTTTGTAGATCAATGCATTCATTGATCATGTTTTCCCATTTACCACACAATTGACCCTTCGCAAAGACCTGCCCCCTTTTGTTACTGTTGCTTTGTCCGACAAGCCATGCGCTCTCACGCCACACAAACATCCCGGAGCAAAGACGACACTGACAACGCGTCGACAGATGTATGAAACGGTTTCATATTTAATATATTGTAATTTTTTAAAGAAGTTTAACAATAAATACCATATAGTGTCTCTTTAATGTGTCGTGACAAATCGCTGTAGCTCCTTCAAGCGGCTCGTGAACCGATCATCTCTTCATACTAGTTCATTTATAGCATCAAATAAACATGAATGAACATCAGAAGGAATGTTGTTTCAAGCGTGGAAAGACGTGAGTACACACAATATTTCAAGTTCAAGTTCACCAATGTTAATCTACTAACTCCCCTGACTGCTTTGTCAGACAAAATGGCGGATTTGGGGTTATGATTGGTCAGATTGCCTGTCAATCAAACTGTTTGCGAAGGGTCAATTATCTGATGGTAGCCAATAGTTTTATTTTCCTCATATCATATATGTCTAAAATAATAAGTAGAATAAATAATTTGTGTGATATGTGTGCCATGTCACTACTGAACAGGTATATTATACTGCCGTTATATTGCAGTTGGCGTCTTTTAATATCAACACGTCTGTGACGAGCAGAGCGGGCGAGAGCTGTGAGGGAACGGCATGAGGCTGTTGACGCGAGTGATAATGAGCGTCAGCTGCGCGCTGCACCGGTCTCGTATCTCACGGAGGAGCTCCGGAAGCATAAAAGAGGAGCGACGATAGTGAAGGACATGAGAGGACTTTATTTTGTGTTGTATCATGTTTGTGTGCCCTTTTACTTTCGTTTTATTGTTTGTTTATTTATTTGATTAAAAGTTATGTTTAACGTTCGCCGGTTCCCGCCTCCTTCTTCCCGTTCTTACGAACTGTGTTACAACTTGTGAAACTTGTGATTTTCTAATTGACCATTAATTTTTTATTGCTCGTGTCAGTAACTTTAAGCAGTCCTGAAAGCCGGATATATTTACATACACGGAAATAAACGATAAAGCAAAATCTACATCTACTGACGCAAGTCTCATCCGCTTTTGTTCTGTCACTTGCCAGATGTGATGCAGAGAAACTTTGTCATTAATGTTAAAAATAGGCAAACATGCTAATAAAATTAAAGTTTTTATTTTTATTTGCAGGTTTTTAAACTATGCAGTGCCACTTTTGAACGTTTTCTTCACCACATCCTGTTATGCAGAAGTCTTCTTGAATGTTTTCGGTGTTTTACTTATTTAGAATGAGGTATTTTCACAAATTAATTCCAGTACAGGATATTTGGTTAAAAAAAGAGATGTGATGAATGTGAAAAATTTAGATGTGACCACTGGCTGTAATCCTGAATAAAAGCTTCAGTGAGCGACATCTTCCGCTTTGTCATCAGTAAGCCATTACAACACATTTAATTTTATTCAAAACGCGACACTGCACTTTATTTGCCACAACCAAGACTTATAAAGATTTGTAATATGCATAAATGTCTCACATTGTATTGAAATTTTAAAAACTGATAAAATTAAAAAAAAATAAATAAATAAAAATGTAATGGCGGAAACTTATTTTAATGCGCAAAACTGTTATCCAATCACAGCAGTGGCCATTTACTTCCAAGTCTTGAATGTTGCATGCCCTTCAAAACATTGTTTGAAAGGGAGGGTCAAAAACAAGCCTATTACCTCCATATTACGATGTTTTTGATGTAAAAATCTTGATAACATTATAAGTGGACCTCAGAGTACATTATAAACTAAAATTAAAAAAGAAAAATGCAGTAAATGACCCCTTTAATGAAGTTCAATGAAATCCTCAACAAAAATAAGCACCAACAGGAAATAATCTCTAGCACAAAACACTTAAATATCATGCAACAGTTTCCAGCTTGCACACAATGGAGTTTCAGAAGATGTGATGTAATGTTTTTTGCCATTGCATTATGTTTATTTGCAACATATCGTATGCATCGTATGCAATACATGGATTTCAGCTGTCGCATTCCTTGTGTCAAGCCACTCAGAAACGTCTCGCCTGGGCTAAAGACAAAAAGGACTGGACTGCTGCTGAGTGGTCCAAAGTTATGTTTTCCTATTTCCTTTGGAAACCAGGGTCCCAGAGTCTGGAGGAAGAGAGGAGAGGCACACATTGCTTGAGGTCCAGTGTAAAGTTTCCACCGTCAGCGATGGTTTGGGGTGCCATGTCATCTGCTGGCGTTGGTCCACTGTGTTTTCTGAGGTCCAAGGTCAACGCAGCCGTATACCAGGAAGTTTTAGAGCACTTCATGCTTCCTGCTGGTGACCAACTTTATGGAGATTCAGATTTCATTTTCCAACAGGACTTGGCAGCTGCACACAGTGCCAAAGCAACCAGTACCTGGTTTAAGGACCATGGTATCCCTGTTCTTAATTGGACAGCAAACTCACCTGACCTTAACCTCATAGAAAATCTATGGGTATTGTGAAGAAGAAGATGCGATATGCCAGACTCAACAACGCAGAAGAGCTGAAGGCCACTATCAGAGCAACCTGGGCTCTCATAACACCTGAGCAGTGCCACAGACTGATCGACTCCATGCCGCATTGCTGCAGTAATTCAGCCAAAAGGAGCTATTGTAAAAGTATTGAGTGCTGTACATGCTCATACTTTTCATTTGGCCAAGATTTCTAAAAAGCCTTTCTTTGTATTGGTCTTAAGTAATTCTAATTTTCTGAGATACTGGATTTGGGATTTTCCTTAGTTGTCAGTTATAATCATCAAAATGAAAAGAAATAAACATTTGAAATATATCAGTCTGTGTGTAATGAATGAATGTAATATACAAGTTTCACTTTTTGAATGGAATTAGTGAAATAAATAAATAAATCACCTTTTGATTTAATGAATGAATCTGAACACAGAGTTTACATGAACGGTAAATAAAAGGATCGGGTTGATGTGTGTATTTATGTCACAAGCTTTTTCAATTTGATCAAGTGTTTACATGTCCTCTCGATTGGATTAGAAAAGAAATAAACCACGCCATCTGATCTAAATTTCATTCGGATCGGGCTCAATTAGATCGATTAAGGTGTTTGGGTGAAGGTTTTTAGTCCGATTAAGAAGTCAATCCAATTACTAACGGATTATTTGGTCGCATGTGAACGTACCCAGTGGTGGATAAGGAACTCCATCAAAGAAATGTTTGCGCATTTGTAACAGAACTTCCAATCTTATAAATTCTAAACAACACAGATGTAGAAGGTGATGAACATCAAAACTGAGTGCAAGTCTGCATCTTTGTAAATGATCTGCTCTCTGGTTTGTGGTCAATTATGATTTCTGATATACTGGGAGATTGAGTTTTGCAGACTGCTGGGTAGAGTGTCTAGCTTAGTGAAACTCAATTAACTGATCTCGCTTCAATCTGTGTCTAAGAACCAGCGAAGAGGTGGAAAGGGCCTAAGATAACAGGATACCAACAGTGATCAAGTGGAAATGTGTGTGGGGGTTTTCCCACTGAGGGCTCAACAGAGGTAGAAGATGAAAAATTATGCATGGTGTGAAGCTATTAGCTCATAATTACATTACATATCAGATACCTGAACTCAATAGATCCAGGAGACAGCAAACGGTTGCCAAACTGAATAAAAACTATATTCATTCATTTAATCAATATAAAATGAAACATCTTCTTTTATTTCGCAATTTAAGCTGATTTATTTTTTTTTATCCTTCCTTTGTTTGTCAAACAAATGGTGGACAGGGAGAATGTTTAAGGAAACCTGTTTGAAAACTGTCAGAATTTTTGCTGTTTAGTGACACTGGTTGCACAGAAATGACAAACTTCATCTCTAAGAAAAGTTGACAATGCAAGCAAACCAACCGGAAACGGAAAAAGCAAGAACTGAATATAAAATTTTAAATTAAGCAAACTTAAAGGGATGGTTCACCCAAAAATGAAAATTATCCCATGATTTACTCACCCTCAAGCCATCCTATGTGTATATGACACAAGCAGAGATATATTTAAAAATATCCTTAGTCCTCCGAGGTTTATAATGCTTGTGAATGGAGGGCTGCATTTTGAAACAAACAAAAACAAGCATCCATCCATAATCAAAGTAAAACATATGGCTCCAGGGGGTTAATAAACACATCTAAATATGAAAAATATCCATATTTAAAACTTGAAAAATTCAAATAACTAGCTTCCGTTGGGGAACTATATGCATACTACGCAACTCGACTTGCGCCAAATGAGCAACTCACTGACGCGATGTAGGATGTAAGAGTAGCGTAAGGGGCCGTTCACATATCACGTCTTTTGCGTGTAGGTCCGCACCAGGCACGCTCATAATGGAAGTGACGCGGCATGTGGTGCGTTTTCCAGGCGCAGCGAAATTCTCAACTTTTGAGAATGCCGTAAGCGCACCACAGGTCATGTGACAAGAGCCAAACGATCAGCTTCAGTGTGGGGTCGGGTGAAGGGGGTAATTTCCATTGCATGATTAATAAACACCCACCGGTTTGAAAACTCCTACAAATTCAGAAACGCCCACTTTTGTTGCGCAGAGACATTTTTCCACCAGGTTTCCAAGTTCTCAGGTCCAAAAGAAATGTAAAAAGAATGCACAAACTGAAAACACTAAATAATTTAGTGATCTATTTCCATTTGTTATTTTCAAAAGAGAAATACTAACATGGATGTTTTCAGAGCAGAGATTTTATTTGTCTTTATTATTATTTTTATGCCGTATTATTTGGTTATTGTGTAATTTCTGTTCAGCAGGCGACAATAAATAACACTTTAAAGAGTTTTCATGTGATTTTATACATTAGTAGTGTTGTGAAATTAATTAATGCATAATAATCCAGATAATCCTGAAACCGAGATTATTCCTCAGACTATAATCGTAGCAACAAAATCCATAATCGGTCCCTTTTCGTGACCGGTGTTTTGTTTTGACCTCTCCTCTGCGCTTCCACGTTTGCGTTCGGGTCAAAGGTTGCTCTTCCGCCCAAATCGACGTGCGCAGTATGCATACGGTCGTCCGCCAGAAGCTAGTTATTTGAATTTATGAAGCTTTAAATATGGATATTTTTTGTGTGATTCAAAAAATCTGAAATAAAAGTCGAAAATCAATCCTGCATCAAAGACGAGATAAACTGCACCATTTCCATTGTCTAAGCAGTCTGTCGAACAGAACAGTCTCACACATACGGTCGATCCTTATCGTGGTGAGAAACAGATTGAGGTGGTAGTGTGGCATTCATGGGAGTTTCACACCAGCTAGAGTGATGACCACATAAAAGCTGACAACAGACAGGAAGTCATCAGAGGTAAACATGACGTTCACAAGACCCTGAGCTTCACCATGGCAACCAATGCATCAGTGGACGAGACCTGCAATAAAATCAATAACTAGTGCTCTTGCACTTATAGTTCTACAGCTTACAAAGCTTTTCAAATGGGATTTTATTTTCATTTTTTACACATTATTTTCTCAATTTGTAATTTGTCAGTTAAAAAAAAATCGAAATATCCTTTAAAGAAGACAGATTTACTTGAGAAGTACAGTTCGGTAAAAAAATATCCTTTTATCTAGAATATATCTTGGAATTTTTTCATTTATTTTTATTTCCTTGTTGAAAATTATTTCTAAGATTTTTTTTTTCTTTAAGCAAGAACAAATCAGGCAATGTGGTAAAATATTAAATGATATTTTCTTAAAAAGCCCTACATTTACAATTACACCAACAATTACACTTTTTTTTTCTCAATTGCTCTCTGTTTTAAGGATGTTTTGATATTTTTAATAAAAAATAAAAGAGATTATTATATTATTATAATAATCATTAAATCAATCAATAATAATATATTATTATTATTATATTAAGAGATTAAATAAAAGAAAGTTAGGCAACACTTTACAATAATGTTCATTAGTTAAACATCAGTTAAAGTATTAACTAACACGAACTAACCATGAGCAATACATTTGTTATTGTATTTAATAATCTTCATTAATGTTAGTTAATGTTTGTTAGTTCAACAGTGCATGAACTAATGTTAACAAGATTTTAATAATGTATTACTAAATGTTGAAATTAACATTAACAAAGATGAATAAATGCTGTAGAAGTGCAGTTTATTATTAGTTCATGTTAACCTTATTGTAAAGTGTTACCAAAAATTATTTTTTGCAGTGCAACAGAAGAAAAGTATAATTATGTCATTTGTGCTATGACAATAAAAACTAAAATAATATAATTATTATATCACACTAGACCAACAGACATCAGCTTTGTGGATGAATAAAGTGGTTTAATTTATTTTTCTAGCAAGGCAACTGTTATTGTGTTTTTTTAAGAAAGAAAGAAAATGTCATATTACTTTTCTCTTTTCAGTCAAAGATGTACTTTTTTTTTTGTGATGCAGGTAATTTAGTTTCTACTTTTCTGATCCAAAAGAGGAAAACTAATTTTGCAGAGAAAAACATCTCTCATTTAGCGCTGAGAAAAACAAAGCTAAGTGGAGTGTAATTAGGGGCTAAATGTTGCTCTTTGCAGTCAGAGGTCAAGAACACGACAGAGAAAATCACTGCAGCAGTGCAAAAATCCAGTAATTCACCTTTACCAGAACAGAACAGAACCTTGACAATAATTACATGTGAAAGAGACCACAAAATACGCAGAGCCCTGAAAGACAAATGAACAGAGAGCAAGAGAAACAACATTTGTTAGTTGCTTATTAAGAGATGTTTCAGCAATTTAATAATTCAATATACATTCAATCACCATTCTGCTTCACGTGGTTATGTGTTCCTAACAGAGCAGATAGTAAAGATTGTGTGTGTGTAATATTTCTTTCAAGGATGTGCAACACATTGTGCAAAATGTACCAATCACTTCGCAAATCCCCGTGAAAGCAAAGCATCTCTTTATAATGGGTCCTCCGCTGCTAAGCCCCGCCCTCCTTAGTAACTGTTGCTATCTCTGTCATTCCTTCCTTCTAGCTTTTGTTCTTCTTCTAGCAAACATAGAGAGATTCTGTGAATTACCTTTGCCAATGTTAAATACCATATGGGTAAACCATGCGGTTTCATCTAGATGCCAAAAGAGCTCAAAGTGCCTTGGAAAGTCATATTCAAAATATGAAATTGGGGACAAGAAATGCATGATGGATAAGGTAAATTCTTATGTTTTTTTTTTTTGTTTAATAAAAAATGATGCCTATCAGATCAATTATTATTATTATTACTACTAGATATTGCTGTTATAGTTTGATTGCCATTAAAATTACAGTTCAAATAATGAAAAGTCATATTTCAAACTTTAGTAATAAGTAATAAATATCTTTCATTATTTTTTTTTTTCTCTCAGTGTTTTCTGATTTTAGTTCTGATTTTAGAAAATCTGTGTTAAATATAACAATATTACAGTGTTAAGTGTGCTTTTTTTAAATTGTTGTCACTTTAATATTTTCTCTATAATGCAAAGACATTCTTGTGACTTAATAGTACACACACACACACACACACACATTATATTATATATTATCATTGTGTGTCATTCTGGTAATATATTAGCCACCGGCCACACTGCTCTCTAGATATCAGCTTTAAAAAACTGACCACAGTATGCTACGCCCCAAATATCAAGTTTGTTAGCAAGAGTGTTTTTTGTAATTTTGATTATGCAAGACCACTTTTCCAGAAAAAAAAAAAAAGAAAAATCAAAGTTTAATTTTAATTAACCCCTTAAGAGTTTGATCTTTGAGAGGCAATCCAGTCCAAAAGACTCTGTAAAAAAAGATGTTCTCTCTAGCACAACCATATCCTGTGGTACACTTCCTTACTGAGAGCAGAGGACATCTGTCTAAACATAAATCTTTAGAATGGGTTTTAAGTCTGGGGAAAATAAAACAGTTAGTGCGTATAACAAACACCCACAATTCAATGAATTTCCAGAGAAAAGTGCAGAAGTGCCAATGAGACTTCCACTAGATTCAGGTACTGCATTCCGCAGAGTCCAAAAACTCGGCACCCGAGAGCAAATCCATCTCGAGCTTCTGGAAAACTCAAAACAAACAGAGAGAGGGGAGGAATTCACTAAGCTTGAGAGTGAAGTTGCAACTTTAGTCCAGCTGGCTCCAAGCCCACTTACAGTATAGCTCCTCCTCCGATGACATTAGGGGGAGGGCAGATACTTTTACTGGAGCCAGGAAATCAGGCCAAGGACTCCCACTTGAAGAGCAGAGGGAAAACATGGGTCTTAAAGGAATAGTTCACCCAGAAATGAAAAATCATCATTTACTCATCCTCATGTTTACCTTTATTCCAATATTCCATGTGACTTTATCGCTCTATTACATGGAAAGTCAAGTGTTTTTTTTTTTTTGTTTTGTTTGTTTTTTTAAAAGAATATTCCGGCTACTCTTTTCACAACCCAAAACACCATATATAGCTAAGGGCTGTCAATAGATTACAATTTTTAATCGCAATCAATCACACCCTTATCATGACATTCAGCACAGAGCATTTATCTTGTTTAACATGTTCATTTTCTCATCATTTACTATATCCAGCAAAGTAAATCATCAGATTGAAGGGTGATTCTCACAAAACTGTTTTTTCTGCAAGCTTTTTTCCAAGGTAAATTTAGGTGGAGACTCTAAGTAACTAAATGATGTGTATAGTATGTGTACAGTGCAACAGTAAAGAGCTTGTTCACATTTTAGACAAGTTGCGATACTGAACACATGGAGAAAAAACCCTAAAGCACCAACCGACTTTAACTGACTACAGTACATGGATCCATTCAGAATTACTAAACAGACTGTACAATAAACAATAAGCACTGCTAACTGATAACTATTTTCATTTTTGCAACATTTTGTGCAGGTAATGAGCCATTTCACTGTGCAATATGTGAAATTTCTGCACACTCTCTGCACATTTTCTAGACTCTATATAATCCATTCAGAATTTGAAAAAAAAAATGTTTTTCATGTTGCTAAGAGGAAAAAAGGACAGGTACAAGCTAAAAAGTTTCGGACGTGACAAATACATATGAATATGGGATTCACTCTCAAAATTGCAGTTTGTTTATCACTATCGACACGCTATACCATAGGCTATACTATCACTATTGACAGTGATAACTAAAGCATAGGACAGGACTAAAATATCATGTCAAAATAGAGAGTATAATGCATTAAGCAATGTAAATGCAGACAAAAAGATTTTTAGAAGAATATGGTATGAAAATTGGAATATTTTCTAATAAACTATTTGTAAATATCTCACTGTCACATTGATTTTTTCTTGTTATTGTGGTGCTTATGCATTACATCACAGACTGCACATTGCATTTGCAGAAATTTAAGTGCATGTTGTGCACTACTGCACTACATAAATGGAGTGAGAAAGGCAGTCAAAAACGGATGCGTGTTTGTTGGTGGAACCAACGTTACCCACATTCCACTGCTCAGAAAACTGTACCATTTCCCTTTGTCATGATCTACTGTACAATAGGCTCTGTCGAACACTTTGCATCAAACAATCGGTTGCTAGAAATAAGCTTTGAAGTACTGCCCCACTAACCGCTATAAGCTAATGTTTCTTTAAAATTCTACAGGGAGAAAACCAAATATATTTTCAAAGAAAAAAACTATTTTAACCTGATGAAAAACAGTGTTTTGAAATATCATGTAGTTAACTCCTTTTATATTAAGATACACTGCTAAAGGCACAGTAAGCGATTTATGAGAAACGTTGTTGATATTTGAAATCACCAAAATAAATTCGCCACTAGCCAAAACAATCACACCCCTTACTTGATAGCCCCGCCCCTAAAATCACAAACACGCTATGCAACACCTCCCCAATCATGAGTGTATACGCCCCTTAATGCTGATTGGCTAGGTGTTTTGGTCCTCGGTGCGATCCACTTACAACTGTGTTTCTCCCTTACCGCATCTTTAAGTATGAATCATTATATCTTAGAGCTGCACGACTCTTGGATAAAATTGAAAACCACAATTAAAAAAAAATAAATAAAAAAAAATAGAGATCACGGTTCTCCCACGAGTCTGAAAAGACAACTAAACAAAATAATGTAATGTATTAGAAGTTCTGTTATAGTGTTAATTGCTGCAATCTATTTTAAATTTGATTTTTTTTTTTTTTTAAATGAATGATTCAATGACTCTCTCACAAAGGACTTCACTCGTTTCATTACTGGATGAATCAGCATTTTTGAACAAATCTCTTGAATGAATGAATCAATTTGTCACTACCTACTGGTGTAACGATGTAATAGATACAATCTTTATCTGAAGCGTCAAGTTACTTTCAAAAGGTGATTTACTCTATGTTGAGCGACACCATAGACATCAGTGTTTATATCCAAATTATAAACTTTTATCCCAGTACTTCTGTGATAATTAGGATTATTGTAACACAGAAGTAATGATTCTGTGTGGTTTCTGTGTGATACTGTTTCATACCTATATATGTCATATATGTATATATGTCAACTGCTCTCCAACACAGATATGAATGCACTGTGATCGTACGTGTCTAAGGTTTAACAGACATGGCCGAATCATCGTCATTTAGGAATAAGATTACATGTGTGTTTGACTGAATCGTGATCTTTTAATGACTACTCGTGCAGCTCTATTATAGAAGTAAAAAAAAATTAAATAGTGCATCAATAATTGTTTAAATGCACTTATCTTAAAATGGACTAA
The DNA here is from genome assembly GCA_038088235.1 of Zacco platypus. Taxonomy (NCBI): domain Eukaryota; kingdom Metazoa; phylum Chordata; class Actinopteri; order Cypriniformes; family Xenocyprididae; genus Zacco; species Zacco platypus. The sequence goes on from CM076070.1 coordinate 24,553,012, forward strand.
AAAAATAAAAGCTGTGACCAGTACCAGTACTTTAGCTTATAAAATATGGTGGTGGAATGTGGGTGCTTCACAGATTACTTCATTAATGAGTAAATTAATGAGTATCGAATAAAGAATGAATATCTGAAAGGACTTGTTTTTCCCTGATCAGTTACAGGCACTTTTACAAACTTTATCATATACATCATACATTTCTGGTCCCATTCACCCATAATTAATGTCATTGCTTGAAAAAATAGACTGAAAATCAGTTCTTTACTTTCATTTGCAAAGAAAAAAAATGCCAAAAAATATCATAGTTATCTTTGCATTAGTCCCACCGCAGCAGAAAAGTAAGAGGGAGCTGCTGGAAGGTGTAAAGTCGCAGTTTCAGAAGAAACACCAATTATTCACTGTTTGTCTGACTCATGCATTCTGCATTTGGCCAGTGTTCAGTGGAATGAGTCTCATTTCCAACTAGAAATATTCTTCAATTTGTGGAGACATCTGCTTTCCACACAAGAAAACCTTTTCTGTCATCCTATGACATACAATGGATTATTGGAGTAGATTATTTCACTATAATCCTTTGAGCATTGGTAAACAATAAAATAACAGAAAAACTATTAAAACATTTTTTACTGTATATTATGTTTATATAAAATTAAATTAACAAGTGACACGAATATCAAAAAAGGAAGATTGAAAAATAAATTCTACAGGTCTAAGACATAAACAATAAATTTGCAATTATCAAATACTGGCACAGAACTGCATACACTTTTGTAATAACTCTAATGAATTATTATTATTTTTTCTATCTTGTTTTCTCATGATCACGACTTAATTTTCTCGTTATCTCGAGATAAAAAAAGTTGTTTTCTCAAGATCACGACTTAATCTTCTAAGTTACGTAAAAGTGCCGACAAGTGGCAGAACAGAACTTTACTGTGTTATTTCATATCGGTCCAGAATGTACGCATTTGGAACAGAGCGAGTTAAGGTCTTACTTCTTCATGATCGCTTTAATTTGTGCAGTAATGTAATTAAAGTTAATAACCTTTACTAATGTCAAATGTTTAAATACGATTAATTTGCAATTAGTTTGCAATAGTTTTGTGTGATTCTAAACTTATGGCTTATTAAAACTGATTTTGATAGCACCTTATTGTGCATCTTTAAGACGTCATTTTAATCGTCACAGTTTCAGTGATGGTTTACCTCACTGTGTCACTCAATGTATATTGATAGGAAATATGATTTATAGCCTATGTAAAGTTATGTAGCGGACTATCATTTAATTACAGTGATAGTGTGTAACCTATTGTACTTTATACATTTCGTTGTCGGAAACCACACATAAACGCTCTTCTCAAACAGCATCCCAAGATTGTAGCCTATATCAACTGGATTAAAGTTTTGTTTTTCGGAAATCTGGAGTATTGCACCTCTTTTAATGGAAGAGCAGTTTAATGCACATGATAAACATAGTCTTTCATTCTAAATGATGAATAAAAAAAACAAATATATTTTTTATTATTTCAAATGAAAGAGGAAAAGAAATTCTTGAATGATCCAAGCAGCTCTAAAATTTTTTAGAATAGTTCTAGAATAATCTGACAACCTTCTGACGGCACTAATTATCTCGAGATAATTAGAAAATTAATAATCCATGGTCGTTTAGGGCGTGTATTTGGTTAATTATTTGCCAATTATTAATGTAAAGCTGCTTTGCCACAATTTACATTGTAAATAGCGATATATAAATAAAGGTGACTTGACTTAATTACAAATAAATTCGTTTTTTCAGTCAATATGTCAATTTAAAAATATTTTGTCTTAGTTTTCAGTATTGGTAAATGAAAACATTGATATTGCTCGACCACTAATGCATAGCCTATAATATAAACCTGTCAAGATCAATCAGACACAGAGATATCATTTACACTGACTTATAGATATTTATTTATTATAATTCCAACAGCTATAAACTACAGTTTGACTCCTTTTTAGACATCCAAATTGGGAGAATTAATACTCAAAATAAATGCAGTCTGAGACTTTTAACGTGAAGGAAAGCAACAAACATGTTGGTATGTTGCCCACAGGAAAGAGAGCAGAACCGACCGGTATGGACAAGATATTTCTTTCTGCTCAAGTATGAGAGAGCTACTAGAATTAAGGCCTGCTGTTGGAAATTCCATTGATTCTCAGATTGAAAAACAAGTTGAAACAAACCTGAGAACTGAGATGGTGGCATTAAAGATGATCAAAGGTGCGATTTAGGAAACAGCTAAAAAGTTAACAGAGCTAAGTCGTAGTCAAACATTACTCACTGGCACTGTTTAAAGTGATTACTGTTCTAAATATCGTGCCAAGTTTTCTAGCTGTGCTGCATATGTACATTAAAGGACTGCTGTAATTAATAATAAATTATTAATATGACCGTTTCTTAAGTACTACTATTAGAGACTTTTGTTAGCTTTGAAGCCACTTATGCTTATGCACTCAAAAAAGTTGGTAAAAATACTTTTTGGGCAGATAGACACATTCAAAGGCCAGTGAAAAGGGTTGAAAAACGTAAGTTTTGGCTTAAAATATTACTAATGCTCGAATTATATATTGTTTATTCAAAGCAATGCAAAAGCAGTGTCTGTTAAGAAAAGTATACACTACTTTAACTTTCATAAATCAAATATAAGTGCATTAACTGCATCCACAGTTATAAACAAAACAGCATTGTGTTTTTAGGCACAATGTAATGTAAAAGAGTCTGACTGGACACAAAAGCGCACGTAAGCCTGTTCTTATTATATCAAATCATATCAGTACTATGAGGAAAACAGCTGTCAACTCTCGTGAGTAAACGCAGCTCCGAAAACAAGCCCGATATTATTATATTATTTATTATCATCAACATTATTTGTTATCAATTATTTATTATCAATAAATGAGCCCGAAACATATTAAACTAAGAAAAATGAAAGTTATTTTACAAAAATCATCAAATTACAACAAAGCGGGAGGGCACGGAAAATAGGTTTGGAGATTGAAAAGGAGAAAAAGACAAGTGTAATATACATTTATAATAAAATAAATTTAAACCATATTGTTAGTATTAGTATCACAACTTAAAAAAAAAACAACCCGTGACCTACCAAACGCGACTTAAGAAGCCCAAAGTCGCGAATTATAAGCCGACTCGGCAACTCTGGAGGAAAACTGTATGTACATTATTATGTAAACACAAAAATTTTCAATTTCAACATCAACGTTCCAGAAATCAAAGTTCCAGGCAGTGCTTTTTAAGCGGTCATTCACACAGAACGCATTTTTGCACTTAAAAATGTGAAACGCAAGGCAGTGGAAAAACATTCTGTGTGAACGTTCCATGTTTTTGAGTAACCGATCTCAGCACAGCGGTTCATGTTCTCAAACAACAATGCAGTTTTATGAAGTACTGAATTGAACTGGATACGTTAACAAAAACGTAACCACGTCTCCAACGTCATCGACGTGTCTCATGTAGATAACCGTCACTGTACGTCTGCCCGACGCACACCTAACACACATTTTGTATTCGAATGTGAATTTTTCCTTTTAAATTTGACAGATTTTCAAAGTTTTATGTCATAAAACTTACTCTGACCAAAGATATTGAATTCAGGGAAGCCAAATGAATTTCGTCCCACTAATTGCAAGTGCCAAATTACCTCTAATTCAAATGAGGAAATAATGATTCATGGTTGTGATGTAAACTAAACGCCACTGGCTATTTAAGCTGTACTGGCTGTAACATGTGTGTGCAACTCCACTGCGTGAAAAACCTGATCCGTATGGCCCACCTCTCATCTGACCGGTTACATGTGAATGAGAATTTATAAAATGTTTAATTTATCATCACTTTTCAGCAGCAAATCACAAAAAGAAAATCATTTGAAGCAAACTGCTCAAAAAAATATATCAACATTTAGATAAGATTGTGAAAAAATGAAGACTAAAGACGTAGAAATGTTCATCAAATCAAAAATTGTCTTTTAAAGGTAACATGAATGACCTCTACAGAACAAAAAAATAGATTTGCATTTCCTCGACAAAACGCTAGTGCTTGCAAGGCACTGAAAGAATAGTTTTAAGAAAAGAATCGCTTTTTGGCTCTGTGTAAATGAAATGCCGCTTCAGAGTCGTATTGCTGTTGTTATGACTAATCCAGTTTCTGTTACTTCACACGAAACGTGCAGTGTAAAGACAGCTATAAACGGTTAAATGTACAAGGAAGACGTCCCACAACAATTCTGCACGCAAACTGGTGTGACAAAGAAGGCCAACTGTAATTCAGTACGCAAATATTTGATGCAGGCATCGCTGCTGTTTGCATTTCGGATGTTTTTAATTGGTGCACGTCAGGGAGATTTACATGCTTTATTCTTAAAAGCCTTAAAAACAACAGCAAAATAGCACACCAAAGGCAGATATTACTAAAAAGTTTTTTTTTGCAATGTTAGAGAATGTTACAGGAACATTAATACAGTGCTGCAAAGTAAAAACTGTACAAAAACATCAAAGATGTGTCCATAAAAAATGAGTCAGGTGAAATTTCAGGTAACCAACACTGATAAGTTTCCCCTAACACAGCACTAAACGGTCCAAGTTGGTTATTGGCAGAATCACGCTGACCCAGATATCTCTAATTTGGCTTTCTAAGTAGACTGCCAGATTAACATTCAGGACGGCCAACGTTAAAAGTTTAAAGGTTCTTTTGCGCAAATGTGCATCAAGTTGGATGGGAAAAAGTGAGTCGCTTTTTCATGCTTTACCTTTGGCAGTTTAATAAACCGATCACGAAACGTGAACAAAAGCGTGGTCAAGAAAATCAATATCTTTTAGGATCTCCCAGAGCGTATGAATTTGCATTAGGTCTAGGAGGTTGGCTATAAAATGCCACTATTCATTTCGTCTGAAAACTAAACCCCAAATTGCAAAGTAATATTGTTCGAGACACTTGTATATAATTTCCAGTGCTCAGGGAATTTTAAGACATAATGACTCATAGCTTCTAGTCCTCTCCTCACTCACCGAAAAACAATATTGCAAACAACAGCAACGGCAATAGCGGTCAAGTGTTCCACTCGGTGATTTTATTGATGCTTAAAGCCTCCTGAAACCAGGCTCAAAGAGGAGCGAGTGTGTGCCGTTCTGGGCCGACGGGAGCTCCACGAGGCTCGTGTGTTTGCTTTGGACAGGCACCGCACAAATACAGATCAGCACACGTGGGCTCCTGGGAGAAGAAGCCGACCAACACATGCTCTGTTCAAACTAATTAAAGCTGCGAACAACAGCTTTATCAAATATCATGCGGTTATGAGAAGTTTGTGTTGATTTTTGTTTTTAAACCATTGTATTGCAATTATAAAATGCTATTTTTATCCAGTGAAACATTTTATTGTATATTCATTATAAAAACTTCAAAAAGGTTTGGACTTAAAATTGTATTAATTTTAGTGCTGTCAAACGATTAATCAGGTCCAGAATAAAATATTGTATTGTATACACACACACACACACACATATATATATTTTAGGTAAATATATACGTGTATGAGTATTTATATACACATAATAAATACACACACATATAAACACACATTTTTATTCTGGATGCAATTAATTTTTGGACAGCACTAATTACTTTTTATAACTTTTCCCAGTCTGGAAATCACAACTTTAAAATCCCCTGGTAAGTTTAGCAGGTAAAAATCACATTTTTTCTTTTGTCAAATCGACTTATAATTACTGTGGTTCAGATAACGTGACATTTTGAGTTTCTGTTGATTAAACCAAATCGCCTTCATTGTATTTAATTTCAATGAACTCAAAATTGTAAAGCAACCAGCTAACTTACTTTAAGTTAAATCAACAATCCTTTTTTGCATTGAAGAATTCTCATCCCATAATGGGCATGTCTTGCAAAATTCAAATCGCACTTTGTCGACACGACCCGCATAGGGCAGGATTCCCCATAATGCTCCTCAACTGATGAAACATTTCACAGCTCAACATAACAAAAAAAGATTTGATTACTTTCCATGACTTTTTCAGGAAATCACCATTTTAATATTTCCATAAGCTCCATGACCGTAGGAACCTTGAGCTAAAACAAAGCTGCCCATTCAACAGTTTTAAAAGTCATCCCTACCTGCTGAACAGAAAGGTGGACGGAAGTACTGTCTCACTGGCTCTCTGCATCCCAGATGAATCTCCATATCCATTTACTCTAGCCCAGCTATCACTCAAGGAGGATAGGGGAGGAAAGAGGCCGATCGGAGGTTTCTGATCTGGTAAACTCGAAGCGGAGGCGGTGTTGGCTCCATAGTGGTATCCCTGGCCGCCCATATCTCCCAACATGCTGGGCCCACCGTGAGACCCACCCATCCCTGACATCTGACAGTAGCTCCGCCTCTCATGTTCCTGTTTGATGACACCCGGTGTACACAGCTGGATAAAGTCTGTCTCTTTCTCCGTTTTTATGACCGGCATGTTGACACTGGCTTCCACCATCTGCTGCCGTTTCCCTGTGCCGTTCACATTTGTAAAGGCTCCACTGTTGCCAGTGACAACAGGGCTGGTATCCTTCAGCACGTTGCCTTCTCCCAGCAGGGCATCATCCACTGCCAGCGAGGAGAGAAAGGCAGCCTCGTCGGCAACGTAGAACTCATTCAGGTCAGTGAGTGAGTCGGGTAAGTCCAGATCCTTTAGGATGTCCATGGTGTTGTCTCCAATAACCCTCTCGTGACCATCCATTTCCTTCTCCAGCTGGCCATATTGTGTAAAGTCCAGCCCATCTTTCTCCACGGGGGACAGTTCCTCCATTTTCATTGTGAAAGTGTCCGGGCCCTGGACGCCGGAACCACGATTTAAGTCTGCGATGCTCTCGTCCAAGAGTGAAAAGTTCTCCCCGATGTTGAGACTAAGGGGCTCTTTTACCTTTTGCTGCTGCATTCTGAAGGGTTTAAATACTTTAACATCTGGTTCTTGTATGATACGTCCCATTAAGGATGGATCCACCATAGACAGACTTCTTTGAGCGTCACGACCGCTCAGTCCATTTTTTGATGTGTTCAGAGTGGGCACACTGACACCAATTTCCGGCACGAGGCCTCTCTCAATACATTCCCCGAAAGTTAAATTCTCAGCATTGTTACTGCTGCGCTTTAGTCCACGATCCATATCTCAGTCCTGTTGTAAACAGAAAGACGACAAGGGCAATTAATTTTAAGTAGCAAATGACGTTGTTTACAGATAAAATGAAGCAGGAGTTGCTATTAAGTTATAGCATTTTACGTAGCACTTATGTTTAAATAAAGCAGGTGTAATCCTAAAAAGAGCGTGTCGCACCAAGGCCTTCGACATCATTAGATTATTCAGAAAATATTACAGATTCAGACTTTAAATAGTGTTTGTCTCCCATCTTAAGTTCCTCTCAGCTCCAAACAATATAATATGAAACTGCACTTCTATCCATATGCTCGCACGAAATCTATTTTGAGGTGAAGTAATGAATTGGTCATGCAGTTTTTAAAGACTTTTCAGCTAAAAATCCATTCGAATTTGTCTTTGACCCTTGTACGAGCTTTTGTTTTTCTTCTCTCCTGTCAACTTATTTGAATCAATAGTTCAGTAATAAATTCTGTCGTTTTATAAAACTCCTGCAAAGCACACAAACATCCCACAAAATGGAGCTTGATGAGGCGATTGTTTGCTCAGATAATGAAGGCTTGAGGCACGTAGAGACATTAAAACTCATACAAATCCTCCAAATGCATAAGTCGATTGTCCCGCAGTGCTGCCACCTGTCGGTTGAACTTGGCTACTGCGTCCAAAATGAACTTAAAGTCTGACAAACCACTTGCTAAACATACATAAATGTCATGCAAACATATATTAAATTACCTAAGGAGAAATAAAAACAATTCTAAGGGTATTGTTTAAACGTTAAAAAAAGGCCTGGTGAGTGCCCAAACGACGCAAACACTCGAAAAGCTTTGAAACACAATATAGGAGCTATATGTGGGTTGTTACTCCCATATTTCAAGGTAAATAACCATTCGAGCAAGAAATAATATGCGCAGATGGTATGCACTTTTTAAAAAACACGCATTCAACGCGCATGTTGAATAGCAAATGTCCCAAAGTACATGAGACACACTTACCTTTACAAGATTTATGACGAAAAATGCATTTCTATACAAGTCCAAAGCTGTTTAGATGGCGTTCACAATAGTTTCTCGTTTAACTTCCCGCATGGTAAATAGATTTGACAAGACGCGCTGCACCTTCGCCAGGGTTTCAACAGCAGCGAGTCGCAAAAGCAACTAAATGCGCCGTTAATGACGACGCATACAAGTCGTGTCACGAAATAAACTTATCCGCGCTCTGAATACTCGTTGTTATTCGTCTTTTGAGGTCGAGCGGGGAATCGCCAGCATTACATAAGCTGCTTGTCAAACTCCCGACAGCCCGTGATCTACCCGTCAAAAACCTTCTGCTAGCTTCAACACGGTAAACGCCCCTCACTAAAAAAAAAAAAAAAAAAAAAAAAAGTCCAGTACAAGTTACCCTCCAGCCATGCGAATACAAATCACAATAAAAGCTTCATCAAATCCGCGCCGAATCGACAAACGAGCTGACACTGATGCTAATGTCAAAAGTGTCACCGAACACACAAATACCGCCGCTTCAGTTGGATGAAACGGTCACCCCGTGTGTACACTGCGTATGTCATTCCCTCGGTGTCATTTTAAACCGACGACACAGTATACAGACTGTCCACCGCGGATATAAAGCGTTTTTTACCTCAGAGTTTGACTAGACGAGCACGTCCGCTAGCTAATGCACGTTAGCAGTCGCGCGACCGCTGCAACTTTGGTTCATCATAACGCAAGTTTTGCACGCGCCTCACAACGAGCTGAGGAAACTCTGTATACTAAAATCTCTAGGCAGATATATGCTGGGAACACACGACGGAGAGCTGAATACAGGATGGCGCAGTATAAAATAAAGGGGCAAAGGGCACATTCGCGGCGTAAAACCGAAATAAAAGCGAATTTAGAAAGATTAGCATATGGTTATTCCGTCTCTGTACTAGCTTGGGTGAAATGAGTAACAACTGTCCAGTGTTGCACCATGTCCGCTCATTAGTCCATATCTGCTCAGTAAAGATGAATTAAAACTGAGACTTTAGACTGTTGAGTAAAGAGAAAGCGAATATGGCAAGCCGTTTTCACTTTTATTCATGCTCAGGATATGTATTCTTGATATCGACAATTACATTTTCACTAGTTAACATGATAATTCTTGATATCAGGAATTAGATTTCCACTAGTAACAATGGCAGTTTTTGATATCAAGAATTACATTTCCACTAGTAACAACGTTAATTCTTGATGTCAACAATTCAATTTCCACTAGTTAAAATGCTAATTTTTGATATCAACAATCCAATTTCCACTAGTAAAAACTATACTTCTTGATATCTGAAATTGTATTTTTACTAGTGAAATCTCGCCATAGACTGCCATTCAAATTCAATTGTTGATGTCAAGAATTGATTTTTTAGTAGTTGAAATTCCAGTTTCACATATCAGAAATACAATTTTCACTAGTATAAATGCAATTTTCCGATATCAACAATTACATTGTTACTTGTGCAAATGTCTATTCTTGATATCAACAATTGAATTGCTACTAGTGACAATGTTAATTTCTGATATCATGAATGTGATTGTTACTAGTAAGAAAGCCGTTTTAGATATCAGAAATTATATTGATATCAAGAACACATTTTTAGATATCAGAAATAACAACTGTAACATGTTGAAATACATTTACAGATCTCAAGAATTAACATTTCAACTAGTGACAACTGAATTCTTGATATCAGAAATTTGCATTTTTATTCCTGATATGTGAAACTGGAATTTCAACTAGTAAGAAATTAATTCTTGATAGCAACAATTGAATTTGAATGGCAGCCTATGGCAAGATTTCACTAGTGAAAATACAATTCTTGATATCAACAATTATAGTTTTTACTAGTGGAAATGTAATTCTTGATATCAAAAACTGCCATTGTTACTAGTGGAAATCTAATTCCTGATATCAAGAATTAACATTTTAACTAGTGAAAATGTAATTGTTGATATCACCAGTTCATAACCTGAAAATGAATAAAAGTCAAAATGGCTTGCCATAAGCGGCATGCACACGAGGGGCGGTTTAATGTCAATATTCGTACACTCGTCACGTGTAAAATATTGCATGTTGAATACATTTAGAGGCTAAACGATTCAGTGCGACTGCGAATGTTTTGAAATACACCTCGTGTAGACTGGCTATAATCTGTGTTACAGTTTATGTGAAGTTCCCAAATTGCTGAAGTATAAAAATAAAAAATAAAAGAACAGCAGTGGTTCACAACTTTGCTTCAGGATTCAGATTTTAGATTGACTGATGACTGGACCAAAGAGGGGGGAAAAAAGAGAAAAGTGTCCTAAAAAAAATAAATATTGAATTACAACGCATTTTTGTTTAAAGTAACAAGCTGAAAATGAAGATTATCATTTTGAAAATATATAAAACAGCAGCAGTGCGATTTAGCCTACTAGTCTAACATAGCGAATCACTTACACTGTAATGAATTGCTGTAAAAATTACAGCATTATTTTACAGCCGCTGGCTGTTTTTTAATAATACAGCATATTGCTGTAAACTGCAATGCATTCTGGGGTTTGACTCAAATTTACAGAATATTGCTGTAAATTGACCCTTCATAATTTTAAAAAATACAGTTATTTACTGTAATCAGAGAATACAGGGAGATTCTGTAAATTAAATTACAGTAACAGTACTGTAAAATTTACAGTAACTGGCTGGCAACCCTGCTGCCAGTATTATACTGTAAAATTTACAGTAATTTTTTAACAGTGTAGCTACCGTGTAAATATTAGCTAAACCAAGTGACTGGATGTCAACAACAAGAATGAAACAAACAGCATTTTCTCATTTTATTGTAATTAAGCACATTTATTTAGCTTAATTATGCCTGATTATATAGCTAAGGTTTTATTATTATTATTATTATTTAATCATCGTTAGATGAAGATAAATTGGGAGATAAAATGGTAGTCCATGGTGTACAACATAATTATATTGCTTGAAATAATTCAACAAGCATTTGGTTCTGTAAAGAGAAAAAAGGCGTGTCTGTAGTCACAAGCTGTTTGCTCAGACATTACAGCAATGTTCGGAAAGGCATGCTGCATACTATTTCTGCAGTAGAGCCTATGCATTCTGTGCATAGTAAGCACATTTTCTGTATGTGGATGATCTACTACAAAATATATGTCAGCATGAGCATAATGTGTGCATATCCCACAATGCAATGTTCTCACTTTGACTCTCCATTTCTCGTGTTTGTCGAATAAGCCATTGCATGTTTAATTAAAGCTGAGGGCAGCAATGAAAGGGCCCTCGCACCCGGGCTCACCGCCACCCGCTGGCCTTAGGAAAACAGTGGACGACACGCGAAGTCACTTCCTGCTGCCAACAGGTGGCGCTTTGATCGTAACTGAATATTGCCTTCAGGCCAGGACTATTATCAAATGTGAAGTTTGGAGCAGATCGGACACTGTATGAGTAACAACAACTTCCTGTTTCGTGGCGTTAATCGCATACATTAGCACTTAGCCTAGCGTTGCGTGATTTAACGTGTTTCTAGCGTGTTTGGTACTTTGTGGCATATTAAAATGTGTTTATTACTACTTGTAAAGCATGTATTAAAGTGTTAGTTCACCCAAAAATGAAATTTCTGTCATTAATTCCTCACCCTCATGTCGTTCTACACCCGTAAGACCTTCGTTCATCTTCAGAACACAAATTAAGATATTTTTTCCGGTGCCTCCAGCAATTTAATTTACACTTTCAAACGGCCAGAAAGGTACTAAAGATATATTTAAAACAGGTCATGTGAGGACAGTGCTTCAACCTTAATGTTATAAAGTGAAGAGAATACTTTTTGCGCGCCAAAAAAACAAAATAACGACTTTATTCAGCAATATCTAGTGATGGCTGATTTCAAAACTCTGCTTCAAAGCTTTTCGAATCTTTTGTTTCGAATCAATACACATATCAACTGCCAAAGTCACATGATTTCAGTAAACGAGGCTTCGTTACGTCATAAGTGTTTCGAAATTTCAATGGGTCACATGACTTTGGCATCAGATTGCTGCACGCTCTGAACCACTGATTCGATGTTATGAAGCGACATGATGTCTAGACATCAATATCTAGTGATGGCTGATTTCAAAGCTTTAGAAGCTTCAAAGCGTACGAATCTTTTGTTTTGAATCAGTGTATCAAACTGGCAAAGTCATGTGAACCATTGAAATTCCGAAACACTTATGACGTAACGAAGCCTCGTTTACCGAAATCATGTGACTTTGGCAGTTGATATGTACTTCAAACCACTGATTCGAAACAAAACATTCGAAAAGCTTCGAAGCAGAGTTTTGAAATCAGCCATCACTAGATATTGCTGAATAAAGTCGTAATTTAGTTTTTTTGGCGCACAAAAAGTATTCTCGTCACTTTATAACATTAAGGTTGAACCACTGTACTCACATGACCTGTTTTAAATATATCTTTAGTACCTTTCTGGGAATGCGTATGTGTAAATTAACTTGCTGTCAATGCAGGCCTCACTGAGCCATCAGATCGTATGAAAAATATCTTCTTTTGTGTTCTGAAGATGAACGAATGCCTTACGGGTGTAGAACGACATGAGGGTGAGGAATTAATGACAGAATTTTGGGGATTTTTGCATAACCATATTCTACATCCCCATACCTAAACTTAACAACGACTAACTTTTAATAAGCAGTAATTAGGAGTTTATTGAGGCAAAAGTAGTGAGAAATGGAACCTAATCTAAAGTGTGACAGAAAGATTTCAACAGCTTGGCTAATATTGTGTCTCCTGTTGAAAACCTTCCGAGCTCCAGATTATCATTGAATGTCATGTTGAATTTATTTGCTATGTAAGCAGTCCAAGGAATTCTACACGTTCATCTCTTTCCTGACTTTTACCGGCACTGACAGATAGGCAAGATCAGACCCAGCATGCTCCAATATAAAAGGTATACAATGCTGGGATAAAAAAGGGAGAGTCTAATGCAGGGAAAATGGGAAGGTGTTCGAAGCCGTTAGAGAGTGAAAAGACGAGGCAGATTCACTCCCCCATGCAAACAAGTTCATTACGGTGGGGTAACGGGTGTGGCGTAGGCATGTGGATGTTTAATTATGCCAGTGGAGAGAAAAAGCATACAAACTATCTCCAGGGGCCAACTAGAAGAAATCACACTGTTCTTTGACTCTGTAAAGTAGCACCAGGGAACACAGAGACTCCAGGTTGTTGTGTGAGACGTGGTTATTATTGATCCAACAACACCCTTCTCTAACTGCGATCATGGGTCATTAATAAACACAGCCACAAAAAAATTCAGTAGTTATTGTAACGTTTGGGCAAGGAGCTATTCAATATTATTCAGTAGAGGATTGATGATGTGCTGGAAGACAATGTCTAAGGATAGATCACCCAAAAGAGACAATTCTGTCATTGTTTACATACCCTCACACAGTTCCAAATGCATATGACTTTATAGCATAAAGTGAAAAATGTGACAGTGATACATACACCAATCCTAAAGTACTGAATAAAAAAAGCATAATTAAAAATTCTCAAAAAGAAAACCTTAAAGTTTGGCATAATCTTTTTTTTAATTATTACTTTTTACAAAATCAAACGCATGTGGTGCCAACATGAGGAAAAATGCAGGGACCCTAATGACTGTTTGTCAAGAACAATAAATCTCTAAAAATATCAGATAATTTGACGCTTTATGACAAGGCTAGTGTAACATGGCAATGGGACAGAAAAAGACGGTGGTAAAGTGAACCCAAGTGCAGTTTATTTAGCCAAGGACGTCAAACATAAACCATGAATAGAATTCAAAACACGAAAACCAAGCATAAACATGAACAACTATAAACTTGACTTGAAAAAATAACCTGATTTGTGGAACATGGATCAGTATACATACTTCAAAACATAACAAGGACACATGGTAAACACGAAGGCTTAAATACAAGACATGCCATAAACAACCAATGACAAAACAGAACTCCTTACAAGTTAAGACAATAAACCAATGAAAACATGACACAAGAGGGGGACAGGAAATCACATGACATGAATAGGAAACACATGGCTTTGACTAATTTCAAAACAAGACCTAAAACAGATGTGACAGCTAGGTTAAAATGTTACGTGTCTCCTTAAGGGTAGTTGTGAATTAATAATAGTAATGGTGTTTAAACACTGGTGTAGTTGTTGGAAAGTAAACTCAACTGTAGTCACAAAGGAGGACAATAAAGGCAGAAAGTAATGAACCATGTGAGTAACCTATGGTTGATTACTTAAATATTAGGTGAGTAAGACCAGTAAAGGTCAATAGTCCTTTGAGAGACTTGACCATGTTAATGTGAGTGAAGAAAAAGTGGACACCTGACACCATGGACAATCTGTCCACACTGATCCAGGGGTTTGACGACCCCAGGACGAATTCAGGATTTACTGCACAACATAGGTCATCCTCAAGAAGCAGAGTTAGAGGGGGATCAGCAACCTTACCAGGCTCTGTGGAACACGACATGTAAGCGGGAAAAGTGAGTGCAATTCTTTATTGGGTGGCATTTAGAGGCAATAAATGACAGGGTTAATGGTTAAGAAGCTTTAACTTTTTGCAGGGCAGTCAATGCTGAATGTATTGTGAAATGCAAGACCTGCCCGGGCCGGTTTGTGTGGAGGTGGAGCATCAGTGCCGAGCATCAGTCTGGATCTTCTCATGATGAACTGGCCTCTGCTCTAGAACCAGTGGTTGATGGCAGGTACATCCGATGGTTCTCTAGACCGTGGGAAAAAGGTAAGTTGTAAGATGAGTATGTGTTGGAAGGGGGTAAATCCAGTGGCAGGATTACAGAGGGAATTCTGGGCTCAGGGGAGAAAATGGTTCCAGCTGTTCTGGTGGTGGTGATGGCAGTGTATCCTCAGGAAATGGTGGATCACCCAGATTATATGTTCCGTCTGCCCCCGCCCCCCCCCCCTTTTTTTTTTTTTGAGGATGTTACTCGGAGGAGAGACTGATGGACAAAAGTATTAACACTTTCCAATCTTTGGGTTTGGGGATGGGATTTTGAGGAGTGAAATTAGTGGAGCAGCATTTTTTTTTTTTTTTGATGATTTGGTGGTTAGAAGTTGGCATAGCCAATGAAACATTGAAGCTTGATGAACATGATTGAACTTCTTGGACTTTCTCCGGGTCCATCTGCACGTGCCCTGGACCAATGTTATACCCCAGGAACTTGTTGGAGGGTTGATGTAACAAGCACTTTTCTGCCTTGAGGAGCAACTTGTGTTCAAGGAGTCTTTGAGGGACCAGACGGACATGCTGAAGATGTTCCATCAGGGTTTTGGAGAAGATCAGAATATAGTTAATATAATTGAGGATGAGGTGAAGGGAAGAATTCCTTAAAACACAGGAGCGCTTGTCAGCACATCACCCGATTTCCTAAGTGATTTTCCTCTTATCTCCTCTGCGTATTAAGATGAGATCACTTTGCGGGTCGAGTTTGGTGAACAATGCTGGCCTGCATTCATTCTTGGCCACAAAAAAGAAGCTGGGAGCAACAAGTTATGTTGTGGGATGTATCAATTCCCGGTTGAGTTCCTCCTCCACATACTCCTTCATATCCTTCTGTTCTGGAAGCAATAGAGGATATGTACAGACATGGGGTCGAGGATTTCCAGGTAGCCGCTCAATGGCACACCAGGAGTAACTGAGTGGCCTGCTGAGGGCTAAAGATATCACAATGAGCCTCATTTTCCTGAGGAAAGCAGATACTTTGGTCATTTATTACACTTTTGATAGAGATGGCACCAAGGTTAGCAGTGACCGGTGGCTCAGAGGAGGAAGCAGGCATATGGCTGCAAAGAAGAAGTGAAAGGCACTCTAGGAAGCATTAGTCATCCTCAATGGTTGGGCCACTACAGAGTGGATTGGGAGCAGGCGAGGGAAGGAAGGCTGAATATACTGGAAATGCAATTCCACGCTGAGCCTGAGTTGACATTTACAAGAGCCTCGAGTGTGCTGGTTGTGTTGAAGATGCTATCCCATGTTGTGATCAAGCCTTCTGTAAGGAAGTGAACAGACTGATGTAGCTAATGGACCCAGTTGTGGGTATCTTTATTAACAGTAAATCCTTAACTACCAGAGACTGGATGACTTGAGAGAATGGTAGCCAATGGGAAGTAACCCACAGTAGAAGAAAGATGGAATGGAGTAATCCACCATAGAAAGCAATGCAGTAAACATGTAATATTACACATTATCTATTTATAACAAGGCGTAAGGCTTATATCATAACTGTCAATCCCGTGACAAGCTTGATGCATCACCATGAAAATGGGATTCCAATACATTCAATAGCACATCTATTGCTTTCAGAGCAGCAAGTTCTTAAAGTTATAGTGCTATTTTAAATGTTCCTAATAGGTTTCTTATTTTGTCTCCTACAATAGGTTTACATGCATCAAAGGTTAAAAAAACACTTGCAACGTGTAATTTTCTCATAATCAACTCTTTTAGTGTCTAAAACGGTTCAGTAAAGAATTCTCTCTCTAAACCCCTCCTTTCAGAAGGCCTCCTCTGTTCTGATTGGTCAATTTAGCACTTCTGACAGCTTGAATAACTTCATTTATCATGCACTTTGATCTTTGAAACTTTGCAGACCTTTTACAGTCACAAACAGCTATAACACACTACATGAAAGGTAATATATCTGGAAAAGCTTAATAAGGGCACTTTGATAAAAACAGTAGTCAGTAATATGAGTAACAATAATCACAGATTTGTGGCCCAAGCAGAAAGTTTGACACCAATGATCTTCATTATTTTGTATTACATTATTTTAGATGTTTGAATCCGTTTAAATGTACAACCCTCTTGAGCTCCTGTGCTCACTTTATTGGAGCAACAAGTCTTGGCTTATTTTAGCAGTGAGCCATGATTTCCTTTACCTCACAGTCATTCTGGCCACCGTGCAGACATGCTCATGAGCTTCCTAGTGCAATTGTTTGCTTAGCAGAAGTGGTTGCATATTGCATAAGCGGGAAGAAATAAAGAATCCCCGAAGAACATGTAGGCAGTTCCCACAGTTGCTCGCTTTCCATCACTGCCTTATAAAAACACCAGCTAGAGGATGTTAAAAATGCATTACTATTTGGAGCCATGTGGGGCTTTTTGCTTTGGTTCATCTAGCAAGCATTCTACAGCAGCAGCTGTTAAGCATGAATACGATCTGTCTGACAGGGAGGCATTCCCCCAAAATGCCAAGATCTCCACTGACCCAAATAATCAAGCTATCCGCTTGGTTAGTTAATAGCCTCTATTGAGAACCTGTCATAAGAATGCAACATGCAGCATGTCCTGTCATCCGTTGCCCGTCTGTTTTGTCAAGAAAAACAAAAGTAATAGTAACTATATTTTAAGTGAGCGTAGGCCAGATGAAAAGAGCTCAGCAAATTGCTTTGTAATTGCTAAGCAAGATTAACACATGTAGACATATTTGATTGTACTTTTACTTTGTATTTGTGCAATTAAAATGGATGTGTTCCTTCATGTAGTATGATTGACTCACAAACCTATTTTGCAAGCACAATAGCGGTGCAACACAACACATTTTCATGAGCAAATCAATACAAGAATGAAGGAACTCAAAAAGAAAAAAAAAGATTAAGACTGCAAAAAGTGGTTTCCTCCTTCCTTGTGCAGAATTTTGCGACACTGCAAGATCTAATTTATAAACTATGCCCATATACTTTTTCTCCCCCTCAACATCAAAACATTTGACATCAAGGTAAAAAGGTTCATATGGAAAGTTGTGTATTTCAAGTCACTTAATTCCTTCTTTCAGGATGCAGATTTTATATATTAGACATCATGTGGCAACCTAAAACAATGCACCCTGACTCGTGTTACATGTGAAGTTTTGTTCATGGCATGTCACCTAACCTGTCCATGTTGGCATCTGTCTAAAGGCACTGTAACGCGGAGTTAGCGGGTTGAAATCCAAGTGCAGCTTTATTTCCAAAACGCAGTTAGACAGGCAATGATCAACTCAACAGCAAACAGTAGTAACAGGGAAAAGGCAGACTCGTAGTTAATATCCAGGCTAAACAGGTCAAAGGGCAGGCGGATAAACAGCAAAACGAGAAAACAGGCAGGATCAGGATCAGGCAAAAACAGGAATAACGCTCAGAACTGTTACAGTGGAACAAGACTTCGCAAATGACAAGTGTGTGAGGGTTAACTTAAATAGGGACATAGATTGGCTACAGCTGGGCAATGATTAACATGAGGGTAAGGGACTTATGGGAAATGTAGTGCGGTGGATATGAGCGGGCAACCTCTGGTGGCAGGTGGATGGAGGACAACGGAACGGATTCATTACAGGCACGTTCACATCACGGGCGATAATGCTAACGATGACTACAAAGATATAGTTCTAAAAATCATTCTAAATGTAAAAAAAAACAATAGTAGAGTCCACAACTATGACAATAACAGCACAGAGAAAAGATATTAGTAGCCATCAATTTCAGATTTTTTTTCTAGCTGATGAACGATAAAAACCAGCATTTAAAGTGACAGTGACATTTAAAGTGAAATCGTCCGCTGGTGTGGACGCTAATATAGTACAGACTAGCACACTGTTTAGAGTCTCGTTAGCTTGGATAGCCTGCAAGTTGACCCTGGCAAGCTCGATTGCTAAAAAAAAAAAGTGATCCAAGTGATATCTGGGAAAAAATATAACACCATTCACAGAAATTGATAGCAATCATAAATGTTAGCCTGGTGTTTTTACGGTTCAGATTGGCAAACAAGAACAATTGTATAGTGGGGTTTTGCACAATAGATTAACATGACGCCACATGCTAGCCGATGAGTTGAATCAACTCCACAGCAACTACGTAAATTTATCCACTAACCATTCAGAAATGTCCAGTGTCATTCTAAAAGTTGTAACTTTTTCCTCAGTCTCTCCATCAGTGTTGAATCCGGTTTGAACAATGTAAGACTGAACACCGTTACTGATATTCATCATTTTGACTGCGTGAGATTCTCCAGCTTTGTTGTTGTTGAGGAACCCGAGCTGTTAAAGCTCCGCCCTCTTCTGGAAAGCTGGCTGGGAGCAGCAGCTCATTTGCATTTAAAGGGACACAAATAAAATGACAATGTGGGGTATTTTGAGCTGAAACTTCACATTCTGGGGAC
Source organism: Zacco platypus (assembly GCA_038088235.1). Taxonomy (NCBI): domain Eukaryota; kingdom Metazoa; phylum Chordata; class Actinopteri; order Cypriniformes; family Xenocyprididae; genus Zacco; species Zacco platypus. Next base: position 24,572,438 of record CM076070.1, read on the forward strand.
ACCAGAGACTAATATTACATCTTGTGAAAAGGGGCATTATAGGTCCCCTTTAACTCAGCTATTCTAACAAGTGATAGATGTATTTACTAGTTTAGATGCACAGCTTTTGTTATCTGTGTAACTAATGTTGTCAGCGTTGTGCTTGTTTTATTAGTCATCAGTGGATGGGTCAACTTGTCATTCAATCTCTGATAAAGGAAATATAGCATATAGTCTTTTAAACCGTTTCAATTGCCCTTTTCATTCCTCTCCCATACACACACAATACCAAAAGAGGAAAAGTGGAGAAAATTCAAGCAAATGAAATTACTTTACAAAGATTTGACAACATGACAATAACATACAGATAAAAAGACATAAAGCAGTCTTTTGTGTGTGTTCGCCAATTTTATTACTGTAAAATAAATGTCATGTGCAATGTAATGGGCATGTGCTTCAAGTTTGCTTACAGGAAAGAAAATGAATAATAACCTAAAACACGTGAAGACTGTCATAAAAGGAAACTAACATAAATAATGAACATGAATTGAATGAAAATGTATATAAAATTATTTTTAAAACTAAGATTAAAAGGGAAGAGGAGGAGCCAAGTCAGGTAATGAATAAGATTCATACAAATGTACCTTTGAACATTTTGTGTAATTCTACATATGAAACTTATAAAACTGCAAACTTTCCATACATGTTATCTGCAACATATGGCAAGAATGTTGCCCTCCCTTTTTAAAGTGAGGTTAGTTGCATTTTGTTGCATAAATCATACCCATTTTTTAATAAATCTTTACTTTGAAGTTCACTTAAAGTTCTGCGGTGTAACAATTTTAAATTTAAAAACTGAACTTCTGTCTGAAGAATATCTGGAGTGTGAGTGTGTAAGTATCTGGTAAGCTGCCATACAAAATCATCCCAGTGTGCAGGATTATAAGAATGAAAAAAAAAATACATTGATATGTTAAAATTAACATCTTTTCTGATTCATAAATAGGTTATATCCACTGTCGGCATAAGAATCACATAAATCATTGCCATTCTCAGGAAAAGAATATCAAATATATCAGTCTAACAAATATGTAACAATAAAATTAGATATTTGCAAACATATAATAGACAAGCACAACAAAAAAACATACTTTCTTCCTGTTACAGTATGTAAAATCAATACACAGAACCACAGCTGATATGTTCTTTCTAAACCACAATGCTTGTGAACAGAGTGCTGTAACCACACACACTGTTTGAAGAAGAGAAACTTATTGATGTTTCTTGGAGGACTCTATTGTCTGCAGTAGCAATTCAAGGTACACAGAGATCTTGTCATGCTAATTTATTATGTTCTTTTTTTTGCTTACTCAGCCTTAAATTCCATTAGCATTTCTCTCTGTATCAGAGATGAGAGAACATTTTGGCTATACAGAATGATGCATCTTAGGTTATTAAAAGCAACCCAACCAGGCCAAAAAGGGGCAGCACTCCAACCAAGATTCAAGATGCTGTAGAAATTTGCAGTTTTAAACTCTATACTGTATGTGTAACGGTCTTGTAGGGAACAGATGCGCACAACAACGGAGAATCACGGGAACAAAGTTTAAAAAGGAACAAGAGAAGAAATCCAAACAAGACACTAAACATTAACAACGACCGACAAAGGAACAGAGGGAACACAGGGCTTATATAACAGAAACACAAGATGAAAATGAGGATAAATTAACGAAACACAGCTGATGGGAATAAACTAATGATGACGTGGCGGGAACAGACAAAGAGCACATGTGACACAATAACAACAAAACAGAGTCCAGGACAGAAACACATGTAACATTACCGCCCCCTCTTGGAAGGCGCGACCTCGCACCTAACAGAGTCCAATCTGGGAGGGGGGCCACCCTGGAGGCCACCTGACCTACCTGCTCCTGCCCATGGCCTTCAGGGCGAAGCCAGGAGCTCAGGCGACCAGGGCGAAGCCAGGAGCTCAGGCGACCAGGGCGAAGCCAGGAGCTCAGGCGACCAGGGCGGAGCCTGGAACTCAGCTGTCCAGGACGGAGCCGGGAGCCCAGTCGTACTCAGGCGGCAGAAGGTCTGGAGCCGTTTCAGGGAGCTCAGGCGCTGCCGATTCAGGTAGCTCTGGCGCTGGAGATGCAGGGAGCTCTGGTGCTGGAGATACAGGGAGGAACGCTGGAGATACAGGGAGAAGCTCAGGCTCTGAGGAAAAGTCTATAAGCCACTCCTCAGCCGGTATGACCACCTCGGCCGTAAGAGGGCGTGGCTTGGGTGCAGCACACGGCTGCGGCTCGCGCTTGGCGGCCATCTTGCTCGTGGAACAGAGGACAGGGCTGATGTCTTTCCCCTTCCTGTGGGACGGCGCCGGCGGACAGAAATGGTCGGCGTCATTGGACTGGCATGCGGTGCATTTCGGCATTGGGCGAGTAGGCGCAGCCGAGTGTCTCCCAAATGGGACGGGATGCGGATGCGGCCAGCCATTCTGCCGCAAACCCCTGCTGTCTGTCACGGCTTTAAGTCGTCGTGCTGTTAACACTGCAGTCTGCTTCGGTTATGGTCGGTCGTTCTGTAATGGTCTTGTTGGTAACAGATGCGCACGACAACAGAGAATCACTGGAACAAAGTTTAATAAGGAACAAGAGAAGAAATCCAAACAAGACACTAAACATTGACAACGACCGACAAAGGAACAGAGGGAACACAGGGCTTATATAACAGAAACACAAGATGAAAATGAGGATAAATTAACGAAACACAGCTGATGGGAATAAACTAATGATGACGTGGCGGGAACAGACGAAGAGCACATGTAACACAATAACAACAAAACAGAGTCCAGGACAGAAACACATGTAACATTACCGCCCCCTCTTGGAAGGCGCGACCTCGCACCTAACAGAGTCCAATCTGGGAGGGGGGCCACCCTGGAGGCCACCTGACCTACCCGCTCCTGCCCATGGCCTCCAGGGCGAAGCCAGGAGCTCAGGCGACCAGGGCGAAGCCAGGAGCTCAGGCGACCAGGGCGGAGTCCAGGTCAGTGACCAGGGCGGAGCCTGGAACTCAGCCGTCCAGGACGGAGCCGGGAGCCCAGTCGTACTCAGGCGGCAGAAGGTCTGGAGCCGTTTCAGGGAGCTCAGGCGCTGCCGATTCAGGTAGCTCTGGCGCTGGAGATGCAGGGAGCTCCGGTGCTGGAGATACAGGGAGGAACGCTGGAGATACAGGGAGAAGCTCAGGCTCTGAGGTAAAGTCTATAAGCCACTCCTCAGCCGGTATGACCACCTCGGCCGTAAGAGGGCGTGGCTTGGGTGCAGCACACGGCTGCGGCTCGCGCTCGGCGGCCATCTTGCTCGCGGAACAGAGGACAGGGCTGATGTCTTTCCCCTTCCTGTGGGACGGCGCTGACGGACAGAAATGGTCGGCGTCATTGGACTGGCATGTGGTCAGCCAGCCATTCTGCCGCAAACCCCTGCTGTCTGTCACGGCTTTAAGTCGTCGTGCTGTTAACACTGCAGTCTGCTTCGGTTATGGTCAGTCGTTCTGTAATGGTCTTGTTGGTAACAGATGCGCACGACAACAGAGAATCACTGGAACAAAGTTTAATAAGGAACAAGAGAAGAAATCCAAACAAGACACTAAACATTGACAACGACCGACAAAGGAACAGAGGGAACGCAGGGCTTATATAACAGAAACACAAGATGAAAATGAGGAAAATTAACGAAACACAGCTGATGGGAATGAACTAATGAAGACGTGGCGGGAACAGACAAAGAGCACATGTGACACAATAACAACAAAACAGAGTCCAGGACAGAAACACATGTAACAGTACAGGTGCTGGTCATATATTTAGAATATCATCAAAAAATTTATTTATTTCACTAATTCCATTCAAAAAGTGAAACTTGTATATTATGTTCATTCATTACACACAGACTGATATATTTCAAATGTTTATTTCTTTTAATTTTGATGATTATAACTGACAACTAAGGAAATTCCCAAATTCAGTATCTCAGAAAATTAGAATATTACTTAAGATCAATACAAAGAAATGATTTTTAGAAATCTTGGCCAACTGAAAAGTATGAACATGAAAAGTATGATCATGTCCAGCACTCAATACTTAGTTGGGGCTCCTTTTGGCTGAATTACTGCAGCAATGCGGCGTGGAGTCGATCAGTCTGTGGCGCTGCTCAGGTGTTATGAGAGCCCAGGTTGCTCTGATAGTGGCCTTCAGCTCTTCTGCATTGTTGCGTCTGGCATATCGCATCTTCTTCTTCACAATACCCCATAGATTTTCTATGGGGTTAAGGTCAGGTGAGTTTGCTGGCCAATTAAGAACAGGGATACCATGGTCCTTAAACCAGGTACTGGTTGCTTTGGTACTGTGTGCAGGTGCCAAGTCCTGTTGGAAAATGAAATCTGCATCTCCATAAAGTTGGTCAGCAGCAGGAAGCATGAAGTGCTCTAAAACTTCCTGGTATACGGCTGCGTTGACCTTTGACCTCAGCAGCAGTCCAGTCCTTTTCGTCTTTAGCCCAGGCGAGACGTTTCTGAGTGGCTTGACACAAGGAATGCGACAGCTGAAACCTTTGTCTTGCATACGTCTGTGCGTAGTGGTTCTTGAAGCACTGACTCCAGCTGCAGTCCACTCTTTGTGAATCTCGCCCACATTTTTGAATGGGTTTTGTTTCACAATCCTCTCCAGGGTGCGGTTATCCCTATTGCTTGTACACTTTTTTCTACCACATCTTTTCCTACCCTTCGCCTCTCTATTAATGTGATTGGACACAGAGCTCTGTGAACAGCCAGCCTCTTTTGCACAGACTACCTTTTGTGTCTTGCCCTCCTTGTGCAAGGTGTCAATGGTCGTCTTTTAGACAACTGTCAAGTCAGCAGTCTTCCCCATGATTGTCTAGCCTACAGAACTAGACTGAGAGACCATTTAAAGGTTTTGAGTTAATTAGCTGATTAGAGTGTGGCACCAGGTGTCTTCAATATTGAACCTTTTCACAATATTCTAATTTTCTGAGATACTGAATTTGGGATTTTCCTTAGTTGTCAGTTATAATCAACAAAATTAAAAGAAATAAACATTTGAAATATATCAGTCTGTGTGTAATGAATGAATATAATATACAATTTTCACTTTTTGAATGGAATTAGTGAAATAAATCAATTTTTTGATGATATTCTGATTATATGACCAGCACCTGTATGTTAGCATGTATAAGTGTTTTGCTGTAGTTATGTTATAGTTGAAGTTTAGGCAAAATATCCCTAATTATTTGGGATATTCCTTAAAGGTGTTTTAAATAACTATATAAAACATTTTAAATATACTTTTAAAAAAATATAGTAATAAAGGTTTTTTTTCATCATAATGATATCAGGACAGACATGTCCCCAAAAATATTTGAATAAATTTTAATTCCAAAATAAAAAGTCTGTATATATTATATTGCATTTTAAATTTATTTATTTTGAAGAAATTAGATAGGACCAAATATTAGTGCCACATTCTCAGGTTATGCAGTGAAGGTGAGAACATGCTACTCTAGATGTAGGCCCTAGTAGTTCATTTGATACAGTCAGCCTGACATTTTCATTATGTATTCAGAGAGCTTGTGAGTTTTTGCCAGTTGCTACGTCTGAATGGTTGTGGGAGGGAGACTGTTTCTCTATGAGTGTATGAAGATATGACTCAGCCAAGGATGGTGGGAGGAGAGAGAGGTAGGCACACAATTAAAGGCACAACCATTTTGAGAACAGCAGGCAAACACGTGTGGGAAAATTCACTTCAGTGTGATTTAGATTCTGTGGACAACATAAACAGAATATGCTTTTGCCTCAGATAAGATCTTGTGAAGAGCAAACTATCATTTTTCAACAATCCTCCTGGATTGTACATCAGTATCAAGGTGGAACTCATTGGCTGGTGCCCCGCCAACAAAGCATCATCTGACACTCTCACAATCACCTTAAAGCTGCTGTTTGGAACTTTTGCTTCTCAATCGTCAACTCTGTTTGAAAGTTATCCGGTGGTCACCTCTGACAGAATCAACCAATCAAAACACTGGACTTGAAAGGTGCCAATGTGCATTTCCCTCGATCTCGGGACAGATTAGAGACAGAGAATTGTTCCAGTTTCTGGGTTGCTTCAATTCCCTGTTCTGGTTCCAGGCTCCAGTTCCTCTTCTGTTCCTGGTTCAAGGTTCCAGTCCCAAGATGTGCTAAGCTAAGTCCAACTCTACAGAGTTGTGAAGTTGCTCTCTCGAGACTCTGAAGCTCTAAAGAGCAAGTAATGAATTTAGGAAGTTTGAAAACTGCAACAGAGACACCGATGACAAGCTTATCCCGTTATTCTTGTCTATCCTTTTATTAATAAAATTGTTTTAGACTAATGTCTTCCTTGTGTTGAGTGGTCGGTTGACGAACTTTCTCCAATTTATATAATTGTAATTCAGTCAACAATCTTCCATGATTATTCTTTATTGTCAAGGTGAAATTCCTTGGCTCGTGCCCCAAAATATTGGAAGGAATCATCTGACGCTCTCACACTCACCTTAGGTGATGTGCGACCAAAATACTCAATATTAATATTAATACAAATTATTAATATTAAAGACCATAAATTTGTGGTGCCCTCGTGTGAGTCTAATCCAAAATCACTACATACTCCACAAGCACTCCCACTGAATCGCACTGTTTTGCTCAGACTCCAAGCCAATTTTGAAGATTGTTTGTAACCAAACACTTGATGGGCCCTATTAACTTCCATAGATACTGTCAACTGTTTGGTTAACAACATTCTTCAAAATATCTTCTTTTGTGTTCACCAGAAGAAAGAAATTCATATAGGTTTGGATCAACTTGAGGGTGAGTAAATTCATTTTTAGGTTAACTATCCCTTTTAAGTACATCGTTGTCATACCCTTAATTTCTTCTTATTTGGCAGTTTGTGGTTTTAAAGGAGAATCTACTGTTTTATTTCACCCTCGACACTGGAATAATTGTAACCACTACCGGTGTCAAAACACTGATGCTGTGCTGTGTGCATTTCCAGTGCTGGTTGCTGGTATCTACCATTTACACATGACAACCAGTGCCTGGGGATATTGGAGAGGGAATTGGAGGGAACCACTAGCTGACACACACAGACAGCATACTACAACCAGTTACACATTCTGAACCGGTCACAAACAAATGTTATCTTAACTAGGAATATGACAAATGTTGGTGAAATATCCTTGGTCTTTTATAACAGACTGATGCGGATCTGAAGCGCTGTGAATGGCCTCATTAAGTATCTTTGAGGAGCCTTGAGGAAAATATCAGCTTCTTGAGAGAAAATCTACAGTATATGTAGCCATATGACTGTCCTCTTCCTCAGATGCTGCCATGCCAACCCCATGCATTTCTCTAACACCAAGCAAAAAAAAAAAAAAAGACTGTGAGCAGTTTTTACTCTCTTCCATGCAGACAGCCTCATTTAGTTTAATGTGCTTTTCTGCCACAATCATAATGTGCCTGAATCATAATCAAGCACTGTTCGTTGTTGGCCAGAGGAGAACTGCCCCTCCAACTGAGCTTGGTTTCTCACATTTTTTTTTTCCCTCTATTTTTGTCAGCTGATGTAGTTTGGGTTCCTTGCCGCTGTTGCTTCTAGCTTGCTTAGTTGGGGACACTTGATATTCAACAATGTTTTTGATCTGCCTGCATTGACACCATTCTATGCAAATTGAACTGAGCTAGGCGATGACATCACCGTTTTCTCCAGAGCTGCTATATGTATTAATGGACTAAATGAATAATAAATGATCTTTAAAACGGAACGAATCAATACTGAAATTACTTAAGCTGGAAAATGACACCATTTTCTTCTAGAGCTGATGTGCAGCCAAAATTATGTTTCTGTTTCACTGTAAAGCTGCTTTGACACAAACATTGTAAAAGCGCTATAAATAAAGGTGACTTGACTTGACTGACAAGTCTTAGTCATGCTTGTACAGAAGCATAAAGTTGAACTCATCCAAAGCAAAAAGTATATGTGAATTTAAATTAAAAATCAGTATATAAGTGTAGCTGAATTGATATTATGAAGAAATGGAATTTAAAATATGGTGGATTTTTATAACCTTCAAATGGTTTTGTATCCTGGAAGGCATCCGAAATCGCTTAAATATGGCACTATTTGAGGGGACAACCATTTGCAGTGTTGTCTGAAACCATGGTGAAGGTTATTGAGTGCACTCATTCAATCCCACAATGCACCACAATAACAAGTGTACAACCGATGTACTATCAATGGCTAGATAAAACCCATAATGCACCGTGTGTCACTCGCCAAATTAATTCCCATGTCTGACCAGAAGATGGTGAATCATCCATCCATCCATTTTCCAAACCGCTGGTCCAATGTGGGTACAGCGTAATGTCATACATGTAGAAATAAGTCCTTTTTAAGTTTAGTTCCCATGACAAGAGATTAAGATAAGTCTTTTCATCTTACTACTGGAGCTGCCAAGTTTTTGTAAGTTTCAAACAATTGTTAAACAGCAAGCACAAACTATGTAAAAGCAGCAGTCCTTCCTACACACTCAGTATCCGAATTCACTCACTCGTTTTTATTCACTCCCTCAAGTGAACTATAATAATGGACTAATGTGGGGAATAGTGAAAAAGGGTATAGGGGGTGATTTCGTACACAGCCCCAAGTAATAGCACAGAAATTTCTGGGTAGTGATTTTTGTCTTATCACATACCACTATTGATTCAGAATCAGTATTAAAAATGTACTAGCGTATAAATACTAATAGTATAACAGCAGGAGTGTTAGTAAGGATTCAGGCCGTGTCTACACGAACATGGGTATTTTCAAAACCGCAGCTTTTTCTTTGCGGTTTGGCTGTTCGTCCACACGCAAATGCAGAATTTAGTCACTGAAACTAACTAACTTTTTTGAAAACTCCTGACCGGGGGCAGATTTTTAGAAACTACAGTTACAGCATTGTCATGTAGATGGTGAAACCGGATGTAACGCGGTTATAATGTAGGGGAAGAAGGAAGCCGGAACCGGCAAACGTTAAACATAAATTTAAGAACAATTAAATAAACAACAAAACGAAAGTAAATGGCGGAAGTCCCTTCCTTATATTATAGAAAATGTCCTGTTATGAAAAGGAAAAAAGCAGATCTATGTGTGAGATTACTATAAAATAAATAGAAATAGAATTGAATAAACATTTAAACATTATAATAGTGCTTTATATATATATATATATATATATATATATATATATATATATATATATAGAGAGAGAGAGAGAGAGAGAGAGAGAGAACTATTATTTATGTATATATGCATGTATAATATAATATTGTATAACTATATAACAGATTTAGTCACATTAATATAACTATATTAATTAAATAACACGCATCTGAATACCTCTTAAGCAAACTAACCCTGGTTATGTTCAGAGAGTAAGTTGCAATGGCTACATTTCCTGAAAGTTACCTCTGTTTTTGGAACCAAAAGTTGAGATTATCGGCTTACTCATTATTAAACATACCTGGGTATGTCACATAACCTGCTTTCTGGAATTCTCCCTAGGCCTCAAAACAAAAAACTCCGGCACCGGACAAATATCTGATTTTGATAAAGCATTAATCATTTAGTATGAGAAGTATGTAGTAGGCAAAACCGGAAAAAAAAAATCTGGAGCCTGAGAGTGAAGCATGAGTCACTATGGTTTTACCCCTGAGATATGTGTCAACCATAATGGCTAACAGCCGTAGTCATTTTTAGTAAACAAAGTCAGAACCTGGCATGCAATGATCTGGAAAAATGCAGTCATGCTCAGACGATATGATAGATAGCCATTGCAGAAAACATAAATATATTACAAACATAAAAAAGTTGAAACAGAAACATGGTTGTACCAATTATTATTCTCTAAATCTGCTTTCATGATCATTGTAATCATGATTATTGAAGTATAATTGTTGGATTTTAATGTAAAATCTTATATATATATATATATATATATATATATATATATATATATATATATATATATAAAGTTAAAAATAGAATCTAGACTACATTAATTGCCAACATGAGGGCTTTTTTCAAGATGTATTATAATATTACATTTTAAATATTTTAATTCATTCATAAAAGTATTTATGAATTATTTATACGTTTACCTCATCATTTAACTCATTTAAGTATACTTTTAAGAAGTGGCTTCTTCGTAATCAACGATGTGAACATTAATGTTTATTTAACTATTTATTACTATTAATAACTTTATTATTATTATTATTATTATTATTATTATTTTACCCATATCAATTCCTGTCTTTTTTTTTCTTTCTTTCTTTTAAATTTTGTTAATTTTGATAACGCGTTGTTTAATTGTATTTTAGAGCATTGTTTATCATTTTTGATTGTATTAAATGTTATCGTTTTTCTATTTTGTTTCTTTTCTTGTCTCTAGTTTTTACACCTAATAACATCAGGCAAAGGAACTACCAATGAAAACTAGCTTTTGGGCTAATTTGGGAACATTTACATTCATGAATATTGATTAATGTACACTGTCCCTTTTTGGAAAAGAAAAAAAAAAAGACCTATGCATTTCTTACAAAGGCTGTTAGGTGCTTCTCAACCTGCGGCCCGTCACGAATGCAAATGCAGCCCCCGATATGCCGACCACATTTAAAAAACAACTTCCAGCTTTACAATTTATTAATTTTTGACTTGAAATTAAATTAAAATAGATTAAATGAATATAAGTTTGAACTATAATGTTTTTTTGTCATATAAAATTATTTTGGTGTTCATACATTATTTTCAGACATGCGCAGACCTGCTATATACTGAGTACTCAGTTAACGAACACTTACAAGCGCACGCTTTGGCAGAATTTCAATTGCAGCCATTATTTTTGTAAATTTAGGGATCGAAATTGGCAAATTTGTTATTAGAGGAGAAAAACAAAATGAGGAACATACCAATAAAGGAACACATTGCAAACAAGAAGAGTCATAGCATCAGCAGCGAAGGAAAGAAGAATGGAAGAATCAGTTTGCTGTCAATGAGGGAGATGGGCAGCCTTTGTTTGCTCTGCAGTAAATTACTTTGTAACGATCATCAGCTGAAGTGCCCGTGAGAACCACTGCAGGGCACTTCACCTTGGGCTTTCACACACACACACACACACACACACATACACACATGCATATTCACTCCCAGACTTCACTTCCCACAATGCACTACACACCCACTCACTCATTTCAGGCAGACTACATTTCCCAGAAGCCCCGCACCCAATCACTGATCACCTCACCAGCTGTAGCTCATTATATGCACCATATAAGCACACTACACCAACACATCCATGGGAGGTCTTGTTATTTCTCTGTGTGGAGCATTTATCCCTGTCTTGTCTTCCAGTTGTTACCCTGCCTGTTTTCCTGTCTTTCATGATCATTTATCTGCCTGCCTTTTGACCATTGCTGTGTTTTGCTGGACTGTGATTGTATGCTGACTGTCTCGACTTCTAGCCCGTCTAACGACCACGATTCTGCCTATCCTCTGCCATTCCTCTTTGCAGTTGTTTTGACCATTGCCTGTTTGACTACCTCTGCCAATAATGCCTGCATTTGGATCCCACTCCGTTGACCCTTCATTATAGAAGATCTCGCCAACCCAAGATCCAGCGGCTGTACCAGCAGTGTCACTAACAGTATGGATTACTTCAACCAGTTAATGCGGCTTCAACAGGGAGATTCATCGACTGAGGATTATGTTTCCCAGTTCTCTGAGTTGTCAGATCACATCACGTATGACGAAATCTTGTTTAAATGCCTATTTCGTCGGGGTCTTAATGAATAATTAAATGAATTAATCCTGGTTTCCTGATGAGAACTTTAAATGTAGTTTGATCGAATTTATAGAGTTGTATCGAATGTATAGGAGATGCGAAACATGACTTGTCACAATCACCAACTGAACCAGCTTTGGTGTTATCTAGCCCTGTCATTCATGAACATGTAGCTTCCTGTAGCTTCCCCACCTGAGCCCAGTCACAACATGGTGGCCACATCTGAGCCCGTAAACAAAATGGCCACCAGACCAGAGTCACAGCACGCCGCAGCTGATCGTTCAGAGTCACGGCACGCCGCAGCTGATCGTCCAGAGTCACGGCACGCCGCAGCTGATCGTCCAGCGTCACGGCACACCGCAGCTGATCGTCCAGCGTCACGGCACGCCGCAGCTGATCGTCCAGAGTCACGGCACGCCGCAGGTGATCGTCCAAAGGCGACCCAGTCAGGTCACCACTGATTACCATCAACCCAATCAGGTCACCGCTGATTACCATCAACCCAGTCAGCCGCTGATTACCATCAACCCAGTCAGGTCACCGCTGATTACCATCAACCCAGTCAGGTCACCGCTGATTACCATCAACCCAGTCAGGTCACCACTGATTACCATCAACCCAGTCAGGTCACCACTGATTACCATCAACCCAGTCAGGTCACCACTGATTACCATCAACCCAGTCAGGTCACCGCTGATTACCATCAACCCAGTCAGGTCACCACTGATTACCATCAACCCAGTCAGGTCACCGCTGATTACCATCAACCCAGTCAGCCGCTGATTACCATCAACTCAGTCAGGTCACCGCTGATTACCATCAACCCAGTCAGGTAACCGCTGATTACCATCAACCCAGTCAAGTCACCACTGATTATCATCAACCCAGTCAAGTCACCAGTGATTACCATGAACCAAGCCAAGTCACCATGGAGCATCCTCAGCCACGACGTAAGCGTAAGCCACGCCGTAAGAAGGCCGCTCCAGCGCTCCCTGAGGCCGCTCCACATTCCCTAGATCTCCCAGTGTCAACGCCCGCTCCAGACCCTCCTAAGCTTTGTCACGTCTCAGCAGAGATTCCAGAGCCTCTTCATGTCTCAGTCAAGCTGTCAGAACCTTATCTCGTCTCAGCGGAGCTTCCAGAACCTTGTCACGTCTCAGCGGAACTTCCAGAGCAACATTACGTCTATGCAGATCTTCCTGAGCTAATAACGACCCAGGCTAGACCTGCTCATCCACCGACTGGTCACACATCACCTACCCAACCAGGGATGCTTCACATCACGCCTGCCCGGCAGTCACCGGTTCAAGCCATGCCTGCCCAGCACCCAATGGTCCAAAACACGCCTGCCCAGCAGCCAACGAGTCACGTCACGTCTGTCCAGCCTCAGACAACTCATGTCACGCCTGTCCAGCCATCAGCGACTGCTCATGTCACGCCTGCCCTGCCTGAGCTGTTAGAGGATGCAGCTCTGTCTATGTTGGCTATGGCCATTTTATGTTTGTGGGCAATACACGCATCGGTGCCAGCTTCGGACCAGCCACAAGAGACCGCTACTGAGTCAGGGCCTAGGTCATTCCCTGACGCCCTGGAGGGTCTCCCAGTAGGCCATCCTGCTCCCGAATTGTTTCCCCTGTCGGCAGTACTCCTCATAATGGGGGTAACGTTATGGTGCACCTGGGCCGCGTACACCCCCGCTGACTCTCCAGAGGTGACGGCTGATGCTCCAGAGCCTCGTGGAGTGTTGGAGCTTGCTTCAGCTCCTTGCATGGTGGTGGCGTCCAGCAACCTTGAACCAGCCACAGAAACCATTTATGAACAGTTAACCCTACAAACTACTATCACTAGAGTCACCACTGAATTTCTTGTCTACCCTGATACGACCATGGAGTTCATTCCTGACATGTCTGTCTGCCCTGATACAACCACGGAGGTCGTTTTTGAACTGTCTGTCTGTCTTAATGTGACCACAGAGGTCATCACTGAGCGTCCTATCTGTCCTGATACGACAACGGTGGTCACCTATGACTGTCTTGAATCTCTCCATGAGAACCACTGCAGGGCACTTCACCTTGGACTTTCACACACACATGCACATTCACTCCCGGACTTCACTTCCCACAATGCACTACACACCCACTCACTCATTTCAGGCAGACTACATTTCCCAGAAGCCCCACATCCAATCACTGATCACCTTACCAGGTGCAGCTCATTATATGCACCATATAAGCACACTACACCAACACATCCATGCAAGGTCTTGTTACTTCCCTGTGTGGAGCATTTCTGAGCGTTTATCCCTGTCTTGTCTTCCGATTGTTACCCTGCCTGCTTTCCTGCCTTTTGACCATAGCTGTGTTTTACTGGACTGTGATTGTATGCTGACTGTCTCGACTTCTAGCCCGTCTAATGACCACGATTCTGCCTATCCTCTGCCATTCCTGTTTGCTATTATTTTGACCATTGCCTGTTTGACTACCTCTGTCAATAAAGCCTGCATTTGGATCCCACTCCGTTGACCCTTCATTACATACTTGGCATATGCAAAACCTATAATGTCAAAAGATATGTGAATTCGATGTGTTTGTTTGATGTCTTGACACGTGAGGTCTTGATATCGTCAGATTGTAACAATGCGCTCAATGTTGTGTAACATGAGTTTATTGAACAGGAAAGTTTCACTTTGATATGAAGAAGCCGCACTGCCAGCCATTTCAACGCACTGTGAAACGAAAACAAATTTCTTATAGTATTTGTTGCCAGCATTTGTTGATTTTGCAGTGTGACAGAAATAAAATACATCATGTGCCACCAGAAAACACTTCCTCTTCTGTGTGTGCAACATCTAGGTATAATAATGATATTATCTGCTAATACCATAACATTAAATCTGATTGGCTTTCATTGGTGATGTCATATGTAAATGATATGCGGCCCGTGAGACTTGCACTTGGACCATAGTGCGGCCCACTGGGAAAAAGGTTGAGAATCGCTGGGTTAAAACATATCCAATATAACAGGAAAAGGCTTCATTACTGCACAAAACAAATTATTATTATTATTAAATTAGGATTACAATTAAAAAAAAAACCTTTAATCTGATTGTATGATCAAATCTTAAGTAATGTGACAAAATGAGTATATGTATTTTAAAAAGAATTTTAGAACTTAAAATTTATGCTTTTAAAAAGTAATGAAATGTTGGTAACACTTTAAAATAAGGTTCATTAGTTAACATAAACTAACAATGAACTGAAGTTCTACAGCATTTATTAATCTTTCTTAATGTTAATTTCAACATTTACTAACACATTATTAAAATCTTGTTAACATTAGTTAATGCACTGTGAACGAACACGAACAAACAATGAACTGTATTTTCATTAAATAACGTTATCGAAGATTAGTAAATACAGTAACGAGTGTATTGCTCACGGTTAGTTCATGTTAGTTAATACATAACTAATGTTTAACTAATGAACCTTATTGTAAAGTGTTACTGAAATGTTTCATTGCCTTTATAGTGGCTTTTATGCAACACTACTGAATTTGGTCATCGTGAACCTTCTTAACCGTATAATCTTTGCGTCTAAAATACAGGCATTTCATTACCTTTGTTCTTGGTCTCCTAATAGAATTCTTGTTTATTTGTTGAGGCAATTTGATGCTGTTATTACAGACTATTAGGAAGAGGCCATTTTAATTAGGTATTAGAATGCTCTGTGGGTGATGTTCCCTTACCCACTCTCCGATGGACGCAGCTGTTCACAATGCCTTGTTCATATCAACAATTTTCTCTTATTTAAACAGCGCTGTACATGTGGCTGGACACTGAGAGACCATGGAAGTGGACACAACCAAATATTAACAGATGTGAAAACAAGGGGGGCAGGGGGCTGCATTAAACCTTCATTAAGGAAAGCAACCCATACGTGGGGGTGAACGTTCCTCAAAAATTAGGCCTGGAAATTAAAGAATTATCTCTTGGGTTTAATTTCTGAAAGATGTGTTTTTCTCTATATATTGACAGGGTGCAGTAAAAAAAGAGAGAGAAACACTTTTGGTAAACAAATTCTACACTATTTTGGAAAGATAGACATGAAACAGGTTAGGAATGTGGAAACACCTGTATCAAAAAAGAGGAAGATGGAAATTTATGATATACAAAGAAACACAAACATGCATTCAAATTATTTTCTGGGAACTCGAACAAATTGTACACTCCCAGAGAACAACTGTATTCCCATGAAGTTGCTCTTTCATATAGTTCAGGTTACTTTATTTTATTTATTTTTTAATACAATGTTTTGGATCCCATTGACTTTCATTTTGTGAAGAAACAAAAAATATATATATAAAATTCTTATTTGAGAGTTTTCTTTACTCTTGGCTACAAACAGCAGATGGATGGAAACACTGGTGTGTTTTACATACTGTAGATCTTGTGCTCCATCTGTCACAGGCACAGCAGGTTTTTCTTCTCTGGCACTGGCCTTAGGACTGGGATTGACAAGAGATTTATGACTTGACATCATGTGATGCACAACAGTAATTTAACTTGAAGAATGCTGATCCGACTCCTGCCCAAGATTGCCAGTGGACTTCAAAAAATATCAGTCCTTAGAAAATAGCATAAGCACATGAGTGTATTTTATGTCTACTCTTATGCACATTTCAGAAAAAGATTTGGTCACAGTTTAGTTTAGGGTCCAACTCTCACTAATAACTACGACTTTTGCTTTGGTAAACTCCTAATTACTGCTTATTAATAATTAAGGTAGATGTTAAGTTTAGGTATTGGGTAGGATGTAGAATATTGTCATTCAGAATAAGGCATTAATATGTACTTTATAAGTACTAATAAACAGCCAATATCCTATTAATATGAATACTAATAAGCAACTAGTTAATAGTGAGAATTGGACCCTAAAGTGTTACCAAAGATTTAATAACATGTTTAAATGTTTTTGGGAAGATAAAAAGTTAGGCCTATTAGTCTATCCAAATTTACACATAGTAAACAACATTTTAAAGTCCCTCTGAAATAAAAAAAGTTTTTTTTAGCTTTTAGTATGAAAATGTTTGCCTTAAGGTTATGAAAAAGCTGGTGTGTTCCAAGACACATTTAGGAGATATAAACATTCAAAACTTACTGTCTCTCACGGATTTTCATGACATCACACTTCAGCTTCTCATCAGATCTTCTGTCCAATCAAATGTTCTCTAGAATCTGAAGTCCCGCCCCCTCCTACACTGTAAACAGACAGTGAAGCTGAAGATTAAAATGGTCATTTGTTCAAACGTTTACTAGTTTCTACATGGTGAATGGCAGATAGTGCACTATATAGAGAACAGGGAACGATTCAGACAGTGTAAATGCTTTCCATTGACGTGGATGAAGTCTGTTTTCGCGTGAATGTCTTGTGAACCGTTGCAGCGCAAGCACAGTGTGCTCTGGCCCAGAGACACAAGAGCCCAAAGCACACTATCCCAAACTTTTATTTCAAATCACAAGGAACTCAAGAGCACAGGGAAACTCTGAGAAGAACATAAACCAACACTTCTCATCGACGACATCAGAAAAGAGGGAACTGAAAATCTATAATAAGCAACAGGTGGGACTTAATCAGTCTCTATAGAATTAAACAAGGTGTCCAACCTCAAGGCGCTGCCTTCACGTGCAATTGGAATGATCATAAATACGTTAATAGTTGGACACGGATGCTCTTTCGAGTCGCATTATGTATTATAATTCTTCTTATGTATTATATATTACAAACTTTCTGATCTTTACTGACTGATTTCTGGGTAAATTACTCAGTTGGTGGTTGAAGTTCCATGGACACTAAATTACCATAATAACCACCCATAAATTGCAACTACATGAATTAACAGAATTAAATAATAAACGAATGACTCTAATTAAGGCAGTGTTTGCGATGTGATGCCAGTTCTACTTTTTGCGAGCAGGGGTGGTCCCAATGTATGTGTATACGTTCATCAAGCATCGGTGAACCATAGTGTTGAATTTAAACCTGACAAAACAATGTGCAAGGGGTCCCTCTGCATTCCTACACTTTTACTCTTTTCTTTCTTTCTCAGTAGGGAGCGCGATGGCTCTGCATCGTGCAGGTTAGCATCCTTGCCTGGGCAGGCAGGGCAACCATGTGTGACAGAGGGCCACTCATTAAATAATGTAGAATGGAGGGTTCATCTAAGGCGCTGTCATAGCATGTTACATAGATGAGTGCTTTGTGTACTATACTGCTTCCATACCACATTCCCCCATGCTAACAGAGCTCCAATTACTTCCAGTTTTGTTCAGAAAAAAGAAGACAGCTAAGCATATGCTACTTTTAACAAAATAGCTTTGTCAATCAAACACTCTCCCCCACTTATATTCTCTTTACTGTAATGTGAAAAACTAATATATCCTTATTTTTTTTATTTTAAAGTATGCATTAGTATTTTAAGTAATCAAACCCATGATATTGGTGATCACTCTATGCACAGTGCATTCTCAGCATTGCCACAAGGGGTGCTATAGTATGAATTACTTTAAACTTAGGCTGTGTTTACACTGTCACAAAAAAATCAGATTTTTTACTCACATCTGACACAGATCTGAATTTTTTGCACATGTGTGAACACAAAAATCTGCACGAAATACAATTTTTTAACATCCATTCAGAGCCTCTTTGTGTTCTTTTAAATGAGATACATGTCTGATATCTGAACATCTGACCTGAGTCTAAACATGAATATCCAATCTCCTTTGGATTTCCATGCCACCACAAGGCGAGGGCAACACGTTTGCCCACAAAGATAACTTTTTAATGGTGTATTATGACATGCCATATGTGCTTGCATTAAAACTCAGGGATTTTTTTTAAAAGTTAAAGGGTTAGTTCACCCAAAACTGAAATTTCTGTCATTCACTCTCATGTCGTCCCAAAACCGTAGGACTTTCATTCATCTTCGGAACACAAATTAAGATATTTTTTGATGAAATCTGAGAGAATTCTGTCCTTCCATAAACAGCTTCAGTGGTACTGGTGATCTGAGGATCACAGTGAGCACGTTTCCTTCGTGGGAACCAACCCCCGAGGAACCTTCACTTCTCCTGCACTCCGAAGCCAGTAGAGCTGCCGAGGGAGCGTGCTGGGCCGTCTCAAAGATGTGCACCAGCCGTATCCTTTGGAGCTCCCCCCAATGACTGGATGGTGATCGCTGCATTGTAGGGTGAGCCAGACTTCTCTGGAGATAAGGATTCAACTGTGTTGCCGCCTTTGGGGACGGTTGCATTGCCCGAGTCAGTTCCGGAGATGATGGCCAACTGGGTTGGGCTCGTGTGGAACCCTCCACCATGTCCCGAGCCCTTGCGGTTGGACGATTGGTATCTCGGGGTGGCGCATACTGGTTCTCAGCCACCCACCTCGGTTCCTTTCTTCCTGGAGGTGCATGAGGAGCTCACTGCTTCGTGGACGGCACATTTTACTGCCCGAAACTGCTCTCTTCCTCCCTCAACACCCTCGATGACAGGGAGTTCAGGGATGATCTTTGTGATCATTTCGGGGCAGACATTAGGGCCACTTTCATGGTTGTATCAGGGCAGACAGGATGTTCGTAGGCGACCATCGTAGTCGTATCGGAAGAAGCAGGAAGTTCATAGGTGATCATTGTGGTCATATCAAAATGTGCATCCCTCTTGTGGAGCAGCCCGTTCCTAACTCCAACTGACGGGGGAGCCGCGTCTCCCTTCCTGGGTCTGTGAGCACTCATCGGATATTACTGGCAAGGCTTACCAGTGTGGAGTGTGGAGGCCGTCTTTGCCTTACACGCAATGGCGTTGTTGCAAGTCCATCAGGTCAAAGCACTGAAGGGCCTGCAGGAGGGTGGTCACGATCCACAAGTTCTTCAGGAACTTCGTGCCGCAACAGACCTTGCGCTTCATGGGATGAAGGTCACAGGGTGTTCAGCAGGTCGTGCATTGTCCACGATGGTGGTGCAGGTACGTCATCTCTGGCTGTGTCTGGCCGACATGAGGGATACCAACAAAGTGAAGTTCCTTAATTCCCCCGTGCCCCGGACCGGCCTCTTCGGCGACCGGGCGTAACACAGCAGCACCTCAGCCTGCTCGTCGCCAAGGGCTTCATCCTGCGGCTGCCCGCTCCTGCACCACATTTTTTTTTTTTTTTTTTTTTTTTTTTTATATTAATTTTTTTAATACCACTGGCATTTTTGCATTTAATAAAGTCAGAATTCAGAAGTGGAGTGCCTATATACATACATATATATATATATATACACATACATATATATATACACATACATATATATATATAAACATACATATATATATATACACATACATATATATACATATATATATACACATACATATATATATATATATACACATACATATATATATATACACATACATATATATATATACATATATATATATACACATACATATATATATATATACACATACATATATATATATATACACATACATATATATATATACACATACATATATATATACACATACATATATATATAAACATACACACATATATATACATACACATATATATATATACACATATATATATATATACACATATATATATATACACATATATATATATACACATACATATATATACATATACACATACATATATATATATACACATACATATATATACACATACATATATATACATACATATATATATATATATATATAAACATACATATATATATATATACACATACATATATATATACACATACATATATATATATATATATATATATATATATATATATATACATACATATATATATATATATATATATATATATATATATATTTATTAGTGATCAGTGTTATAATAGGTGATCAGTGTTTCCTTTAGTTGGGCAGTTTGATTCTTGGCTTTTTATGTCAGTTTGTGGTCTTTGTAACAGTATTTACCAAAACACATAATTTGTTACAAAAGAAACCATCATCTAAACCTGTTAATTCTCAAAAACTATAGACCAATGCCATAAATAAAGTCGGTCTGGTTTATAATTAGAGTTTTTTCCGCTGATGTCATGTAAAGCGGTGGTGGAGAGTCGGTTTTAGTTCTTGTGTTTCTCTTTCCTTTAGTGATTCTATTCGTTATCATCATGTGTCTTCATCACCGTAGCAGACTTCTGCCTGAAAAAGTGGAATTACGTCACAAAAGTGTGGACTCAGAGGAAGACCGTGAGGTTGCCCCGCCCTCATGCCAGTAAGCAAGTCATCAAGAGAAGAGACATTGCTGCAGGGGGAGGAAGTTATTTTGATAGGGCAAATAATAAAAAAATAATGATGTGCACAGAGAAATCATTTATAATAAACGATGCAATATCCAATAAAAATCATGGTGACTTAAAAATATCATACTTTTTATGACTTTTATGAAGTTTAAAGTCTAAAGATATTTATTAAGTAATAATTGAGTGGCTCAGTGGTTAGCACTGTAACCTCACAGTAAGAAGGTCTCTGGTTCGAGCTCTTTGTGGAGTTTGCATGTTCTCCACATGTCAGCACAGGTTTCCCACACACAGTCCAAAGACATGCAGGTTAGGTGAATTGGATATGTCAATTTGGCCTTAGAAGTGAGTGTGAGCTGCGTCAGGACGGGAATTCAGCATAAAACCTGTGCCATCCAATGTGTATGAGTGGATAATTCCAAAAGAGCGGACCCTGCAAGTGAGCGGGACGAACACTAGGAAAAAAAATAAATATATTTATATATATGCACTTCTTGATGATAATAAAAACGCTGTAAAGTCTCCTCCAGCATGTCCCAAACACTTCATGCTCCTTCCAAACCATTCTTTCACAAATTGAGCCTGATGAATCTTGATATTGTCATACTGGAATATGGCCATGATACGTCTTTCTACATGGTTGTTTAAGAAATGAAAAGCTACACACTCCATCTGTTAGGGTTAAAAGAATCATTGTCAGACATTTAACGTGCTAGAAACATGATAATCACAATGATCCAATGACTTGGCAAGTATTTGCCTAATAAAAATTACTTTTTTTGGCCAGGCAGTGTGTATATATATATATATATATATATATATGGTCCGATCCAACAGACGAGTTCCTGTAGCTCAAATTGCTTCAGGAAAACAGTGTATCAAAGTTGCGTACGGGGCTGTATCCAGTCAGGGTGTTCATGCTGACCTCGTCCACCACCGAAAGCGGCAACAGTGGGACGTGAGCATCAGAACTGGACCATGGAGCAATGGAAGAAGGTAGCCTTGTCTGATGAATCACGTTTTCTTTTACATCACGTGGACAGCCGGGTGCGTGTGCGTCGCTTACCTGGGGAACACATGGCACCAGGATTCACTATGGGAAGAAGACAAGCCGACGGAGGCAAAGTGATGCTTTGGGCAATGTTCTGCTGGGAAACCTTGGGTCCTCCCATCCATGTGGATGAAGCATTGTTGCAGACCATGTACACCCTTTCATGGAAATGGTGTTCCCTGATGTCTGTGGCTCTTCCAGCAGGATAATGCGCCCTGATACAAAGCAAAAATGGTTCAGGAATGGTT
Source organism: Zacco platypus (assembly GCA_038088235.1). NCBI lineage: Eukaryota > Metazoa > Chordata > Actinopteri > Cypriniformes > Xenocyprididae > Zacco > Zacco platypus. Next base: position 24,594,952 of record CM076070.1, read on the forward strand.
TGAGGAGCACAACAACGAGCTTGAGGTGCTGACTTGGCCTCCAAATTTACCAGATTTCAATCAACTCGAGCATCTGTGGGATGTGCTGAACAAACAAGTCCGATCCATGGAGGCTCCACCTCACAACTTACTCGACTTAAAGGATCTGCAGCGAACATCTCAGTGCAGATCCCACAGCACACCTTCAGAGGTCTAGAGGAGTCCATGCCTCGACGGGCCAGGGCTGTTTTGGCAGCAAAAGGGGGACCAACACAATATTAGGAAGGTGGTCATAATGTTATGCTTGATTGGTGTGTGTGCATATATATATATATATATATTAAAAAAAATCACATAAAATGCATTTTTTACGAATCTGTTTTCAGCTACATTCATATGTGGTTTGAAATCGTATTAAAAGTCATATTTTCCACACTGGAAATCCGTTTCAGTCTGACTGCTCTAATCAGATTTCGCGTGGTTTATGTGACATTCTCACTCCTGTAAAACGTAAACGTCAGACGCTGTTCTGCTGAAAGTTGTTGCAGAAACAAGGTTGTGCTATTGGAAAGTGTCATAAAAGTTAGTTCATAGGTGTATACACTTATGCAGTTAGTTTTATTTTCTCTCAAATGCGTCACTTTGGTTTTCCGTGGCATTGCATATTGTAATTTTTACATTAAACGTGCAAACGTGCATCAGTTCTTAAAACAGCCGGCTGTTTTAACAAGGGTGTGTATTTATATCCACTGTATAAAACTGAGAGTGTATTTCTTAAATCCCATTTTATTATAATGAATGCTGAAATATGTGGAGGCGTCATACTGCAGGTCTGATTAAATGAATATGTGAACCATTATAAACCATAATCTTTTACAGTCTTTTACAAGCCTGAAAATCTCTCATTTCCTTCTTGTTGGGGTCCTGATTTGCAACATTTTCAAGGATTTCCATGAGATTGCACAATTAGAAATAGAAGTAGTGAGTCATTGCCATTAGGTAAAAGTTTTGCCGGTTAGCATGACCCCATTAAACCATCCAGCTGACTTCGTAATTATTCGGATGGAGAGAATGTCTCCATCGATGGCCAAAGTAGACGTGTATTCTGACAAAATTCAAGTATTTGCATGCATCATATTTATCTCTAATATTTTATAACATTAAATTGTAAATGTTTTACTATTCACAAAATACTTAAAAGCATGGACTTTTTATATTTAAATATTCACGTTTTATATGTCCACTTCTTTTAATGTCTCACAACAACTTCGGACCTTCGGTTCCACTGCCCAGCAGAGTTTAGCCAAATCAAAAACACAGGTTATGGACGATCAAAATGTTTTTCATTGGCCGTACAACTTTCTTAACCTATCACAATGGGTTCCCCTTCCATTTTAAATTGACTATTTGGTTACATCCTTAACCCTTCTGCATTGTTGGATTTCTGTGTCCACTCGTTATGGAACGGGTCAAATTGACCCTAATTGGATTCAATACAATTCCTCAAAAATCACTCTATGAAGAACAACAGAGATTCAGGTACAAACTGTAAACTTTTAATATCAACGTTTGTCAAATATTCCAAAAAATATATACTTGAAGATATGATTAAATGAAAATGTTTTTTAACCATTTTTTTTAAAAATTTGAAAATAAACAGTACATTTTTAAATACAATAAAAACATTTTTTTTTCTCATAACATCATAACTGAACAATTAAATGTAGCTGAATAATGAAAATATGTACTTTTCCTAAGTTGGCTGTTCTGTAAACTCATTTCATAAAGTCGAGAAGTTTTTTCTGACATGATGAGCAAGTGTGTGTTTTCTGGATCTGAACTTCACACACATGCTATTGAAATAAGTGTGGGAAACCTCATTTTTTAGCTTCATAAGGTAGTAAAAAAATAAAATAACAAAATATAACCAAGAAATGTTATTATTTTGGGTCAGTTGCTTTAGAGCGTTAAAATATGCGGGTCAAATTGACCCGGCGAACATCACGAACGTAACAGTGATTTTGTTTGTATATGTCAAAAGACACCAGCATGTTGAAACTTTGCATGATGATAAATGAGAAAAAGTCATAAAATATCAAGAAAAAAAACATAGGTTAACCTGTATTTCCAACAACTTGAAAATCTAAATGGGTCAAATTGACCCGCAACATAACACAAGGGTTAAAGAAAGTGCACTTATTAAACCAAAACTGACAAACACAATGAATAAACAGGCAGGACAAATCAACTCAAAAATACACTCAATTAAAACATTTCAAGCTTATTGTATTGTTCTATATATCACTCAATGTGTTCAAACAAAACAAACAAACAGCCTCTAAAATGTATTGCGGTAGCGTCCTTGTCAATGATAACTTCCAATTATTTGTTATTTGCTAATGAGCAAAAGGCTGGTAAGCAAGGCTACTAACAGCACATTCACAGCAAAAACAGTCCCTCTGGAGCAATCTTGTTTGGTTAAGTGCCTTGCTTATAGCACAGTGATGACAGGGTCTGAAACTAGGACATTTTGGTAACACGCAATAGGTTTCCATTTGTTAATATTAGTTAACAGGAGTGTTTACTCCGAGGAGGCAACGGACGGAGTGTCTCCTCAAAATATTCCATAGTACAAAAATAAAACAAAGCAAATATTATGATCTATGACATTTAAAAAAAGTGAATAAATCACTCGTTTTTCAACACGAGTGACCCCTAAACGTACCGTGAGTTTGGCGGGAGGTAAATGAAAGTGATTGGCTAAGATTGGCTATTCATGATATAAATCCCGCCTCTTGTTTTTTGTGTGTGTACTGCCTCCATGAATCAGTCTGAATGAACAAACGGTCCTAAAGTCGGGAAGACTAAGGGTGCGTTCACACTTGTCATGTTTGGTTGGATTAAAACGAATCCTGGTGCGATTGCTCAGTTAGTGCGGTTCGTTTGAACATATGTGAACGCTGCCATCTGAACCCTGGTGCGCACCAAACAAGCGCTAAAAAGATGGGTCTCGGTCCGCTTCCAAACGAACTCTGGTGCGGTTCGATTGATATATGAACGCAACACGGACCAAAGACATGTAAACGAACCAAAAACAGGACGTGATGTCACGAGATGCGACGCTACAAGTCAGCTGATTTGACGACGTGGGAAGATCGGTGTATCCAAAATGAGTCGAGGGCAAACGTGGAGCAACGAGGAGGTGAAGTTTCTGTTTCTGCGTACAACGGCGGAAATCCTGCTGCTGTTTTAAATGTTTTGAACATTTTATGAGCTCTTCATGAGTTCTCAGCTGGTAAAAATAAAGCATTTGTACACGCATAAAATGATGGCGTTTAATCCAGAACACAGCATTGTTTTGAATGTTCGGTAAGCGAGCGCCGTCGTGAAATATACGTCATAAAAGCCGACCAATCAGGTTGTGACCGTATCTCTATGCCTTTGGTTCGGTAACTTTAGGTTCAATGTTAAAAATGCCAGTGTGAACGCTAAGCGGACCAGGACTATATGTTTTGTTTTGGTTTTTTTTGTCCAGACAAAACGAAACGAACTACAAGTGTGAACGCACCCTAAATAAAAAAGTGAAAAACTAAACTCACCCACTTATCGCCGCTTTGTCACGTCAAAGTCAGCGGAAATGACTTGGTGGACCTGTGGGTTGGTAAAATTAAAAATGCATCTCTGTGTCTGACCAGAATGACGGTGTTTACCGAGCTTAGATGATCAGAAAATAAGCCGACTATTAAAAAGAACAACTGAACATTAGATAAATAAAATAGATGTAATCTGAATTGTGTTACTTCGTTCTTATAGTTATTATTTTGGAATAAATGTAACCATACTTAACTTGAGAACATATACTCGACTTTACAGACATCCCGCCCTGCAAAAATTCATTTCAGGTAGGTGGCATCAACCAAAAATCAAGCAAACAAACCACATTAATACATAATATGTCTAAAATATGAAACACCATTACTATGATATATATATATATATATATATATATATATATATATATATATATATATATATATATAAAATAGTAACTCTCATCATCATTCATGTATATGAATTTAAAGGGCACCTATTACACAAAATCCACTTTTGGTCCAAGTGTTTTGATTTTTTTAGAAACGTGACGTCATATTTTGCAGGCCCCGCCCACGACCTCTGACTGACAGTCCTGCGCTGTCCGCCATTTTCCCCACGCTCGAGCAGCTGTAGCGACTACGATGTCTGGTAAGTGATTGAGATGTTTAGAATGTGAATGAGAATTTGTTGAATGTAAGAGTGAACATAACCGTCTTAATTTACTGACATCTGATCCGCTGAACGCGGTGGATTAGTTTTATTTTTGAAGGGAATGCGCCACAGATCTAATATAAACGTACGTTTTCTTTAACGTTGTCTGCTATTTCCATTCACAGACATAACTGACTGTGTTTATGTGAACTGTGTGTGTTTTTGACTGAACCTTGTGTGTATTTGACAGTTTAAACAAAACAAAAAATGTGAAAGAGAAGTTACTCACGAGACTTGACGTCCGTCTGTGCGCGAGCTTCAGATAATTGCGCTCAGAAATTGACATAGCGTTAAAACGCGTGGAAATAATAAACTTTAATGGTGAAAGAAGAACTATGCTATGGCGATAAATGACAATCAAAACCAAGCAGATGTCTTGTTAATCTTTGGCAGAGAATCCGATTGAGGCAGGAACTGCTGTCGGAGAGAGGGGGCGGGGCACAGCAGCTAATTTGCATTTAAAGGTACATGCACAAAAACAGCCTGTATTTACAACATGGATTTATAAATGATCTGTATGGTATTTTAAGGTGAAACTTCACAGACACATTCTGGGGACACCTGAGACTTAAATAAAATGGACATAATAGGTTCGCTTTAAATCACAGCTTAAAACTTATTTGTTTTCTATGGCTTTTTAGCATTGACTGATGTCTTGTTGTGGTGTCATGTGATGTATGACATAAGCACATTGGCCAGCATGTGTTGTTTTAATTGTGCTATACAAATAAAGTGACGTTGACTTTGACATCATTCAGAGCGAAAACTATTTCAAAACAATGGAATACATATTTTTTGCTTTTTCTAAGTGTAAAAACTCTAGGGGGTGATGACAAGACGCCGGATAGATATTAATAATGTCACTGAAGTCTATCAATATGATCACATTACTGAGTGTTAAAGTTTTCTATTTTGCTTGGTTTAACATTATCTTTGCGAGTACGACTCGCAGTTTGTCGGCTTGTGAATTAGCAGAACTTTCCAAATGAATAAATGTAAATGTAAAACTTGCATGCAGCCACTACAAAAAAGTGTTCACTAGGCATTTGATTTTGGTTGTCATGTGTTGAAATAAATATAGGCTATAAAATACAGTGTGTTTGTCTGCTAAATGTGACACAAAATGTAGGATTCCTCTCCGTGTGTAACACATGGTGTGTAGGCAGGCAGACGAGGATAGTGGCGGGAAAAAAGAACAAAGGAAACATGTGACCAATGAAAACAAACAAACTGAAAGTCCATGTGGTGTGAGCATGTGACACCGTGAGCATGTGACACCGCGGCCATGGGAAAGTGGATATTTACAATGAAAACAAAAACCTTCTGTTACATTTTCCAACAAAGAAATGGATCGATTTCTTTCAGCTTATTGAACACGCATTTCTGCCGTGTGACGGCTGAAGCAGCAGCAGCGAGCGACCGGAGCGTGACACTGTTTTCATGGTAACCAGATACACTGTGAACAGAATTCTGCAAAACTACAGTGAAAGCATCAAATGATCATGCAATGCAATAAATTGGTTTCTCTTCCCTGCAAATGATACCATGATAAATGTGAATATTTAATTTCAAGGCAAAAAAGAGAACAAAAGGTGTATTAATTTCAGCATCAGTAGCAGATGATATGCGCTGTCCCAGCATGCAACGCGGCGTGACGTAGCTTCACATTCTCTATCCGCCTTATGGACTAGGTGCAGAAGATGGCGCCGGTGAGCTGCGGCGATGTGAGTGTGCGTGGTTACTTCCGCTCATGCCCTTCAAGTCTTAGCGACGCTTGAATTTGGTGGAATAAGAAACTTAAATATGAAAGTTGGCTAGATATATTGTGTTTTTTTTATTGAAGAGAAGATTAATTATAGAGAAGATGGTGGTCTATCAGAGATGAAAAAACATCCTTCTTATATTGTTGTCAGGGTTGGGGAGTAACGAAATACAAGTAACTTAGTTCCGTATTTAAAATACAAAATTTGAGTAAGTGTATTTCATTACAGTTACATTTTAAATGGGTGGTAATCAGATTACAGTTACATCTGAAAAGTGTTTTAGATTACCAAAGTGATTACTTTGAATTTTAATGTCATTTAAACAGCGATTGGTGATTCTCTGACTCTGACAGTCTGAAAAAGTGGAGTTAAGTTTAATCAATACTTTAATACTTTTAAGAGGATCATAAAAATGTTGTTATTTTTATTTAGTTCTGTCCTGAACAAGACAAAATGACTGAATTTATAAAAAAATGTCAACTGTCAACTGAACTGTCCTGTCATGACCTGATGATCCACGTCTGTTTTCATGTTTTGTGAGTCATTTTATAATTCACTCGTCACTGCAACTTTTTCTCACAATTTGTTTTTTTTCCCTCACAATTATGAGTTTGTATTTCACAATTCTGACTTCTTTTGCTCAGAATTGCGAGATTTAAACTCACAATTGAAAGTTATAAAGTCAGAATTGGGAGATATAAACTTGCAATACTGACTTTTTTTTCTTGCAATTGTGAATTTAGTATGAGAGTTTATATCTCATAATTCTGACTTTTTTCAATATTGGGAGTATATCATAATTCTAACTTCTCAATATTGTGAGTTTTTATCTCATAATTATGACTTTATATCACGCAATTCTGAGGGAAAAAGTCAGAATTGTGAGATAAAAACTCACAATGACCTTTTTTGTGTTTGTTCCACACTTATTAGTATTCCAAAGTATTCTAAAGTATTTAGATTAAGTTACTAAACTTGAGTAATGTAACGAAATACGTTACAAATTACTTTTTAAAGCATGTATTTTGTAATCTTCAGTGAAGTACATTTTAAAAGTAACCTACCCAGCCCTGATTGTTGTGTACCTGTGTGTGTTAATTCAACGAGATACTTGGAGATACGCAATCTTTCAATCTTTCTCCTGTTGATTTTGAGGTTCAGCTGTGATCCCTCATCATGATTTAATGTTTGCTATTGTCAACCGAAGTATCAGTCCTCATCAGAGATATAAATAAACACAGGACTATGACATGGACTCAGTATGTTTTAGTAACTTTATTTGATAACATTATTATTGCTGTATTATTTAGTAGCCAATGCATATCATTTTCAGTGTTTGTATTTCACGTTTCTATTAATTCCTGTATTTTTTTTAGTTCAAGTGAGACGAGAAAGAGCAGTCCGGTTTATAAGCAGCAAAACAAACTTAGCCCTACCTATATTAAACTGTTTGTATTAAGTACAGTTAAAAATGTAAATTAATCGATCTTTTTTACAGCCCTTGTTTTTATCTAAAAAGATGATGCAAAGAAAACATGTAATGTAGTGTTCATATTGATGGAGTCTAAGTGAAAATATGCGCAGAATTGAGAAAATAGTATTTATGGAAATAAATTGTATTCTATCGCAGGGCAAACGTGTGTGTCAGGATTATCAGCTGGAGTGCCCATGACAGCCTCTAGAGGGCACTCCATCTAGGACTTTTTCACAACCACACACACATGCACATTCACTCCTGGACTTCACTACATTGCCCAGAATCCCCTGTACCTGTCATTGATCACTGCACCAGCTGAGGCTCATTATACACATAGTATTTAAGCTCAACACACACACACACACACACACACCCGTGCAAGGTCTTGTAATTCCTAGTGTTTACATTTCTGAGCGTTACTTTACTGTCTAGTCTGCCTTGTTCCTGCCTGTTTCCCCCGTTGTCTACATTTATCTGCCTGCCCTCTGGATTTAGTGCTCTGTGTTTTTGGACTCTGCTTGTTTGCTGCCTGCCTCGACATATCTGCCTGTTTACGTTTATGATTCTGCCTAGCCTCGGACATTCCTGTTTGCTCATATTTGATCATTACCTGTTTGACCACGTTTCTCAATAAAGGCCTGCAGTTGGATCTGCACCCGCGTTGTCACGCACTCCTCATTACGGTGTGAATATTCATGAGGCATTTTATGCAAACAACTCTAATCCAATTACTGTAGGCATTATTGTCATTGCCTATGCCCCATGAGTTCGTTCATTAATCTAACCCATGCATGCGTTTAAATGCCATTGGCTAATGTGATTGTAATATGTATATATTAATAGTACTTTAAGTGATGTAACAGATTCTATAAACAACTATGAGAGATCATTTTCGGCTTTCTCTGGCAGTCTGCACCGGCGTAAATCACAACCGGAAGTATCTATGCGTACTCTCCCTGATCCAACATGGCGGCCACGTGCAACTAGTTTTATTTTCAGACACAATGAGAATAACATAAGACTACTTTAACGTGACATGTTATAACAAGAATATTCTTTCTTTTCTTTTTTCTCTCTGGATTCCGGTGTAATAGTATGAAAAAGGACAACATATACTGCTCATTTGAGGTCTGTGCTCCTGATTTAATATGCGATAAATCCTATTAACAGTTCATTGGAACGCACAAAGAATCTCTCGTTTTTTCCTCAAATCCTCTCGCCTCTTTCCAGGTTTGTTTTCACAGGTAAATACAATCATCTATTAAAACGATGGATATCACTTTGAAATGGTATCACGCAACGCTGAAGTTAATGAACATTTTTGATTAAGGCAACGTATGTGTTCCATGTTTTTATGTTCTGGACTCAGTTTTCGTCTGCCACATGTCTGTTTGTTTTCAGTTTTCCCTCCACTCGTTAGTTTCCTAGGTTACCGTCATTATTGTTTCAGTCATGTCAGCTGTGTGTCTTCAATTACCCTTGTTTGATCCCGTTATAAGTCCTGTGTTTCCTCTGTCCCGTTGTCAGTCACTGTTAATGTTTTGAGTGTCTTGTATGGATAATTTAGCCTACCCTTCATTAAACCTTGTTCTAGTGATTCCTCGTTCGTATTCTCATTTGTGACCTACAAGTCCATAACAGTATGTCACATAATACAATGATATTTAACATCTGATATTTTTGTGGAAAGAATCGGGCGTCTGTTTAAAGTACCTTATTGATGCTTTTACACTTTTAAACATCCTTTTAATGCTCGACGGTTGAAAGGCGAGTAAAGTCATCGCATTGTACCCAGTTAAAAAAAACAACGTATTATTGCGTTTATAGAACGAACCTTTCATTGCCATTTACAGCTTGTTACACCCATAATTCGCGCAAAGCATAGGAATAAGGTTGATAGAGTAGCAATTTAAATTTAAGTATTGTTTAAATTATTTAAATCAACGTTTAAAAATTTCTTCGCCATTTAATTTGCTTTCTTTTTCGATCGCTCGCATCTGATTCCATCGTCTTGATGTCAATGGGTTTTTGGTTAAATGTCTAAAATAAGGTCTGTGGTGAACACAAGTTTAAGATATTTTCATGTTTTATTCTATGACATAAAATAAATCAGTAATACCCCCTTGTGATTTTTTTTTTTTTTTTTTTTTTTAAAGCTTTCACTTGTCTTGTGAAAGACGGTTGCTAACAAGTAGCTAAATGGGACTACAGAAGTTGTTGAGGACATCAAACGTCATCAACATGTAAACTCATCTACTCACTATATAACTCAAACTTAAAGGGAATTTATTTTTTTAAAACCAAAATTGAAAGAGTTTTAGCTTAGTGATGTTGATCATGTGACCGAAGTGTAGTTTGTTTATAGCCTACATTTGGCTTTTGACTACTGTTGACTGTATTTGCGCTTAAATTCATAAAAGTTGTGTTCATCTGTGAAGATTATGAGTACAATGAACAAAATGTGTTAGAATCACAAGATTTTGTTGGTCACCGATTATTTTCTGCAATAATCTGAAAACTAAAGGAAAAATCCAATTGGGTTTTTTGTCAAGGGAACAAGGGTGATGCCAACTTCTGGGTTGGCCTACAAAAATTCCCACAGAAGTGATGCAGTGGGATGAAATCCGAACGGAAGCTGTCAAAGGAGATGCATTAAAAACGCATTCATACCAGAAATGGTAACGCATCTCTGTTGACTTCTGACTGAATCCCCTAAAATGCACTTTAATACCCTGGAAATGGGGCTTCTCTCTCTCACTTGATATCCGGGATATTGTATATAATTTGCTAGGGTCAGGGAGCCGCTATCAGGAGTGTCGTATGCCTTTAGGGACTAAGGAAGGTGTGTCTTGTATTAATCTTTATAGCAAGAATAGGGTGATGTGATGTGATTTTGCTAACAAAGAACAAAGTAGATTTGCTTAAACAGCACAAACAACAATAGTTTGGTTTCACGTGACGTCACGCTGCTATATCACGAGAGCGCGAAATTCAGATGGAGGGCAGGAAGTGAGTAGCTGAGGATCTGCCATCTGAAAAAATGCCAATGTTTATGTAGTTTACGGCTGCTCCAATCGTTTAAATTGAGAAAAAGGAAAGGGTTTTTATAGAGTACCGAAGATTGTCACTCATAAAGGTGAGAAATGTCAAAAGCTCACTGAGACACGCCGTAAAAAGTGGATTTCTAACGTACGTCTGCGGTCGGGAGGAGCAGAGTCTGTTAATGCCCGTGTCTACAGCGACCACTTCGTCTGAGGAATGTTAACGTTGCTAGCCAACGTGTTTTTTTAAAAAAACCTTTAAGTCTTTAATTCATTCACTGTCATTTCAGATTAGATGGACTATTAATACAAACAAACAGTTTTTTAAAGACACGAACAAACAAACTTTTATGTCCTTTTTTTGTGACGTTTGCGGATGAAGCATCACATCACGCGTTGCAGAAATGTTCCATTCACAGGCGTGTTTGACTCCCCAAGATTCAGTTATTCTTTAATAAAATCACACAAGAGTGACTGACCTCTTTCACGTTCATTTTCTCCAAAGACACTTTAAAATATTCTCCAATAAACATTTTCAAGCCTTCAGCGAACCAATCCGCTCTCGTATGAATCACATGTGCTTTAAAGAATCACAAGAATGTCCAAAATTATAACTGGAGTTTTGTTGTTTTTTATTGTGTCTGTGTTTATATAGCATTAGGTTAAATGCTCATTTACTTCGTAATGATTATTAAGTTAGCGGTAGTCTAATGTGGACTTCATTGGGGATTTTTAGGCTTTGGGTGACGTTGAGTCGGTAGATTGGGCTCCGAAGGTCAACCTAGGTTAAAAAACTAAGCCCAAATCAGAGGCGTCTCTTAAACGACAGCAGAGGATGAAGCTCAAGGAAGACCAACAAAGACGGTTGGAATGAGGCTATGTTGGATCTCCAACAGACAGATGAGAGCCCGGATCTGACGCAGACAGCCGAAAGTCCAGCTGACAACAACCCACAATCAGAGAGAACACGGGTCACGTCCAACATATCTGTTCACTAATTCTTTGTATCTATTTCTTGAAACTGGTTCTAAATTCGTACAATACGGACTCTCCGCAACGGTTTTCTCCGTAGACGTATTCGCCATTTTTACTTCCTGCCCTCCATCTGAAATCGCCCCGCCTTCGCGCGTCATCATAATCACGTGACTGAAACCCAGCTATTGAGCTTAACAGCGCACTGACCCCTCATCTCCCCACAAAGGCTGAGAGTGTCTGACTTAAATAAACTAAATTCCCGCAAGAATGGGCAGTGGACAAAACCAACTCTGTAGCCAGGTAGCGTAAAGCAAAAAAAAAAATAAAAAAAAAAAAATATATATATATATATATATATATATATTTTTTTTTTTTTTTTAAATAACAGCCAATCAAAAACTATATTTTTTAATGTTGTTTATATGCCTATATGGTGTTTTTAATGTGCTTTAAAACAAAACAAAAAAATGTGCAAATTCATCAGTCAACACCATTGCTGAGTATTTTCTCCATAAAACTGCAGTGAACCAAAACACGGTTTGAAATCGTCCTTGTTCTCTACGTCACAAATATGTAACCAATCCTGTCAACGTGCCGACGGCTTTAACCAATCATTGACTATGCTGCGAAGTAGGGAAGTCTCAAGAGAAGCCAGGTTATCTCGGCATATTATTCTGTTGAAATGAAAAATTGGGAACATTTAACAGTATAGCGGGTGAATAATATTTATTAAGTTGTTATGATAAACTATATGTCTTTCTCCACTTGAGAGTTGTTCTATGCATTTTTAAGGATGCTGATTTTCAGAAGGCGGCTGTCTGACTCTGAGATGGCAAACAGGAACATGGTTTGTGTATCATTAGCAACACATTATTAGCTGTTTGAGAATGTAGTCAAGTAAAAGGCTAATCATATCAATTATCGTTAAATGTGTCCAATGTTGTAGAGAGCGATACATAAAACACTTTACCATTCTGGTACATCGACTTGGAGACAAGCCAATATAATTCACTCTTCCACTTCTTCTGAATCAGCGTCTGCTTCAAACATGGCTGAATTTAACCAGTTTACTACAGTAAAATTGAACGAGTCGATCAGGTGTTCTGAGGGTGTGTCATTGAGTGGAGGCGGGGCTAATTTGCATATCCATGTTTCCGTGTATATTAAATGAAACAAGGTTGTAGAGTTACATTCAAGCTATTTTAAAGCATGAAGAAATCATTTTCACTAGAAAAAAAAACATTTAAATATTAGAGTTTTAGATTTAGATTTTAATTTCAGAATTAAATAAATACATTATTAAAATCTAAAGTTGTATCTATTAACATTATTTAATGTACTTGAGCTAACATGGACTTACAATAAACAGTTTTTATTTTTATTAACTAATGTTACCACAGATTACTGTATGTATTGCTCATTTTTGTTATTGCATTAATTAATGTCAACAAATAGAACATTACTGGTCTTTGGAAGATTGAAAGAAAACATTTTAAATAATGATTAAGATGTGTACACTTTTTACTGGATAATTACACCACATGACATTTTTGGAGCAATTAAACCTTTCTTGAAAATGGTGTAAATGTTTTTTTTTAAACCATATAAAACTTGAACGCGAAGAGTAGCCTACATTTCTGAGAACTTGCAGGCAGCAAAAAAAGCAAAAAAAAAAAAGTCTCTTGAAGTTGCTTTAATTTTGGCAAGGCATGCTCCACAAAGGGTGTAACGGGAACTGTGGTCATCCAACATAGGACCAAGTAAAGAGAACCAAATAACAAAACAAAAGAAAGAAACAAAAAAGATAACACTTATACATAACAAAGATATGCAAAATGGTGGCTACAGGTCCAACAAACACCATTTGCTCCCTAGCCACCAAACATTTGGCATCTCTTTATAGATGAGGCTCCTCCCCCCACATTCAAACGGTCCAATGACAACCCTCTATCAACTGCAAACTTGATAGTCTGTTTAATGGATATTAGAACCGTTTCCACATCATTCTACAAACTTTAATAATAGCACCTTCTTTCAACATGCTCCATTTCAACTATAAAAAGCAAGTGTTTGAAAGAGCATGCATTCCATTCAATAGCTGTGTCTGAAACCGCCCACTCGTTCACTCATTCACTAACCCCTATATAGTGCATGACAGTTGAGCGCACTATATCAGCAAAGAGTGAACGAAAATGAGTGCGCGAATTCGGACGCTGACATCGAATGTACACTCAAAATCAGAGAGGATTGTGGGTAAAAGTAGTGAACGAATGTAGGGAATGAAGTCGTTCACTCAGAATTCGGACAGCACTAAAAAATGGCCGACACCCGATGTAGTGCACTATATAGTGGATAGGGAGCGGTTTCGGACACAGCTAATGACATTCTCAATGGCTCCTCCCTCTCAGGATGATATATAGCTGGCTTCCTGTTCGTTAGCCCCTCCTATTCGGGGTTGCCAAGTCTGTGCAACAAAAGTAGCCCAATGGCCAGTTAAAACTTAAGTAGCCCAAAAATAGCCGACTTTCTCCATCGGGTGGCCCAATTCTCCACTGAATTTGTACGTTCGGGGGTGTTTTTGAGGGCGTCTGAGCTCCAGAATCATATGTAGGAGGGTGGAAATAATTTTTTGCCTGAGGCAACAACTTTAAAGTAGCCCAATTCCGCAGGAAAACCACAGACTTGGCAACAACTCCTATTAGAAAGCTCAAAGGAAAAGGTGTTAAGACAAAGAATTAAACAAAGCATTGTCTTATTCATCCTTTCATATTTGCAGAAACAGAATGTGCACCTTCCACGTGACTGATTTGTGAAAAAATAACTTCTTTCTTCCAAAACAGTGTTGTGTGTTTCTTTAAATTGAGTGATTTGTATCCCAAACTTTTATCACATTGACCGTGTGCATCTCATTTGTTTTCTCATAAGCAATCATATTTATTATTCACACAACACCTTAGCTGGCCGACACGAACACAATGCCATCTCTCTAAAGCAGCGGCTCATTGAGTTCCGAATCCACTCGGAGTCTGTGCAACGAGTGCAACAATTAACTTAATGAAGAGCGGACACATTAGGAAGTCACACTCAGTGCTCAAGTAATACGGATGCCTTGAATATTCATGTGCTGGCAGCTCACAGATTCATAATGCCTCGCGCCACTGAATACCAATAACTGCATTTCCCGCCAAACGCAATATCTGCCTGTGCACGCTCGCACTCTAATCGTGCTCATTGAGTTCATTATTTGCGGTTCGCTCTTCTCACAGACATAACATCTGCCATTTTGAAAAGGCACAAAGCAAGCATATCTTTTCCTAAAACAAGTCACATAAGAGTTGAACGTCTAGCCTTCTTCTCAAAAGACAAGTCTGAGGAGGAGTCCTAATGGGGGAAAAAACAGCCAAAACCAGCCTAACGCCGCATTGCGACCGCAGGAACTTTCCTCGGGACTTTGGGTTGGTGCCAGGGTCTGAATGAAGTTCCGGGTAGCACTTTTTCAAAGTTCCGGAACTTTCGCGGGCGCTGAACCTGCTAATTGGTTGAGTTCACACAACATTTTGATTGGTTGACGCCACGTAGCATTTTATTTCAACCACCATTTCTAAAAGTCTGTTGCAGTTGTTTGCTATTCGAATCAACAGCAGATTTTAAAAAATACAACTGATGGACCAATGATGAGGTTCAGGCTTAATTACGTGCAAAGGACGACATCCAGCTGGAACTGGAAAGTCACACACAGTCCCACATCACCGGACTTAATATTCAAGGTACTTCAGACCACGATGGAAACGCAGACAGCAACAGGTCTTGGAGGGAAAAAAGTTCCTAGGACAAACTGTTCTGGGTAATTTCAGTGGAAAAGTATCTTAAGATGGATGTCTGGCCTTAGCTGGTGTTCAGCTGGTTTTAAAGAGTTCGTCAGCTTGTCTCCCAGCCTGACCATCTAAAGTAATGCCTAAACCCTGCTAAACCAGCTACCAGGCTCTCATATTCATTAGTATCTAAGAGAAACAATTGACATATTACAGATATCTCATTTTCTTGTGTAGCTAATTAAACCACGCTAATAGCATTATTAAAAATAATAATGCAATTTCAGTCATAGCTGGATTATGCCTATGTAAATCTAAATTTAAACAACAATGGTAGCGTTTTAAAAAGTAGCATGTTGGTAAAGTTAGCGTAATGCTCTCAGGGCTAATACAATAAACACAATGCTACATGAGAAAAAAAAGGCTAATACTTCATTTACCATTAGCAAACATGTAGTCCAACTTATTCTTCTTTGAATTATCGAGTATTAGTGGCTTCAACAGCATTAATCTTAAACAATAAACATCATAAATCTACAGCAATAATAAACAATAGCATGCTAATCGGTCATGAAAAGTAGCCTAGCGATGTAAACGAAGACTAGTGGGTATTCCAAAAATGCTTTCGAAGTTCAGGCCCGAAATCTGGAAAAACCAAATTAGTGACACCACCAACTGGAGAACCTGAGAACTTTCCTACATTTGTACAAATCTGAATAAAATGTAAAATCGACCGGTCATCCACAAAGTTATACACATTTCCTGCATATTAAAATAATCAGCTAATGATTCATATTTCAGATACTGAGGTTAAAGGACCCAGTTTTAAATAATCAAACAAGTTCAAATCCATTTTTCAGATTTCCCTCCAAAACTGAAGAAAGTGTGAACCTAGTAAAAACAGTCACTTAGGCCTAATTTAAGATGTGACATGTCTATTGTATGAATTACTTTGCTTTCAAATGGCACACAATGTTTCAATGTAATTAATACTAATTTATACTTTAGGAAACCCTGCTGATATACAATCAATCCGAGTCTGTTCTTCTAACGATGAACTCTTGTATTTATCACAATTGCTATATTTATACGTGCAAATGAATGCTGCATATTTTTATATATGATATCATCTCGAGACTGGTTCATGTCTGTTGACGTCAATGCTGAATGACTAATGGTTTGTGAAGTTTGTCTGAATCACTGAATGTGGTTATTCACAGAACTGAACATGCATACATACCCATGCACATATATTTGGGCTGCTAGCTTAAAGTTTGTAGGTTGATCACTATTGTGCCCGTGAGGAAGACTTGTAGTAATAATAATAATAACAACAACTGGGCTTACCTTATGTAACCTTTGCTGGTGACAGAATTGATTAGAATAACTCAACACTGCCATCTGCTGCCTCACAAATGAACTGAGCTGGCTTTGCGAGAGGAAATGGCTCGGGCAGGAAGACGGCTGTGACATCAGCTGGAATTTCCTTCCAGCTGTGTTCAGTGAGAGCAGATGTGAACTGGCTTCTCTCTCTCTCTATCGTGTCATTTGACAGTGTATTGTTGCTCTCTTCAAAGAACAAAGTATGAAGGTAATGGTTCATCTGACAAGATCAATTATGGCGCTCTTGTTTCTGAAGTGCAGACCATAATGTTCGGAGGAAACATCAAAGATGAGTTCAGTGGTAGTATCAGACCTAAACCTGGCTTAAAGGAATAGTTCTGTCATCATTACTCACCAATGACATCAAAAAACTCAATGCTTTCTTTTGTCCGAATACACACACGTGGGGTTTTCATGTTTTATGGGGACTTTAAAGGGATACTCACCCTTATGTCGTTCCAAACTCATAAAAATTCATCTTCGAAACACAAATGAAGATCTTTTTGATGAAATCCGTCCCTCCATTGACAGCTACGCAACTAAAACTTTGATTCAAAAAGTTCATAAAGAGATAATAAAACTAATATGAGCGGTTTAGTCCAAATTGTCTGAAGAGACACGATCGCTTTATATGATGAACAGATTTAATTCAGGCTTTTATTGACACGTAAACATTCATTAACTCAATGAAGCAAACATGTTCGCTTGACGTCTGCGAGAACCAATGAGGTTCATTCTCGTGTTACACAGCACATTTCAGCCAGAACCAATGAGATTTCTTCTTGCATGTCACAGAAAAGCTTCTGTTTATGTTCTCTGATCAAGGTTTATATGTGAATAGCAGCCTAAATTAAATCGGTTCATCATATAAAGCGATTGAGTCTTCAGAAAACTTGGAGACTAAGAGCTAAACCACCTCTTTATGAACATTTTGAAGCATCACATTGGTAGAAGTGTAGACTGTCAATGGAGGGACAGAAAAAAAAAAAAAAACTTCATTTGTGTC
Organism: Zacco platypus; assembly: GCA_038088235.1. NCBI lineage: Eukaryota > Metazoa > Chordata > Actinopteri > Cypriniformes > Xenocyprididae > Zacco > Zacco platypus. The sequence continues at coordinate 24,612,693 of CM076070.1, forward strand.
TTACGCGTTTGGAACCACATTTTCATTTTTGAGTCAACGGCTTAATCTTGATATCGTTTATCACAACTGAAAAGGTCATGAGACTTTGAGATATCACGGACAGTGAGGAGTTGATTGAGAACCACTGCTTTTAAGAATCAACGATAAGGACAATTCAAACAAAAGCTGTACTTTTATTTAATTAAAACAGTCTGTGAAACAGCACAAGTGTAACACCCTACCAGTTGGCCACGGATTTTCCACAAGACAGGATTGATATAAACATTTGTACTCTTCTGGACATACAAAACAAAGTTACATTGTATATAAATATACTCGTCCATCTGAGAGGACAGTCGTGGCCCCTTAAAATGAACAAAGAGCCTGTACGTATTCAGAAAGATTTGCTTTGTAAATTTCACTCTAAGCTTTAAGAGCTATCTGGAATGGCGCTAAACCTTGGCTCTCCCTCGTGTATTTCGAAAGAAAAACGTATGGAAGGAAATAAATGATTCAGCCAGAGTTCATAAAGACTGATCTGCAGACATGAGATTGTGTTAGTGGGTGAAATGCATTTGGAAACGCAATCTGAAATAAAGTCTTAAAGGGAAAGTTCACAAAAATTGCATCATCAATTACTCATTTCAAACAAGTACGACTTACTTTCTCCAATGGAACAAAGTTCTGCATGCTTTTTTTCCATCCAAATCCAATGAATGGGGTAATATAACATAAGAACAACCAATTCTACTTATATGAGTCATGAAAGAAAGTCATACGGGTTTGGAACCATATGTGGGTGAGTATGGCTGTTCCTTCAAAATCGGCTTGTAAAAGATGCACAAGAGTGATTTTTTTTTTTTTAATTTGCCTAGTACATGGTGGAATGGTGTGAAAATGCCTGAACATGTAGGCGCTCTCACTGACCCGAGTGTATGAATGAACACAAGCCGAACACATCGGCCAGTATTTCAGGAATGTAAAAGAAAACAATTCCGAGAAAGAAAATTACAACTGTACTTTGCAAACTCCGTTGTGTTGTGTAGGAGGAGAGTTGTGCCCTTTGCATTGATTACACGTTCTTCTCTTCGACAAACACGCTTCATTTTCTGACTTTGAACAAAAGAATGCATTAAAGAAAAAGAACCGAGTTTTAACCCGCATTATGTAAGCAAGAAGATTTCTCAGAGTAGGTGGGCAGGTAAGAATAAAGCAGGAAAAATGAATGCCACGTTCTCTCAGAACATGATAAACACTGGACACACTCGGTGAGCGGGTGTGTTATCAAAAGCAGTCCTCAAATAAAAGGTGTTTTGCGTATCGGAGGTCATTTTGTCCATTAAAAGAGGCTGAGAGTTCAAAAAACAGAGATGAGGGCAAAGACTCCGTACAGCAGGGCGCAGGGATATGCCACCAGCAGCTGCTGCCCGTCCATGGCCAGAGCAGAGATGAAGATCTTAGAAGCCGAAAAACTGCACCAACCAATGATGGCGGCTGTTAAAATGATACCCATCATGCCCCTGAAAGACATGAAAAAAACAGGTTAGCAAGGTCTATAATAAACAAGCTAGCTATAGGCATCAGCCACAATGAACACTTAAAAGGATAGTTCACCCAAAAATGAAAATTACCCCATGATTTACTCACCCTCAAGCCATCCTAGGTGTGAAGGACTACCTTCTTTCAGATGAACACAATCTGGGTTATATTAAAAAAAAACATCCTGGCTTTTCTAAGATTTCTAATGTGAGTGAATTTGCGATTTTGAAACCCATAAAAGTGCATCCATCCATCATATAAGTAATCCACACTAGAGCTGCAACTAACAATTATTTTTTCTGTCGACTAATCTAACGATTATTTTTATTACGTTTTTTAGTGATTTTTTTACGTAAGAAGTTAGAACTAATTCAGCAGTTCATTGAGGTGTAGAAACACCGGGACACGCCATTATGTAATAATACGATTTGATTTTGATTAAAAATAAACCACTTATGTGTGGTCGTCCAGTGGTAGACATTTGAACTTTAAAATGAAGAGTGTCAAAGACTTTCTATACAGTCTTAAAGGAACTTTGATAGTGTTCAAGCCATTGAACAAACGTCTCCTGTACCATGTGTTTTTCCTCTTGCTCTGTCTGTAATGCAGCGAGTCTTAGCGAGCGCGCAGGCCGGGTATCAGGAGCATGAGCAACTGAAACCTTACACGTGCGGAAGAGAACGTCCGCGCGCATCCAAATAAACTTCTTTGAAATGTAAAACTGATTTTCGTTCGCTCGAAATATTTTCTTATTTGCGAGACGAAGATTTTCTCCTCAACTCAGTTCACGCGCGAAATGCCCCTTTGCACGCTCAAAAAATGAACTTGCGCGTGCAAAAATTTGGCAGAGATCCACAGGTGGTACGCCATTTCGGTTCTGCAAAGGGAACAAAGGACCGTTTTATTTGGCTTCTGTTTAAAGTATTCCCATACTTTTGATAATCGTGGTCTGGGTTTTTGAGATAGAATGGAACTTTCTCCGTTCCCAGAAGCAGAAGCCGCCATTACGCCAGATGAATGTAAACAGTGTGACGCGTTGGGTTAAGCGATGGGTTTTTGAATGAGAAACATCCATTGTTAAAACTTTATAAACTATAATAACTGGCTGAATGGCCGTACGCAAGTCTAGTTCCAGCGGACGAGTAACCTCTGACCCGACGCGCTGACGAACGTGGAAGTGCAGGGGATCGAGCAAAACAAAACACCGGTCACGAATTAGAAGTCTATAGCTCTATTTGGACGGGACTAGTTTTCTAAACAACGTTTGAGATACAATTCTTATCACTCGAGGTCTGTCACTTCATGTACCGGTTCGGATGGGATTAACATCTCCGGGTTTCTCACCGAGATGGGAGTGTGTGTTACAGAAGCTCATGTGCTGTATTTACATGCATCATTTATGACGTATATATCTTTTATTCCATTATTTATTGATATAATTTTAATTATTAAAACTAATTGAAAGAAACTTCACGAACTGTAAAAGTGGCTGTTTATAATAAACTCACATATGAGAGCAGCGAGATCTAGTCTCTTACTCTTCTTTGACACTGAAATTAAAATGGGCCGCCTTTATAATTTCTGCCATTTGGCTCCATTTGTTAGTTTTATCAGTTATTCTTTCGTCAGATAGGCGTACAATCCGTATGGTGCTCATACGGTAGCTCATGTAGGTAAAAAAACTCACGAGGTGAAGCGTTAGTATAATACAATATCGCCAATCACACACATTCGCATTAGGACGGGATTAGACTTCTCAGAGGACAACAGAGTTTGCCGAAAAACAGTAGGTAATTTGCTCTGAAATTTTAACAGAGGTTGTGTGAGAAAAACACAGATGGATTCGGACGGGATTAAAATCAAAGTACGTCTTGGGTTTGTTGCCGAGCCCTATTTGTTTGAACCGCGAGAGGAGTGTGAGCTTATGCTACGAAGTGTACGGCGGTTCGCCGGAAGCCAGTTTTTATAGTTTATTAAGTTTTAAATAAGTATTTTTGTTTAACAAAAACCAATCGCTTGACTTCAGAATGTCTTTATTAACCCCCTGGAGTCATATGGATTACTTTAATGACAGACAGATGCACTTTTTTGGGCTTCAAAATCATGAACAATTCACTCCCATTATAAAGCTTGGAAGAGCCATGATTTTTTTAATATAACTAATTGTGTTAGTCTGAAAGAAGATGTTCATATACAGCTAGGATGGCTTGGGGGTGAAGAAATCATTTGAGAATATACATTTTTGGGTGAACTATCACTTTAAGGCCCTGATGAAACTGCGTCAAAGCTTTACAATCCTTTTGTTTCGAATCAGTGATTCGGATCACGTAAACAAAGCCGCGTTTACTGAAATCACGTGACTTTGGTGCTCAGAATCACCGATTCGAAAAAACAATTGATTCGTAAAGCTTCATGAAGCAGTGTTTTGAAATCGCCCATCACTAGATATTATCGAACAGCCGTTATTTTGTTTTTTTGGCGCACAAAAAGTATTCTCATCGCTATATAATATTAAGGTTGAACCTCTGTACTCACATGACCTGTTTTAAATATGTCTTCAGTAGCTTTCTGGATCTTGAGAGGTTCAGTGATATTGCTGTCAATAGAGACTCACTGAACCATGGGATTTCACCAATAATATCTTCATTTGTGTTCTGAATATGAACGAAGGTCTTACAGGTGCAGAACGACATGAGGGAGAGGAATTAATGACAGAATTTTTATTTCTGGGTGAATTAATCGTTTAAGGTTGATTAATGATTTGGGGTCATCCTTTACCCTCTTGAAATGATCCTACACTTTGGATTTCCTGCCCAATACAATTACCAGATGAACCAGCCGAGTTAAGGATCTGTCCGTCATGTGATGCGTGACTTTGCCAATTCCTGCGGAGCTTTTTTCTTTTTAAAACCAACTGGCTGATTAAAATATGGCAGACCAAGCCTCTTCTAAGTGACTAACATTTAATTGACTATTAGGGGGCAGCGCTAAAAAATACTTTATATTATTCAATATTAATATATTTTATTATAGACTTAATAAATTAAGTCTATAATAAATAGTTTATTGCACATTAAAAACACCCACTACCAGTCAGATGTTTGGAACATTAAGATTTACTCCTGTGCATCATTAATCCAGTCTTCATGGTCACATGACCCTTAGCTGCTCAAGAAATATTTCTTGTTATTATACATGTTGAAAACAGTGTATCAAAGTTTCTACAAAAATATTAAGCAGCAAAAACTAAGTTTGGATTTTTGAATAATAATAATAATTCTTCAGAATGTTGACTAAATTGATCAAAACTGTGAGTAAAAATTTACATTTCAAATAAATGCAGTTCTTTTGAAGTTTCTAATCAGAATCAATTTAAAAAAAAGAAAATATATCATGATTTTTTCAAAAACATTAAGCAGCAAAAACTATTTAACATTAATAATAAGAACCACGATTAATAATTGACCACCAAATGAGCATATTGGAATGATTTCTGAAGGATCATGTGACATGTAGACTGCAGAAATGCTGAGAATTCAGCTTTGCCATCAAAGCAATGAAATTACATTTTAAACGGCAGTACGATTATTTCACATTGTAATTTAAAAAGGTTGTGAAGCATCTCTTACTGTAAGGAGAAGAGGACCCCGAAACTGGACAAGATGATCATGGGGAGCAGGCAGTACCCGAGAACGCTAGCGACACACCCAAATGAAACTCCCGTCATGCTCATGAGGTTGAGCAGGCAGTACATGCCGAGGCACCCAATGGCACTGATACCGTACACGTAGCCAAACTGGATCTTACCCGTCTAAAATGATGGAAGAAACACGTCATGTGGTTGGCACTTGTATCATTTAACAAAAATATTTGTGTCAGATTTATAAGAATATAAATGAATTTAAAAAAATGTTTATGAAGCTTAAAATTTATCAATATTCTTCTTAAGCCATTTAAAAAGCTTGCCTCTTACCAAGAGTAACGTCGCCCCAAAGGCCAAACAGAACACCATGGGACCAGCCAGATCTGTTTCATTCATTATACTGCCATCTGCTGCCTTCAACGGGTGCAGCACGGTCAGAGTCTTCTGCCAGATGTGGTCAAAGTTGATCCCCAGCTCTGGAAACAGAAAATATACTTTCACTTTTTATTGAATAAGTGGTGTTTGCCCTGCACAACTCACCACCATGCAGGGCAGGGTTTCCCAAACAGGGCAAAGTGTTGTTAAATTACTGAAATATTAACTTAATAAACAAAACTGCATGGGTCTTGTGGAAGAACACTGAAGCCGGAGCTACTTCTCGCCGTTTACATCTATGACGAGTCACACAGGTACCGGGTTACTCCGCGGCGGCGCCGACCAGACCAGTCTAAATATATTTTTTTATTTACGCCATGTCAGCAATGTCAACAAAATTCATACAATTAACAAAAATCACTCACTATTTAAATTTTGAACACAAAAAAAGTCACAGACTGCAACTTTAAAGGGATAGTTCACCCAAAACTTACAATTTTGTCATTTACTCACCCTCAAGTTGTTCCAAACCTGGGGGGGTATTCCAGAAAGCAGGTTATGTGACAAACCCAGGTATGTTTAAGAGTAAGTAAGCTGATAATCTCAACTTTCAGTTCCAAAAACAGAGGTAATTTTCAGGGTATGTTGCCATAGCAACTTACTCTCTGAACATAACCTGCTCCGGAGCAACTCAAGATCCAGGGTTAGTTTTCTTAAGAGGTATTCAGATGTGTCATTTAATTAACAGTTTTATTAAGGTAACTACATTTCTAAATTTGTTATATATAAGTATAAAGTACTACTATAATGTTTAAACTTTTATTCAATTTATATATAATACAAGTAATTATTTTATTGTAATCTCACACATGGATCTGCTTTTTTTCCTCTTTATAACAGGATGTTTTCTATTCTATAATTTCTATAATAAAATACATATGTGATATCTTATTAAATATTTAGCATCAAATAAACAATATAAGTCTTATTCTCAGTGAATAAAGATTACTTATTCAATAAAAAGATTGAAAAAAATGTTTACACAACCACCAGATAGGTGGCGATGTGCGCTAAGTAGGTTATGTAAATCACCATTAAACAAAAAGGAGGAAGTAGAATGGTGTGCTTTTTCTCAACTTTTCCATGGTGAATCATCGATTCGTCACTCGAATGTCTAGTGTGTAAACCGGGAACATACTCTGGGTTGGCCGAACCTAATGTGTTTTTGGAACCGGCATACCTCAAATAAGCAAGGTTTGGGTTAATCAACAGAGTTCAGGGTATATGTGACGGTAAGTTAACCTTGCTAACCCGCTGTATGAGTTTTCTTCTGTTGAACTAAAAGGAAAATATTTTGAAGAATGGTGATGGTAGCCACTGACTTCCATAATAGGAAGAGAAAAAAAAAATACTATGAAAGTCATCAACTGTCTGGTTATACCAACATTCTTTAAAAAATCTTCGGTGTTCAAGAGAATAAAAAACTCATATAGGTTTGGAACAACTTGAGGGTGAGTAGATGACATCATTTTGGTTATTGAGTGAACTATCCCTTTAAAGATCTCAGAGGGTGCTTCAAGAAAATGTTATGCCAAAGGGGTTCAGCTGACAAAAAAAAGAAAAGAAAAAGAGATTGGGAACACCTAAGCCCTGTTTCCACCTGGTATTAAGATGCATTTGGGTCAATCGGATCATAAGTGGACAATGCTAAATACAGGCGTAAACTGGGTCTAAAATGTTTTGAGCATGTCCGCTTTCGACCACTTCCAGAGGTAGTTGAAAACTCATTCGACCGGATTGCTTTCGTAGTGTAAACGCTCATGTGAGCGAATGTGTTTGAACAGCCTAGTGACCTAATGAATAGACATTATGGGAAGTGCGCTAGTCAGACGGGATTTAAACTTTGTCAGATGAAGACCCAAGCTTGGTTTGAAGATGTACCAAGCACAATGTTCTCTCACCATTCATGATTTCTAACACGCACTCACAGTGTTCGGCCAGTCTTGTAGCGATCAGAGCAGAAACGAAAGCTGATGCTCTCCGTCATCTCTGGGCGCTTTCATATTTAAATTGCGTGAGCTTATTTTGTTGATTAGATCGAAAGATCTGAAAAAAGCCTATATTTACCCACACATAGACCCTCCCCTCACAGAAATCAGTTGAAAGTGGACGAAAGAGATGGATTAAAACACCAGGCGTGAGTCTCCGATCAACCAAAAGGTGTAAACAGGGCCCTATTTTCTAAAAGTTATGCAATTTTAACAAAACTGCTTCACTGCTTATTTTTTAATGATAATGAGTAATGCTAATAGTGGTAATAGTGATGCTTGCCTCAGCAAACACCACTAATAAGGCAGAAGATTAGAATAAGACAGGATTGACATTCTTGCACAGCATGATAAATGCTCTTCCGATACTGGATGACAACAGCGGCCGGCAGTAATCAGTGAAGTGGCTTTCTCCACCGACTGCCGGTTCATTTTAAGCACAGCTCTGAAGAACTGGGTCAAGTAGGTTTCAAAAGGACTACTTAACTTCAGTATGCAGGAACACAGATGTGGTTGTATTAAACAAGGCCCGAGGTGACATTTGTTTTTAAAGCAATGAGTTATTCTCGGAGTTCTTGCTTTTGGACTAAAGACACAATGCTTATTGATTTCTCGGTAAACAAGAATATATTCACCCGTGGGAATCACAGCAGTGTGACTTAGAGAAGGGATTCACTGATTCTGAAAATTATTCTACATGTATACTAAAGTGCTACAGAAAAATATGAATGCCAGAGTTGAAAAAATTCCTCATTCATCAATGACAAATAACAAGGACCCAAACGTTTCGGGTCGGAATATATATATTTTTTAAAAACCCATAGTTTTTAGTATGAAGATTAAATTTTGTAAGTGTGTTAAGACTGTCGAAATACACTTTTTTTTCAGATTTAAAATAAATAAATAAATATATAATATATATAAAAGAGGAGACAATCATTTAAACTAAATTGTTACACCTTTTGCGTTCAGATCTGTTTTGACCTGAAAGTGAACTAAGGCTTTACACATGAAATGAAATGTATCTGTAGAGAAAAAGTTCATAGACAAAGAGTCTAAATTTTAAAAAAAGCATAAAGCATAAAAAGGAGACTCACGCGGTTTATTAATTTTTTTTCATATGAAAGCATGTTTATGCAAGTAAAATGAATATAATTTGTTTGAAAACATTCAGAGTAATATGTAGGTTTCTTAAGTTAGACTGCTTAGAGCAGTTATGAATTAGAAGTTTCAAATGAATTCAATTAAATCTATTGAAGTCAACGGAGTTCAAACTGGCAACTCTCTAATTATATGTTCTTATAAATTTCAACTAATGATATATTCAAATAAAATCTCAAATTTATAAAAAATATTTTCTTACATCACAAATGGTTTTAGGAGGATTTCAAATGGTTTTAACCACTAGGAGGGTTAAATTATATTTAAAAAAAACACGGTCTGACTGTTGCTCCTACATCAAATTAGCATTTGTTTGATAACACGTGCAATTTCCTCTTCCTCTCAGTCTCGAACTTTCAAACTCAGCAGAATTACAGTAATTACTCTTGATAATGGCATTATAGAATGCAAACACAGCAGAGAGAAAGGATTCATTCAGTCGAGTTGGAGTTCGTGTGAGACTTTTGTCTACCGCAAAAATATCCATATATTGATCTAGTGACCACAAAGACATTTGCACACTTAAAGTCGTGACATAACGGAAGCAGCGGCAGATCTTTTCTTCCATATTGTGATGTACATCAGATTAAAACGGAAAAAGAAAAAAAGTGATTACTATTTATTAAATAATGATAAAGTAAATTTGAATGCAGGGCACAGATCATACGGACTACTATGATACTTCTGTATCACACATAGTTTCCCATTTACTTTAACTATACATTTCTCAACATTGGTACTTGTGTTGCACAAAAAAACGAAGGAAAAAAAAAGTATCAAGTCATGATTGACAACCGATATATAGCTAAAGCCGACATATTTTGCATTTTTTAAAATATTTGTTTGTTTTCAGGTTTAAATTACACTTTGATTTCCAACAGGCCTATTTTCACCTGGTCATTCATGTGTTTTTACTGATAGGATATCTATCCGTTTTGTTAAAAATGTTCCATTTACACTTGGCAACATAACGATATATATGTATAAAGTCTTGGATTCCCACACTATATGCAAATTTAAAGGAGTTCACGGCAAAGAAAGCAAGATATGAGCTGCATTTTATTGATCATCAGCTAATTTCAAGTACAAAGACCATCGTCTCTGGCATCGGCACTGGTCAGATCATTTAGTGTCACTGAACTTTCGGTTTCGCATGGCTTTCTCCCCTGTGGCGATGCATGCGGCAGTGGCACGGCCATATCTGGCTACCAGGAGCTGTTATAACACGCTCTCGCATTTTTACTTTTTACCATTTTGGGAGGAGTGAAGTTTACATATGCGTTTTAAATCTGGAATCTGGAAGTGGATAAGCCATCAGATCAGAGAAAACACATGAAGAGTTTCCACAGTCGCTGCGATGTTTAATAGGACTCTACATACTATGTCTCCAAAATGTATAGCATTGACTATGTACAGGGGAACAAGCTGTAAGTCGCAATTTCCGCCCCGCAATTGCAGCTAATTCAAATGAGGAAGTAAAATGCGCATGACAGAGGTGGAAAAGAATCAAATAAAGGTTTATAATGGTACCCCCCCCCCCCACCCAGGATTACCAGTGTTGTCACACATCAATTAACCGGTGGGAAAATGTCCTCACCGTCTCATCCCGACTACCAAACTTTCCTTTTCAGATAAACAACAAGAAAAGTGTCACTTACCCTCCAGCAACGGGGGCTCGTCCTCAAAGCTGCTAGTGTACATGGACTGTGGGGAGGCTGGTGTAAACGCTGGCGTGGGCTGGAAGATCTGCCCCGTGTACGGCTGCTGGGGCTGCATTACTCCCGGAGGTGCCGAGTAGCCCATCGGCTGTGAGTAATCATACTGTCCATATGGTCTGTCGGACGCAACGAGACATTCATAGTCATTAGGTGGCAGACATATTCTCACACTCAACATGTAGGGCTTGTAATTTTACAACAAATATGAAATAAAAACATTTTGAATTTTTTTTTATTATGGTGTGCTGATTACTGTCTAAAGCTTTGAATATTATAGCTAAGTGATATATTTAAAGTCAAATCTATAGTTCATCCAACTTTACCAGCACACAGGCATACTATACAATACACACTATAGAGCAAACCTCAGCTGCGTGACCGTTTATATTATTGCAAAATGTAAACTATATTATCATCCAATTATATACATTTCAATTTGGATATATAGTAGGGCTGCCCCCTAAGAGTCGACCAAATTATAATTGTTCAGTCCAAAAAAAAAAAACCACAGGAATTGACCCTTCGCAAACAGTTTGATTGACAGGCGATCTGACCAATCATAATCCTGAATCCGCCATTTTGTCCGACAAAGCAGTCAGGGGAGTTAGTAGATTAACGTTGGTGAACTTGATAAATTGTGTGTCCTCACGTCTTTCCGCGCTTAAAACAACATTCCTTCTGATGTTCATTCATGTTTATTTGATGCTATAAATGAACTAGTATGAAGAGATGATCGGTTCACAACACATTAAAGAGACACTATTTATTGTTTAAACTTCTTTAATAAATTACAATATTTTAAATATGAAACCGTTTCATATGTTGTCAGTGTCCTCTTTGCTCCGGGATGTATTTTTCACTGCGTGAGAACATGATGTGTGGCGTGAGAGCGCATGACTTGTCGGTCATAGCAACGGGTTTTGCGAAGGGTCACTTTGAAAAGACATGCATCCTGTGAGGGACAGATCATTAACACGGCTGGTCCCATATGGTAATTATGTCCAATTGTATTGTATTAAATCCAAACATTCATCGACCTCAGACACGGCTCATCATTTAACCGAAGTAAATGAGTGCCATTATTAGACACATATCCAAGTGTTCTTGCGGAGTGCTTAACGTGAATGTCTCTCTGAAGTTGCATCCATTATACTGTAGAAATGACGAGTCAGGGTTTGATGCTCTGCATCAAGCTTTATCCGTGGGCAGTTAATATTTTAAATGCTCATCATCATGGTTTAGCTATTCCTCCGTAATGCAGAACAACATTGCATTTTCTCTCAGATCTGAAACCATTTCCAATGCCACTCCCTAACCCCGTGTATATTTAAAGGGATAGTTCACTCCAAAATAAAAGAAAATTATCGTTTACCCGCCGTCAAGTTGTAACAAACCTGTACGAGTTTCTTTCTTCTGTTAAACACACAGGAAGATATTTTAAAGAATGTTGGTAATCAGACAGTTGATGGCATCCATTGACTTCTATGGTGTTTTTTCCCCTATTATGGAAGTCAATGGGACCCATCAACTCTCTGGTTACCAACATTCTTTAAAATATCTTCTCGTGTTCAACAGAAGAAAGAAACTCATCCAGGTTTGGAACAACTTGAAGGCGAGTAAATGATAAAATTTTCATTTTTGACTGAACTATCCTTTAAAGTAATTAATACTATCATAAAAGTCAGACTAATTGAAAAAATGGCTCTTGAATGAATCTTTAGTCAGGGCCAGCCCTAATATATAGTGCATGCAACTTTACCGCTGGTACAAATATATATATATATATATATATATACACACACACACACACAGTATATATATATATATATATATAAAATCATATTCTTAAAGTTTATAATATCTTACTATCCTTTTTCCTTATATATATATAAAATGTGTGTATATGTACGTGTGTGTGTGTATATATATATATATATATATATATATATATATATATATATTCTAATCTGCTAAATGCAACATATAAGGAAAAAGGATAGTAAGATATTATAAACTTTAAGAATATGATTCTGTAAAGCAGCTCTGAAACAATATGTATTGCAAAAGAGCATAACAAATAAAATTAACTTGGCAAAATGGCTATATTATAATAATAACAACAACATCAAGACATTGTGAAAGGCTCAGGCCTACTTGCTGTACGGGTCATCGGTGTTGCTGTAGCCATATCCTGCTTGGTTCTGATCATCTACACTGTAACTAGACTGGTAAAAGTCTGTGTTGAGGTTGTCAAACCCTGACATTGCAAGCAGCCTGGAAGACATGAAGCAGAAAAACAAAATCAGTCAGCAGTGGACGATATTCTTGAATCTATTTGATCTAAATAGTATCCAACACAAGAAGGACATTTGGGTTGCTTGGGTGGAGAGATCTGCTGGAGATCTCAGTTAAGATGAAGTCTACTTTGTTTTTTTAATTTAGATTGTAATCTGTGGCTGGAACCGTGGTGTACCTCAGATAGAGACGCCACATTCAACCCAGATAACAAAGACAGCCAAAGGAGGGTCAAAATAAAAAAAACAGAGTAATATCCACGCCGAAAAGACGTGCCAATCATGTCCTCTTTCCATTTAAGTAGAATGCGATTCGTGGCAAGATTAATACGAATGGTTTGAGATTATTGGCCAAGTCTCCCAGTAAGGTTATTATGGGACAAACTGGGATACATTTTGGATGTGATGTAAATCACAACACACACATAGTGCATCAATGCATACAAATTATATTCAATGACAATGGTAAATAGATTTTAATACCTTAGATTACACTATGCACTACAGTACTATGGTCCTACTATGCTTTATTGGAAAGAACTGTGGCATTATAATGACATTGCCATAGTAAAATCACGGTATTACCACAGTACAAGTGCAAATAAGTAAAATCACTTGATATTACAATGATACACGTCCAAACACAACGTTACTTGTTTTTGTCAGATGAGGACTACACTTTAAAGACTAGATTGTATGTTTACTAAAAAAAAGCATGCCGTAATTCTGTCTTTTACATATCTGTAGAAGTCCCACACACACATTGAAGGTGATTTTAGCATTAATATTGTTTGTTTGGTCTGGGTTCAGTTAGCACAGCTCAACAAAAGCGCTGCAACGGCACATACGATCACTGTCAGCGCCGTTCAAACGCTGTCCTACACACATCTTCAAACATGTAATACAGCAAAAATATAAAGATGTAATGAAGTAAGTTCTGCAGTTTTACTCACACCGTTAATCGCACAAGAGTCCGCCAACACCGCTAACTACGTGTCAAGAAAGAGGAGCAGAACTTCCGGGTCATGGGAATGATAACGTCATTGTGTACGTTCAGGCTGTAGAAATCTGAAGTGCGCCCTCTATGGGAAGAAGCGCTCACTATACAGATATGAGTTTATCATACACGGTGGAAACTGAATGAAAGTATATGGGGTAAGTACTCTGGCTTTTCGGATTTAAATGGGCAAACCTTAATATTTTTATGTTTATGATTATTATGTTAGTAGCGTGTTTGGTAACAGTTCTTTTAACTCTAATGAATGTAGCTTTTCATTTCTTAAACAACCATGTATGAAGATGTGACCTGAATAAATAAGCGTTCCATTGAGGTTTGGTTTGTTAGGATAGGACAACTACAACTATTGATACAATCGATACAACTATTTGAAAATGGGGAATCTGATATAAAATATTGAGAAAATCCCCTTTAAAGTTGTCCAAATTAATTCCTTAGCGACGCTATTCCACTCACAAAAATAATTTTGGATATATTTTAGTTTACAAAATATCTTCATGGAAAATCTTTACTTAACATCCTAATGATTTTTGTCATAAAATAAAAATTGATAATTTAGACCCATACAATGTATTATTGGCTAGTGCTACAAATATACTCGTGGTTCTGTGGTCCAGGATCACATATTGATGACAATGTCAGGATTCATCAGGCTCAAATTGTGAAAGAATGGTTGGGAGGGAGCATGAAGAATCATTTTCACACATGAATTGAACGTTCGCTAAGATTCGCCCCCTTTAGTTACTGTTGCTATGTCCGGCTTTCACGCCACACATCATGTTTCTCATGCAGTGAAAAATACATCCTGGAGCAAAGAGACACTGACAACACAGAGCAGGTTACTTTTGATATGAATCAGTTTCATATTTCAAATATCGTAATTTTTTAAAGAAGTTTAATCAATAAATAGTGTATAGTGTCTCTTTAATGTGTGGTGACAGATCGCTGTAGCTCCTCGTGAACCGATCATCTCTTCATACTAGTTCATTTATAGCATCAAATAAACATGAATGAACATCAGAAGGAATGTTGTTTCAAGCGTGGAAAGACGTGAGTACGCACAATTTTTCAAGTTCACCAACGTTAATCTACTAACTCCCCTGACTGCTTTGTCGGACAAAATGGTGGATTTGGGGTTATGATTGGTCAGATCGCCTGTCAATCAAACTGCCGGCGAAGGGTCAGTTGGCACATCTAAGTCCAGACCTTAAATTCACTGAAAGTCTTTGGGATGTGCTGGAGGAGACTTTACAGAGTGCTCACCCCTTGCATTGTCAATACAAGATCTTGACCAAAAATTGATGCGCCTCTTGATGGAAATAAATGTTGTGATGTTGCATCATTTTTTGGTTAGATGGTGTATATGGGGGAGATGTGCTTCACTTTGCTGAATGAACTGCCTTTGTGTGGAAACACATCTTGTTACAAAAGTGACTGCTTGTCTGCTAATACTCAATATGTTCAATTACACATTCATACACTGCTACAAAAATTACACGTTTTATAAGAGAAGTCAGCCCTCTTACGATGCAAGTTACACGGTCTCCAATAATACAGATTTAACTGAAAACATGAAGAAAGGGAGTGTTTAATGTCAATACATTAGAGAATTTAATTTCTAATAAGGCACTGAACAAACCCATAAAAAGTGTTTAGCACAATGACACCAACATTTCAGTAATGTAGGCCAAACAGAAGGCTAAATCTTGGTTATTCTCTGGATATTCAAGTTGTTTAGGAAATGGTAGTTTTGGATTTATGTGTAAATTAGGTTCAGTGGTTAAAATTACTTTTTTAGTTCTAAAACATAAATAAATCACTGTCATAACGATAACTTATAGAACTATTTTTTTTTAACTGGAGGGAATTCACATCAAATTATCCCTTAAGGTTGCAGTACAAACTGACGTGACTGAACAGTTTTCACAGTATAACAATATTACTGTTACTACTACTACTACTAGTAAAACAATTACATAAAATAATAATTAATTAAACATTAGCAAACATTACCTAATACTAATATCAAACAGATTAAGTAATGCAGATTCAAATATATAGAAAAGTCATGAAACTTCATATTAATATTTGACTAGTGATCCTTAATGAGCGTTTGTTTGCTAATTTTGAATATACTGTCTTACTACTTACTAATAATGTATATAAGCAATCATTGAATTATATATATATATATATATATATATATATATATATATATATATATATATATATATCACACGCACACATAATATATAAATTTATTTTATAATAAATTTACATTTATTTGCTAATATTACTGTTTTACCAACAATGTCACGATTGTCAGCTGAAATGCCGGTGATCACCACTAGAGGGCACTTCACCATGGACTACTCTTCACTCACTCACACTCTCATTCATTCACACAAACTACATTTCCCATAAGCCCCGTACCCATTCACTAATTACCTCACCAGCTGCACCTCATCACCCACACCATATATAAACAACATTCACACGTCACTCCCCACGAGGTCTTGATTTGGTTCCCCTGTCAATTCCGAGCGTTATTTCTGTGTTTGATTTCCTGTTTCTTAATTTTGCCTGTTTTTCCCCATTGTCTGATTCTTGCTGCCTGTCCCGACATTCCCGCCTGTGTTTTTGACTACGATTCTGTTTATCCCTTGCCATTCCTGTTTGCTGTTCTTCGACCATTGCCTCTTTGACTACGCATTTTCTAATAAAGCTGCATTTGGATCTCATTCCACTGTCTCCGCGTTGCGGTATATAAGCAATCATTGCAAGCATATATTGTGTATATACTGTATATATATTTGTACCATCAAGATATGTAATCTTAAAAAAAAGTGGATTACTGTTAAGAAAACTGTTACAGCACGTATGCTTAAAAAGCAATTAACTCTCTATTCTGCCCTGATTTCCTTATTATTCTGGCAAAGTATGAAAATGCTCCTGGTCTAAAGTGTGTTGCATGTATGAATCATTAATCATCTGCTCCAGCACACAATGTGATGGCAGTTACACAAAGCAGACACAGATGTGTTGGTGTCAAGAGGAACTAAAAATAAATATCTTCCGGGAAATCATCATTATTATTATTTTGCTGGAATAATAGAGGTTATATGTGAGGGTGCGATTGTTTTATTATACAGGGAGAGATTAGGAAAGGCTCTATCCACTGGAATGTTCAGACATAAAGCAGCATAATGGTGCAGGTGGAATGGAGTGATAATGTGGTGGTTGAGGCTCAAGGCTGGTAACACAAAAGCCCCTCATAGTTATGTTTGAGTCATTACTGAAATCCACATTCGCAGTGTGCGCCCTTAAGCACTCCTCAAGTTACTCCAGGGAGACAAAGCATCTACTAAAAAGAAAAGTAAGCATAAAACAGATCACCAGCAGCAAAATCAGCACTTCCACATTTAGACCTGCATTCATAAACAAATGCTTTCTGACCAAAATAATGTACTGCTAGAGTTTTTCACAACAAATTTTAATGTTTGAAGGTTTTACAAGCCATACAGTCATTCAGAAGGATGGATGGATGGATAGATAGATAGATTTTAGATTTTAATTTTTTTTAAAAAGTCTAAATGCCTGAACGGTTGGGGGACGAGCACTGAGAGGTTCTTGGATCCAGTCTGTTTGCTCCAAGCTCAGGTCATTCAGGTGGAGCTGAGAGCACTATAGGCAAAACTTAAATGCATCATGGCCAGTGGGTAAGAGACAGCAGTCCATTAGCTCAGCCAGCGATTCACTATGTCGATTGTGTCAGACAAATCTAAAGGAAACAGAACGGAGGAGAGAGAGGAGACTATGTGAAGTGAGCTGTGTGAAATGATACCCTCTCCACCAGCCGACAGACTCATTAAACCTTTAGAGTTATTGGTCTAGAACCTTTTGGAGCAATTCAAGCAGGACATTTTGATATCTAAGGGGTTTACACAAAGTAAGTCTACAGAAGTGGTTTTCAAACCTGTCCTGGAGGACCCCCAGCCCTGCACATGTCATCTAACACACCTAATTCAACTCATCAGCTCATTAGTAGAGACAGTAAGACCTGAAGTGGGTGTGACAAATAAAGGAAACATAGAAAATGTGCAGGGCTGGGGGTCCTCCAGGACAGGTTTGAAAAGCCCTGGTCTACAGGATTTTCCCACCTATTACCTATTGTTGACATCAAACCTGAAATATCGTATTTGAATTATACAGTTATTTATAAAACAATTGACCCTTCATAAACAGTTTGATTGACAGTCGATCTGACCAGTCATAACCCCGAATCCACCATTTTGTCTGACAAAGCAGTCATTCAGCAAAGTGAAGCACATCTCCCCCATATACACCATCTAACCAAAAAATGATGCAACTCTTGATGGAAATAACATCACAACATTTATTTCCATCAAGAGGCGCATCAATTTTTGGTCAAGATCTTATATTGACAATGCAAGAAGTGAGCACTCTGTAAAGTCTCCTCCAGCACATCCCAAAGACTTTCAGTGAATTTAAGGTCTGGACTTAAATGTGCCAACTGACCCTTCGCAGGCAGTTTGATTGACAGGCGATCTGACCAATCATAACCCCAAATCCACCATTTTGTCCGACAAAGCAGTCAGGGGAGTTAGTAGATTAACGTTGGTGAACTTGAACTTGAAAAATTGTGCTTAATTTTCACGTCTTTCCACGCTTGAAACAACATTCCTTACGATGTTCATTCATGTTTATTTGATGCTATAAATGAACTAGTATGAAGAGATGATCGGTTCACGAGCCACTTGAAGGAGCTACAGCGATCTGTCACCACACATTAGTGTCGACATGGCCTAATGGTGAGGGACTTGGGCTTGTAACCTGAAGGTTGCTGGTTTGATTCCCACGCCGGCAGGAATTGAAAGTGGAGATTGTGAATGAACAGCACTCTCTCCACCTTCGATACCATGACTAAAGTGCCCTTGAGCAAGACACCTAACCCCTAATTGTTCCCCATGTAAGTCGCTTTGGATAAAAGCGTCTGCTAAATGAATAAATGTGTCACATTAAAGAGACACTATGTGCTATTTATTGTTTAAACTTCCTTAAAAAATTAAAATTTTTGTGCATTTACATTGCTCCGCGATGTATTTTTCACTGCCTGAGAACATGATGTGTGGCGAGAGAGTGCATGGCTTGTCGGACATTAGCAACAGTAACTAAAGGGGGCGGAGAGTGGGCTTCTGGATCCTGAGTTTGAGCGCTGGTCTTTGCAAAGGGTCAATTAGTTCTGGTCCTTAAATCTGTGTTCCAATAGTTCTGATATCACAGTCCAACAGCACTAAGGCTGCATGTCCACCAAAGTGTAGTTAAAACACCTATCTGTGAGCACCTGAGAGCGCTTTGGCATCGCAGCGGGGGGGGTTTTCTTTTAGTTGAGGCGCTTTGTTGCTATGATATGGAATATCTGCGGCACTGTTACTTGTAACTGATTTCGCAGATAATTTGTTTCAGATAAAAAGTGTTGACGCAATGTAGAGTATTAGCTATGTATGTTCGGAGGCCAGCAGTATAAATTTCTCATCCATTTTGTTCCATTCTCCGCTTGTTGATGCCGTTGTACAGCAAGAATGTTGTGACAGTTGGTCAGTGTTGTATTTGTCACGCCCCTCCTCCACTCTGACTGGACGGCTGGCTAAAAAGTGACAGTGATGAGTGCAGCGTTTTGCTCAAAGTTGAACATTCTTCAACTCGAGGTGACCGGTAAAAAACGTAGAGCTCTCAGAGCATGAGCGTGAAAAAGACGGTCAGCACCTCGTTACGCTCCTGGTGTTTAGAAAAAGTGGCGCTCCCTTTGAAAACAATTGGAAAAGTATGCTAGCCGCTGGAAAAAATGCTTTGGTGGACACATGGCCTAAGACTTAATACTATAAGTACTTGATATGGACATACTACCGGATCACTTTCGAGGGAACTCGCGCTGCGTCCAATGACGACACTTTGGGGAACGGCTCTGCGTGACACGTCTGAAGCATGTGTGCAATTAGTCCAATCCTGATTGGTGCTGCTTCACCTGCGTGATATGGATGACTCGCCATCCCATTTCTTCCTTGGTGGGCAAGGAGTATATGTTGGCAGGTCAGACTGTCGCTTGCTTGCATACATGGCTATTTTGCAAGCTTACCAAGTCGACCAGCTTGGGGACCTGGAAGAAGTCGAGGGGGTTGGGCCTGACAATATTAAAGACCTGCATTGGGCCACCAATTTGTCTCTCCGTGTCACTAAGGAGACGGCCCTTGCTGTCAGCAGCTACGGAGAGGCATCTTTGAGTGAACCTCTCGGGCATCAAGGTGACTTTTTAAAAGTTATAAATCTGAATTGCGAGATATAAACTTGGTTATAAACTAAAGTCAGAATTGTGAGATTGACCCCTGGTTTCACAGACAAGGTTTGAGCCTAGTCCCAGACTAAAATATTTGAGCTGTTTTAACTGAAAGCAACTTGCACTGACATATCTTAAAATATGTCAAGTCCATATTTTAATAATCTCAAGATATACTTCAGTAATGTTTTTTTGTAAGGCATATGTGAGGAGCAGGGCGGGCGAGAGCCGTGAGGGAACGGCGCGAGACCTGTGACGCGAGTGATAATGAGCGTCAGCTGCTCGCTGCACCGGTCTCGTATCTCACGGAGGAGCTCCGGAAGCATAAAAGAGGAGCGATTACAGTGAAGGACGAGAGAGGACCAGGCCTGGATTTTATTTTGTGTTTTCTTATGTTTGTGTGCGCCCTTTTACTTTCGTTTAATTGTTTGTTTATTTTATTATTAAAGTTACATTGAATGTTCGCCGTTCCCGCCTCCTTCTTCCCGTAAATTAAGAACGGTGTTACAGCATATTTATGAAAACTGTGTAAATGCCCTAATTGAACTAAGGCATAATCCTAGCTTAATCCAAGCCCTGTCTGTGAAACCGGGTTATAAACTCATTCTGTCTTATTTCTCACAATTGCAAGTTTATATCTCACAATTCTGACTTTATTCCTGGAAATTCTGAGTTTATAACTTGCAGTTCTGATATTTTCAGTTGTGAGATATAAACTTGAAATTGCAAGAAAAAAAAAGTTCATTTTTTATTCCGTGGCGGAAACAAGCTTCCATATGAAACTGCTTCAGACACTTTGTTAGTGGCAGGAATTTAGAATATATCAATGGACCCTTTTCACATTTCCACGGTTCTCAGAAGTGGGATTAGTCATAGTTGGGTAAACTTCTATCATGGTGAACAGGAGACAGGAGCAAATATCATTTATATTTCCATTTGCTCCATTCCACAATATACCATAAGAGAAAAAAAAATGGAGATATTGATTACAGCAGTAAGAAGAAACCCATTAGTTTCTTTTTTTTTCGTCATTTACTGCCAAGGTAATAACACACAATAGAGTTATAACAGAATATCAGACTCAGAGACAGGATTATCATCAAACCCAAACAGGTATTTATTGAACAGATGGAGCATGAGTAATTGAGAAGTCAGAGTTCCTTTCCTTTAACCAGGCAGCTTGGGATGAGACGATGGTGAGTGGAGGAGACTGGAGTACACACTTCGCGGATGGTTGGAACAGGTGAGTAGCGGAGCGGGGATCAGGTGAGGAATCACAGGTAGGTATTTGGAGAGTCTTACTAGTAGAATCCTGGAGGAATACAAAGATATCTTAGGAGTATAACTGGGAATTCAGGAGACCTTTTGTAAGTAGATCAGGTAAGGAGTCAGTAGTCCATATTGGAGACCAGGAGACGTGTGACTGAAAAGTCTGTGCTCTTATACTGTGGTTGATGAGTGAGCTGATGAGGTGCAGGTGATTAGAATTCTGGTGAGGATGATACTGTGATACTGTTTCTCAATTGAAAGAACGCAAAGAACGGACTTTCGTTCTTGTGAAGACCGGTCTTACCAGGCGATTCTCCTTCTCCAGAATTGAGATGTGCTGCGCTCTTGTTCCTCAACTGACCGTCCTAGCATATTATTAATAGCGGCTAATGCACAAGTAATACAACATCACAAACAAATGTTTACTTTCATGAGCCGTAACATAGGCCTGATTGAAGGAGACTTTTTGAAATGTATAAAATTATAAATCTGAATTGTGAGATATAAACTTGCAATTCTGAGAATTCTGGTTATAATTGCAAAAAAAATAAAGTCAGAATTGTGAGATTTACCCCGGTTAAGCAGGTTTCTGTATGTCAACCGCCAGCAGCATCTTCTGGGATTTTTAGTGGTTCGATGCATCCTAGATATCAAGAACACATCCGGATACTTTCATTCATCCTCTGTACTTGTGTTCTTGAGTGCTAGAATTCAACCTCTACGGTTGATGATGACATAGAACGAGAACACAAGGACGTAAGACCGCTTAAGACTGCATATTGAGAAACAGCCGGAGTGTTTGATCGGTGCTAATCCTGGTGACACCATGACAATAGCGTTATAAATGTGTATTGATTTTTAAAAAAATAAAAATATGAAAAACTACTAGATTTACAATGTTGATAATTGAGGAAATGCATTATCAGTCAGTAAAAAGGGTCCATTCTGATGAAGACCTTGTTTGGTCGAAACATTGCAATAAATTAAATTTTTATGACAGCAGATAAAGCAGTGTGCCATTCATGATTCTTTCATCACTCTCTGCACGTGGATGCCAGAAGATCTGAGTGTAGGATGTAGAGTAAATATTCAGAAAGTGGAGGCAGAGAAGTCAAAGGTACTGACAGCACTGCAGAAATTTTCATTTTGAGATTCAAAAATTCCACAAGAGTGATGAACAATGTGGCACAGATACATAAAGTAATTTCTGATATTATTCTTGCAGTTTCTGTCTTGGTTACAAGGAGATGCTGTTAACATCAAGTCAAACTAGACTACATTATCAGTTATAATATAAGCATCTTTGATTTTAAAAATTAATTTGTCATATGGGTTTTACCTGAATTGAAATGGGTATAATCTCACAGGGTCTTGGCCTGTAAGATATGTATGTGTTGCAAAAGCTTCTAGCTGTAAGCTTAATTTTACAATGTTTTGAAATGTGTTAGAAATGTTACGTATGTAACCAGGTTCCTTGAGAGAGAACGAGATGCTGCGTCAGCCGGTGTCTGAAGCATGTGTGGAAGCAAGCCAATTTATTGGCCAAAATGGGTTCATGTGACGTAGCGTAAGCACGTATGTTCACCTGTAAGCACGTAGTTTCCTGATAGGTAACGAGATGCTGGTGTTGACACTATGGGAACGGTAATACCCATGCCACCATACTGAAAGAAATGCCTGACCAATACGGTTGTACACAAATCCCTTGGTCTAAGATCGGTACACAAAAAGGACAAGATTAGGGTAACCCAATCTTCCTTAGTAACAACATATATGTAAATGTGTGTGGAAAGGTCTCACCTACCGCCAGGGGTGAACCCAGAAATGTTCAAGAGGTTGGGCCTTCATAAAACAAATCGTAAGAGTAGCCTATGAAAACTGCATGCCAAATTAGAGTAATATAATAACACATAGTTACAAAAGAGCAAATAAGAGACCTGAATGAATCAATCAATGAATCAATCAATGAATCAATGAATCAATCGATCAATCAATCAATCGATCAATGACAAAATATGACTGTATAAAATCATCATTGTTGGGTGGAAATCTTTGTATCTCCTAAAATTTTTCAGGAAATGGAAAAAACAACAATGAATCACTGAAAAAGTTGATATTGTGGCTTTATATATGGTAAGACACTTGCAAGTGTCATTATATTTATTCTTATATTACTAAAATTGAGCTCAAATGGGAGTTACGAGGGTCTTGACTAGAGAATTTCAAAGAGATGCGTTTTGTCAGTGATATAACTGCTGCATCTGACGCAGTAAGTGCATCGCATTATGTTTTCATCAGCTTTACAGGTAAAAAAAAAAAAATGTTTACTGTAGCTATATGGGTGCTCATTTTTTTTCTGTCATTTGGCCAAAATGTTATAAAAGAAGAAGCGCTTAACACAGGCTATTTAAGACCATTCTGGCTAATGACTTGACGACAAATGCTAGACTAAGACACTCTTCTCTGCTCCTCAATTACATAAAACATCAGCCTTTTGTGTAGTGTTTGTTGAGTAAAAAAAACACTTATTCAAGTAATAAAATCCATGAATGTTCATGGACAACCCACTGTAGCACAAGACATTAACAATGCCGCATTTACCAACACTGGCAAAAAATCACACTACTGGTGCCTAGAGGCGAAGCAATACGCATGCCAACAATAACTTTTCAATTCGGTTGCATGATACCATACTTCATGGAATCTTGTTTTCCAAGGTGTCTAGACATTCGATTCTGAAACACCTTAAGAATAGATGGAGACAAGAATAACCTGCTGTGCAATATTCACCGCAAAAAAGGTGCACCCATGGGTCAGCACCTAACATTTTTATTTCATGCCTATTTTGGCAAGTATTAAAGAATTAAACCATCAGAACCTGAGATCCTCAAAGAAATGCCACTTCAGGGCAAAAACCTATGAGCTGGTACCCCTCAGGAGCCAGATCCACAGCTTCCATATCTCGGGCCAGGAGTGAAAGATCTCCCAAGGGGGGCCTTCCAGGACAGATATTTGGTCCAAAAACCTGAACAGGGGGCGCGAACACCTACTGCCCTGGTGATTTATATATGAGACTACCAACGTGTTGTCCGTCCGCACCATCAAGTGGTAGCCGCTCAATTCTGAGGTAAAGAAAAACAGCCTTCAACCTTCAACAAATTTGTTCATATGCATGGTTAGTGAATGAGACCAAATGTTATTATTATTATTATTAAGTTCGGGCATAACATGATGACCACTGACAGCTGAAATGAATAAAATTGATTATGTCTTCATCACGGCACCTGTTAGTGGGGGCTATATTAGGCAGGAAGTGAACATTTTGTCCTCAAAGTGGATGTGTTAAGCAGGAAAAATGGGCAAGCGTAAGGATTTGAGCGAGTTTGACAAGAGCCAAATTGTGATGGCTAGACAACTGGGTCATGGGCGGCCAAGGCTCACTGATCAATCCAACAGACGAGCTCCTGTAGCTCAAATTGCTCAAGAAGTTAATGCTGGTTCTGATAGAAAGGTGTCAGAATACACAGTGCATCAGTTTGTTGCGTATGGGGCTGCATAGCCACAGACCAGTCAGCTTCCTGACCCCTGTCCACTGTCGAAAGCTCCAACAGTGGCACGTGAGCATCAGAACTGGACCACGGAGCAATGGAAGAAGGTGGTCTTGTCTGATGAATCATGTTGTCTTTTAGATCACATGGACGGCCGGGTGGGTGTGCGTTGCTTACCTGGGGAACACATGGCACCAAGATGCACAATGGGAAGAAGGCAAGCTGGCGGAGGCAGTGTGATGCTTTGGGCAATGTTCTGCTGGGAAACCTTGGGTTCTCCCATCCATGTGGATGAAGCATTGTTGCAGACCTTGTACACCCTTTCATGGAAACAGTATTCCCTGGTGTCTGTGGCTCTTTCAGCAGGATAATGCACCCAGATACAAAGCAAAAATGGTTCAGGAATGGTTTGAACTTAAAGGATCTGCTGCTAACATCTCGGTGTAGATCCCACAGCACACCTTCAGAGGTCTAGTGGGGTCCATGCCTTGATGGGTCAGGCTGTTTTGGCAGCAAAAGGGGGACTAACATATTAGGAAGGTGGTCATAGAACGGCCGCAGATGAGGCATTAAGTGCATGATGGCACTTCGACCAACTTAACCTTTTACATTTTAAGAGTTTAATGTAGCAGTTTTTCTAGATCAGTTTCAATCATGTAATAGATTTGAACAAAAAACAACGGCAACATTCTGCAGATTCTGGGCTGTTTTCTTGGAAGCCGAAAAACTCCCATACTGACGAGCTTACTCTTTTCGGGTGTGGGCAGAGCCTCTCACTCTCCAGCTCGGACAACATGGCTCTTCTCAGAGTAGCTGCGCTTGCTGCGTCTTCTTGTTTGACGGGTGTCAGTGTTAAGGTGCAATACTGCCACCTGGGAGGTCAACCAGGTACTGCGGCTGGAGTTTGTTACTATATTATGCACATAATATACATAACCAAAGCTACTGATGTTACGGGTATCTCTGTTTGGACACTGTTGTTTGTCATATGTCTTCGTAGGTTCTGTGTTTCTATGGTTACTAATTTGAGTTCATGATTGGTTCATTTATGTCAGGTGCATATAGTTAATTAGTCGTGTTTTCTCCCTGTGTTCCTTTGTATATAAGCCCTCTGTTTCTGTCCAGTCCTTGTCGGTTCTCTTTTGTGCTTACATGTCTGTAGTTATCCTGGATTTCGTTATTGTATCAGTAAAATCTGCATACCTATATGCCACTTCATTATACCTCATGTCATTATACCTCACATCGCGTAACAACCGATTGTGAAATTAAAAAAAGTTGTTAAGTTGACTTATAATAATGGACACTGAGCTGCTTTTTGGAACTTGACACCCTTTGGACCTCTTGTATAGAAAAGAAAAAGTAATATGTAGCTTTTAAGGTACAAATATTGACCGTTTAGAGGTAAGTAAGATACAAAGATGTACATTTACCTTTTCACTTTTTACTGCCCCAGTGAGAAGCACCGTACCTTTTTTTTCTGACAGTGTGGAAGTCAGAGATTTGGAATGACACGGGAGAAAGGAAATGTTGACAGAATGTTTATTTTCGGGTGAACAATTCCTTTAATGAAAGAAAATTGAAAAGCGTCAGAGGGTGCGCAGACAAATCTAGGTCAGTGAATCGCCATTCTGGCATAATTACCTTCTGCTAATGTGTTGTGCTTTAATTCTGCGATATTGCCTGGCTGTACCAGCAGATTACAACAACCTGTTTTTTCAGCGCATAAAAAAAACACACACACCTCCTCCCTTCACTCTGATTCCATGCTCTGACTGAATGCATCGGAGACCTGTGGAAATAGGGCATGTTTGTTTGCAAACACACTGTTTCCTTTAAGGTCTGTTAGTGGGAGCATAATTTTGGAAATGTTTAAGCATTGAACAGAGCATGAACACCTGCAGACTGGTATATTTTGCTTCCACTTCATTCATTTATTTTTCAAACCTTTTTGATGTGTGGGTTAAAGGCAATAAATAAGTCATTAGACTATGCAGTAGCGTTTCGGCCATGTGTGTTTGTGAGCTCCTGCATCCGAGCATGCTCCCTCGCTACCCTAAACAATTATCTCCCACATGAAGCCAGATGCCAAAATCCAGTAGCCGAAGGCATAATACATCAACACCCTTTCAAGTGCTTCAGAAAAATCCGTGCAGCACGATCTGTTGTTATGCTGAAAATTGCGAGTCAGCTGTGCCTTTCAGGGTTGAGAAGTGTGACGGGAAAACAGCGCAATGCGAGGACAGGGTACCACAGGGGCATGGCAGCGTCTAATGGAATCGCAGCTGGCAGTGGCAGAGTCCCTCCGTGGCTGAGGCTCTGTCTCAATTATAGTCTAACCCCATGCGGCAAGCAGGCCTCCTTTAAACCCCCCTCGAACAAATAATTCATCATCAGCTGCTCCTTGCTGGAGACCTGCAGCCTGACAAAAGTTAGTTTAGGATCCAGAGAGTGAATCATGCAATACCCTCCAAGGAGACAAAAATAGCAGGAGCCAGGAATGGCAAACTATGCCTGGGCTTAATGAGATACTGAGGATATGAAACCACAATAAGCAAAATGTGCAGGAAAAGTACCTTTTTCTGATTGGAATAGCTCTGCGTTTAAATAACGCTTTACGTACGAAAACAAATCCGCTGCACGGCATCGTTTTGTGTTTAGGAATTAATTTATCATTGAGTCTTTATTGCCTTTCCAACCTACAGAGATATTTCATGAATTTTATGAAAGCTCATTCATCGTTCTTTTTTTGTGGATCTCTTTGATACCTTAAATCTTTCTCAGAGATGGTAATGAGATTAAACAACTGAATCTCATGACTAAACATAATTTGGGATGTGGTGATTTTTCGTATGAATTAGTTAGATGTGATTCGTCTGAAAATGTATGGATGTATTAGATTGTGTTTGATTAAACAGAAAGCAAATTGACATCTCTCCTGCTTCAGCTTTTTCCACTTGAGAAGAAGACCCCAGTTATCTCAAATGTATCTGGAGTTTCAGAAGAGATCTCAACACGGTCATGATTTTAAAAGATTAGTTCACTTCAGAATTCAAATTTCCTGATAGTTTACGCACCAACATGTCATCCTAGATGTTCATGTCTTTCTTTCTTCAGTTGAAAAGAAATGAAGGTTTTTGAGGAAAACATTCCAGGATTTTTCTCCATATAGTGGACTTCACTGGGGTTCAACGGGTTGAAGGTCCAAATGTCAGTTTCAGTGCAGCTTCAAAGGATCTACATGATCCCAGATGAGGAATAAGAGTCTTATCTAGTGAAATGATCGGTCACTTTCTAAAAAAAATAAATAAATTATACACTTTTTAACCACAAATGCTCATCTTGCACTGCTCTGTCATGTGTAACGCATTACGTAATCATGTTGGAAAGGTCACGTGACGTAGGCGGAAGTACCGCAGTAGGGCAAAAAACTCCATCTCATTTTCTCTTTCAACTTCAAAATCGTCTGACATCATTGTTTTACAGTTTTTTTTGTAAAGGCCGTTTGACTTAGTCTTTGTATGTTCGCTTTGTAAAGACTTGTTCTATACTTCCACTTATGTCACTCGTGGCCTTTTCAATGCGATTAAGTAATGTGTGGCGCATCGCAGAGCTAGTGCAAGACAAGCATTTCTAGTTAAAAAGTTTATTTTTTTTATTTATTTTTTTTTTTTTTAGAAAATGACCGATCGTTTCGCTAGATAAGACCCTTTTTCCTTAGCTGGGATCATGTAGAGCCCTTTGAAGCAGTATTGAAACTACAATTTGGACCTTCAATCCGTTGAACCCCAGTGAAGTCCACTATATGGAGAAAATTCCTGGAATGTTTTCCTCAAAAACCTTCATTTCTTTTCAACTGAAGAAAGAAAGACATGAACATCTTGGATGACATGAGAATGAGTCAATTATCAGGTAATTTCAATTCTGAAGTGAACTAATCCTTTAATATGAACTGAAACAATTCTCATGCAAATTATCTGATCTATGCGACACACATTTATTACCAGGCTCTCTTGATTCTAACTGGTCAATCGCACCATTTTGTGGTCTGATATCTCACAATATTCAGTGTCATCTATTGACATGATGTATATTAGACCTGTGTAACTGAAAAATGTATCAATGTATCAGCTTCCACTTTTCTGGGAAAGCCTTCCACTAGATTTTGGAGTGTTTCTGTTGGAATCTTTGCCCATTCACAGAGCATTTGTGAGGTCAGGCACCTGATGTTGGACGGAAAGGCTAGCAATCTCCGTTCCAGTTTAAAGGTGTATCATATATTGTGGAGGAACTTGACTGGCAATATCATACCGTTTCAAATGACCAATCAAATAGGCAAGTAGGCAGGCTTTATGGTTTAAAGAGGCAGATGAATTCCAGAGCGATCCTTCAGTTGATGGCCATAAAGTGCGAGATAAGATGTATGCATAGCTCAACTAAGCATTTAATAACCGTATTTGACTATAAATATTAAATGATCAACAGGAATACAGTTATAATGGATGCAAACTACTAAACCTTTGTCTAAGTTTGAAAAAATACCCCGAATCTGCCATTTTGTCTGACAAAGCAGTCAGGGGAGTTAGTAGATTAACGTTGGTGAACTTGAAAAATTGTGCGTACTCACGTCTTTCCGCGCTTGAAACAACATTCCTTCTGATGTTCATTCATGTTTATTTGATGCTATAAATGAACTAGTATGAAGAGATGATCGGTTCACGAGGAGCTACAGCCATCTGTCACCACACATTAAACACACACTAGACGCTATTTATTGATTAAACTTCATTAAAAAAATTACAATATTTTGATTATGAAAATGTTTCATATGTCTGTCGATGCGTTGTCAGTGTCCTCTTTGCTCCGCAATGTATTTTTCACTGCGTGAGAACATGATGTGTGGCGTGAGAGCGCATGGCTTGTCGGACATAGCAACAGTAACTAAAGGGGGCGGGTCTTTGTGAACGGTCAATTCCCCATGCAGATTTCACAACAGGTTCATGTTGTTCCTATATGCATTGACAAGCATAAACCTGCTTGCTTTGAAAGTAACTTCTGTGCTTAATACATTTCTACATTGACGGTAGACAATGGACCTTTTATGTCTGCAAAGTGTCACACAAAATATAATATTCTGAAGAACATTGGACTCAATTGACTTTTATTGTACGGACAAAAACAAACACAGACACTTCAAAAGATCTTTTGTGTTCTACCGAAGAGTCATACGGGTTTGGAACGACATCAGGGTAAAGTAACTGGTGACAGAACCTTTGAGCAGTAAAACCTTCCTGTAAGTTGAAGAAAACAGAAAAACAAACTTCAGAAGGTTGCTTTAACCTTGACTGGGAGAGAAAAAAAATCCCTAAACAACATGAAGGAAAATACAAACAAAATGCTGAACTCATGCTGATTACTGAAAATCCCTATGGTGCTCCACTTTTCCTCTCTCGGGCCAAGTCATTACTTAGCAACATCTCATCTAAGGGAACCACCCACCCAAGTAAGCGTAACATAATTTGTGCAAAACAAAAATTGATATATCTATTATTAAGGATGTTTATAGAATTGCTGAGAGACAACTTAAAGGTTGAAAGTCATATATCTAATGCATAATGTAGTGAAAAATTCAATAATTCATAAAATTCAATACATTTTATGTTGTCCATCCTATGGTTAGGCTACTGAGATTGCATTAAAGGGTTAGTTCACCCAAAAATGACATTTTTATTTCTATTATTATTTGACCCTTCGCAAACAGTTTGATTGACAGGCGATCTGACCAATCATAACCCAGAATCCGCCATTTTGTCTGACAAAGCAGTCAGGGGAGTTAGTAGATTAACGTTGGTGAACTTGAACTTGATAAATTGTGTCTTTCCGCGCTTGAAACAACATTCCTTCTGATGTTCATTCATGTTTATTTGATACTACAGCAATCTGTCACGACACGCCACTATACGGTATTTATTGTTTAAACTTCTTTAAAAAATTACGATATATTAAATATGAAACTGTTTCATATGTCTGTCGATGTGTTGCTCTTTGCTGCGGCATATATTTTTCACTGCGTGAGAGCATGATGTGTGGCGTGAGAGCGCATGGCTTGTCGGACATAGCAACAGTAACTAAAGGGGGCGGGGCTTTGCGAAGGGTCAGTTACTCACCCTCATGTCGTTCCAAACCCCTAAGACCTTCGTTCATCTTCGAAACACAAATTAAGATATTTTTGATGAAATCCGAGAGCTTTCTGAACCAATTTCAAGGCACAGAAAGGTAGTAAAGACATCGTTAAAATAGTCCATGTGACTACAGTGGTTCAACTTTAATGTTATGAAGCGACGAGAAAACTCACAGATTTCATCAAAAATATCTCGATTTGTGTTCCGAAGATGAACACACTTTTGATTTGAGGTGGAATCTTTGTTAAATGGAGCTTAAAACACAATTGTATTTGTCAAAATAATAAACACACGGATCTATAGAAGTCTGGAGGCTTTCATTCTGGTGAACACTTTCAGCAGATTTCTGCAGGTGCAGGCTTTGTGTGGGTCTGCATGTCACTGATGCTAAAATAGTCTATGCTTCCAGAAAGTGTGCTCACACCCTTCCACACCTGCGCTGTCCTGTCAGCCTCGTCTCATTGTTAATAAGTAGGTATAAATACGTAACTTTCAAAGACACAAAACGCACATGGGTGGAATATTGACGTATTTATAGCACTAAAATGTAAAAATACTTACATAAATATTTACGAATCTAAAAAATCCTTTTATCGTTTTGTAGATAATGTAAGATCCCTAAACATACACATTTTATACAGAATGTTAAAAGAATAAAACATAATG